>JAFJYI010000257.1:0-600000 GCA_019022655.1 Acacia acuminata | reverse complement strand
TTTTAGGAATATTGTCCCTCTAAGTTGTACGGCCAGAACTTTAGAAGATATTTCTTATATGTTATAGACTGTCCACAGCTTGATGAAGGAGAGTATGGCGGCCTCGCTGTGGAAGGAGAGAGAAGGAAAGGATTTCATTTAACAAAGAATTTTAACGGTGTTAGTTTAATTTAACGGTGAGGGGGTAATAGATGTCACGACATAAAGTTAAAAGGATCTGATAAAAAAGGAAAAGAAAAAAAAAATCCACGGGGACCTAATTCAAAACCGAGGAAAACTATAAGGACTTGTAGAGTAATTTTCCCGTAAAACTATCAAAACAGACTAAAAGTATCTTTTAGAAGACATCCTATAAAATGGACTGAAGAAAATAATAAATACTCATTTTTTTTCTATTTAGAACTCACTTTTTTGTTGTTGACATATTTACAAGTCACTTTTTACATAAAGCAAGAAAAACCTTAAAAGTCATTTACTCTTTCTCAAGTTTTAATAAATTTCAAATTTTTATCCTATTTACTCCTTTGTTCCGTTTTATAAGAAATTTTTATCCAAATCTTGGAGTTTGAAGTGTAGGTTAAGAACAATAAACGTGTCAAAATTATAACTCTTTTTTTTGGACTAAAATACACTTTATTTATGATAACAGGGAATAAGAGGGAGAATAAAGAAATTATTGTATTATAATAAGAAGGATGGCAGAAGAGAGAGAAAAAGAAAATAAATATGGTAGAAGTAATAGGTCTTTCAGGTTGTAAAAATTTAGTATATTGACATTAAATAAGGGTAATTAAATAAGGGCAAAATGGAAAAATATGAAATAAGAAATAAGACATTCTCTCCATGTTTCTTAAAAAAGAAACCAGATATATGTAGCGGTTGTTTCTAAAAAAAAAAAAATGGAGGGAGTAATCAGTAATATATAATATACTTATGAAAACAAAGCCAATATAATAATAAACAAAGGATATAATGGTACATTCATATTAAAAAAACAAAATTAATAATGTGACTTATATATAAAACCAAAATAACCATTATCTCTTTTGGGGGAAAAAAACAATTATCTCTATATCCTATAAATAGTAGCCGAGGAGTCTGTATACTATCAACAAACCCAAATTAAATACAACTGCAATGGAATTAATAAAAGTTTACTTGTCTAGCTTTACCAAAGCAGTTATTATAATTAAATTTTATTAAGTGTGGACAATGAGGATTGACAGAGTTAGCTAAGGTGTGGACTTTCGCCTTAAAATGGAAGAGGTTTGATACCCACCGGTCAATGTGAGGGCTTCATTGGTGGGCGATCCCATTGTAAGTACCTCTTCGAAATAAAAAACACTTGCAACAGCTCTTTGAGCCTGGAGGCATACCGATCTTGGTGGTGTATCATATATAATTTCACTGTTTACCCCCACCTAAACTTTTTTCTAAAAAAAAAAAAAAAAAAAAAAAAAAAAAAAAAAAAAAAAAACATAAAATCCACGGGCCTGGGCGATCAAAAATCATTAAGTGTGAGAATGAAAGTGAAGAGACGAGATTGAGCAATATCGATAAATAGTGATTGATAGAGATCAAAATAAAGTAAAGAGACGAGATTGAGCAATATCGATAGTATCGTGACTTCCTATTGTAAAGTAAAAATCCTCACAATAATTATTGCTCGTCATTGAATATGATATCTTTATAATGGACCTTTTAATTTCTTAGAGACGTAGGGGTCACTCCATTCTTTGGTTGTACTTGAATTGCAAGATGCCATCTAATCTCACCATCATCATCTTTGTCTCTTCCCATATTTTCTTCTTTCAATCATCACACTTTGATTCCATATAATATATACTTCCTCCGATCCTAATTATATGAACTATTTATCAAAATTTAGAGAGATTAAGAAGAGAAGTTAAATTAGTTAATTATAATTATTTTCCAAAAAATACATTGCTTAAAATAAAAAATTACATCAAAATAGCCCCGCCCAATTGGGCCAACAACTGGCTACGGGCTTGGCGGATTGAGTTAGAAAAGCCAACCTCAAAAGAAGATCGGGATTTTGCTAGTCCAACTGTGGGATTTTACCAAAGATGAGTTGATGGGATTTTTAAAACACCAAACAAATATTCCTAAAATAAATAGGGGTATTATAGGAAAAAATTGACAAATGTTAAAACTTGCTCTTATAATTAGGACCAAAACCAACTCTAAAATGTGTTCTATAATTAGGATCGGAGGGAGTATATATATCACATGTATCTTTCATGCAAGAGAACCTTAGTTTGAATAAAGCAATGCCAACTTCTCATCAACTTTATCATTACAACTTTTGAGATCAAGAGAAAAAACCATCCATAGAACCAGATTCAAAGAAATTTAGAACAAGAAAATCTTTTTTAAAAAAATCATAGGTTAAATCTCAAGTCCAATCATACTAAATTTTTTTTTGAGTAATTTGTTATTAAATCTTGGTGAAATATTACTAAGTTTTAAACAAACAAAAAAAATCTTGTAATAACTTTTTTGAAAGTTCTTTCAAAATTCAACAATAACATCATCATCATCTAGAAATAACTTTATTTTCTACCATATTTGTAATTATATAGTACTAGTACTCTAATTGAAGTAGAGAGCATCAATCGGGTAGGCCGTGAAGGGGCTGCCCAGGTAACCAGGCCCTCCGGGCCCGGAAAGAAGAAAAACACCTAGTTTTCAAAGCCCTACTGAGAGCACTAGGGCTAGGGCGACCTGAGGGCCCTAAATTACTATTTTAAATTTTAATTATTTTCCCTCTACGCTTTTTTTAAAGAAATATAATTAGTAAATTATAACACGAATCATCCAATAAATAACTACAATCACTAATTTATAATCAAAAGCAAACTATCTTCACAAATAACTCACATAAAACATAAAAAAGCATATTATGAATTTCTTCTCTCGCATCATGAACATATCCATAATCTTTATTTGCAACAAATAATAAACCAAATCATAAAATTAGAGTATAGTTATTATATATTTGTAATTAAATGGATAAATAACTTTATAAAAAATACAAAAAATATATAAATTAATAAATTTAAAAAAAAAAAAAAAAAAAAAAGGCTACAATGAAAAGGGCGCAGGTATGGCCCGTCTAAGCCCGAGGCCCTTTTTGGCCGGCCCTCTAGGGCCAATTTCAAATATTTTGTCTATTTTTCAAGCCCAACCCTTAAAGGGCCAGGGCTTAAATGGGCCGGCTTGACGGCTCTAAATTGAAGTCATTATCACCAATTAATTTTTTAATTGGCGATTTTTTCTCAAGTTTCCTTAAATAAATAATACGAGTTATTCTATAATTAACATAAATGTTGACAAATTGACATAGATATTAAGACATTTTATTGATATTTTTAAAATATGATCCCCAAAACATGCTTTTATATATATATATAAAGGTATAAAGGTTGGGACCTTGTTGAAGATTTAAGGGAAAAAATGACAATAAATATAATGAATTGAAGCCATCGAAATGGTATCAATGAGATATGCCTTGCATGTGTCTTCCTCGCCACATGTCCACAACCCTTCAAGTGGCATGTTGATGCCTTGATTGATGTCCTTAAACTCTCATAAAACATGTTCCTCTTTATTTATTTTTAAAGCTTTTTTTATATCCACATGTTCCTCTTTCTGATATCTATCCCCACTATCGAATCTCATTGAAATTCTTTCATGATGTTTTTTTGGGTGAAATTTTATGATTTTATTTGGAATATACATAATACCTATGTATTTTTTTTTTTTTTTTTGAGATGCTATGTTTGGATTTCATATATAAACCTTTAAGTGTTTGAGAAATGAAGAAAATAATCTACCAAAATTTAGAATTTTAGTTAAAATATTTAAGTACATACAATAAGAATTCAAAAGCTATTTTAATTTTTTCTTGAAAATGATGTTTAATTATATAAGAAACAATTTTTTTTTAATAAAATTTATTTTTCAGGATCATTTTTTTGCCAGAATATTCAAGATTATTATGTGGTGGTATTATTTAATCATTAAAATATAATAAAAATTCTTAACTAGATTTTTGAGAAAATTAGAACGAATGACCTAGAGAATATGATATTTATTAGGAATGACCAATAACCAAAATAAAAATTTAAAAACCATAAATTGTCCTTAATTAAACCACTCTCATCTTCTCCTACATTCTTTTTTTAAAACTAATATGAATTTTTTAAATTTCATTATATTGAACGCAATTTCTCTCATCTTTTACCACTTACATAGGTATCTACTGAAAAAAAAAACACACACACACACAAACATCTTTTAATTTTTTTCAAAATTATAACCTTTAAAATTGACACAAACTTTAATTGAAAATAAAAATTATATTTTAGGAAAAATCAAAATGTTTTATAGTTTATTATAAATGTTAAAGAAAGGTTATATATATCTGAATTTTTTTAAAAATAATATGAAATTTTAAACAATTCAAAGGAGGTTTGCATAATTTTTTTTATGTCAAAATATATTTATGTGAGGTTTTAAAAAATAAAAATCCATGTAATGTTAATATACTTGAAAAAAATGTCTAGATAATCTATTATATTTTTTATTCATGAATGCTATACATGATTTCCTGCCTAGAGAATACTCGTGCGTAAACCAAAATAATAATTTTGATAAAATATTTAATATAATCAATAAAGTCTCTATTGTATTTTCATTAATTTATTGAAAGGTTGATTTTCAATGGATTTGGAAATAACAAACAGATTACTAGTAATACATCTAGATCTCGTTAAAATGTATATCAATACAAACAAATAATAATATATATTTTTGGATGAAGTTTTTTTAACTATTAAGATATTAGATAGAAAATTTAACATCTTCTAAATTCATCTATTGTACTTAGAATTTGTTTTATATAGTATTATATAAGGAAATACACTTCTCATGTTGTAGGAGAAGTGTATCCTCATGTTATAGATACAAAAAGATGTGGGTCCCACCATTTCTATGCTTAGGGTTTTTTTTTTTTTTGTTGAGAAAAACACTTCTCATGTTGTAGGAGAAGTGTTTTCTCATGTAACACATACATAAAATGGTGGGACTCACACACACACACACATATAATTATCATTATATATATATGTGGGTCCCACTATTTCATATGTGTGTAGGAATCTTCTTCTTCTTATACAACATGAGAAGTTTAAACCTTTTTTTTTATATATATAAGATCTGGGTCCCACCATTTCATGTGTGTATAGGAATCTTCTTTTTCTCATGCAACATGAGAAGTGTAAACCCCTATTATATAAATCAAGAAAGAAACTTAATGATTTAAATGGGCATGTTAATAATTAAATGATGTATCATTATATTGATGATAATATTATATTGTAATAATCCAAGAATTTAGAAATTAAAAAAAAAAGAATTGGAAAAAAAAGTAATTAACTGAAGTATAAAATCTTAGAATTGAAATCAAGTTAAAGATTTATTTTTTTTAAGAATATATATATGGTAAATCATGCTTGATTTTTATTTTAATAGACCTTAAGAGAAATCAGCAAAGTGAATTGGTGGTATGGTGAAAATTAAGTTTGCTGTTTACCTAGGTTTGGATTTCTACTATGCAGGAAAAAAAAAAAAGGTGTGTTTTTTTTTTTTTTTTTTAACATCCTAAAACTCCTTATATTGCCCCATCATTTCTTTTCCAGTAAAAGCACAGCCAAGAGGGGTTGAGGAAATTTCTAGAGAGGCTTGCACGGTACTCTTTCTTCTTCCTACTCCCCTTCAGCGAGATGTGCCAACGCCCATCCGTCATTTCTCTTGGCCAAGCGTTTTCATTTCTCCGTTCTTCAAGTCGACTTGTGTGGTTGGGGAATGAGCTTTGTTCTTCATCATTTATTCTGTGATTTGCGGCTGTGCGTGGGTGTGCAGAGCATCATTTTTTTCATCATCTTGTCTCTTAATCTTTGATCGTTGCTGGTGCTTTTTTCTGTCTTTGCGGTGTGGGTGATTTGAAGCTTTAATTCTTTCCTTCATCTTCCTCTGTATCATGGCGTTGCTGTATGGGTGCAAGCAGAGCACTGCGTTCTCTTTTTCTCATGCTTCGGTTGTGTGGGTATGTACATAGCTTCTTCCGATTTCTCTGATTTCTTGAATGCTTCCAAGTCTTATTTTTTATACTTTTTGTTCTGTTGTGCGTGGATTGGAAGAGGTGTGTGGCTATTTCATTAATTTGTAATTGGGTTGAGTTTCATTAATTAGTTTAGATTATATTTGTAATTTTAATATATAAAATTTGGATTGTGATTTTAAAAGAGATTATTCTTGAAGCTTTTTACATAGAGTGCATATAGGGTGTTTGATAAAATGCTTGAGAGGAGAATTTAAAGCTATGATGGTTAAAGATATCAAAGATCAAATAATGGAATTAAATAAACTGTGTAGTCGATTTTGCTGTTGGGATAGACGTGGTTGGATGTTTTTCTTTATGACGTGAACTTTGATTATTGTGTGGTGCTTGATCAATTGTTTGGTTGTGAAACTTGGCTTGTGGCAAGTTAGTGTGACGAAAATGTTTGTTTTATGAGTTAATCTTGAGTGCCTATTTGGTATCTGTTGAAATGTTTTGAAAGGAATGAGACTTAATTTGATATATTGTTGTAGTATCTTTACAGTATTGATGAGCTTATTCACACACACGCATCAACTTGAATTTAATCAAGTCTTACCAAATGTGGAATTTGAAAACTTTATATCTTCATAATGTTGTTGGAAGGGATTTGTCTTCTTTCCTACAACCGTAAATGTGTGGCTATGCAATTTAATAAAGAAAATAACTAATAAAATTATTTTGAGTTGGGGATGGATGTTTAATCTTGAGAATCATGAAATAAAAGAATTGTATTGAGGTGTTGATATTATTCTATTGATTAGGCGTTTAGGTGGCTACAAGGGTGATTGTTTTGGGAAGTTTTGGAAAGACTGAAATGTATCTCAGGAATGCACCAGGTGAGTGAATAACATCCCATCACAATTTTTATAAACGATAATTCTACTAGTTGTCGTATTATTTTATTATATTTTTTTTTATGTGAATTACCATATTTATAAGTATGACTTTGTGAAGGAAAGTTATCATATTTGTTTCATTTTCTTATTATATTACATGAGTAAAGATTGATGGCTTTATTCGTTATTATTTATCTCCTTCCAATAATTC
Organism: Acacia acuminata; assembly: GCA_019022655.1. Classification (NCBI taxonomy): domain Eukaryota; kingdom Viridiplantae; phylum Streptophyta; class Magnoliopsida; order Fabales; family Fabaceae; genus Acacia; species Acacia acuminata. The sequence goes on along the minus strand of JAFJYI010000257.1, from coordinate 592,766 downwards.
ATGATTATGCACTTAAATGGTAAGGAGACTTTGAGATATTTTTTCATAAATTTCATATTGAAATGATCTTGCATTTTGGAAAGTTCATACGCTAGAATTTATTACTTGAAAAGGATTTTGTTGTCATATTGAATTTGAAGGAAAGCTTGAGATATTGTTATTTAAACTTCATCTTTGCCGGGTATTTTATTATGAAGTATTTGATACGAGCTATCGTTATCTCGACACAAAGGGACTTTTTGTTACTTTTGATAAATTGGCCCCAAGCATGTTTGAAAACGTTTTTAAGAGGATTGAACACAGAACGCTGGTTACTAACAGCAGATGCGTTAGTCCTTGGTGCACCATGGTTAACCTCGAGCTCGCTTGACATTCGTGGGCATAATGCTCACGCTTGATATTCGTGGGATTTGTTCTCACGCTTGTTATTCGTGGGTTTTTATCTGCGCTTGTTTTCGTGGCCTCAAGCTGCGCTTGGTTACTTATCCTCGTGGACTGTGTATCCACGCTTGTGTTCGTGGCCTTGAGCTGCGCTTGGTTAGTTACCCTCGTGGACTGTGTGTCCACGCTTGTTATCCGTTCGTTGAGGTCCTATAAAAAGGATAAGATTTGATAATTATTGTTGTAAACTGATTTTATGAAACAAACTGTTTTATTACGTACTTGAATTAATTCGAGGAATGATCTTTTATATAGTTTCATTCATCCTTATGATTTTATATTATGGATACTAACATTTATTATCATGATACTATTAAAAGCTAAATTTGTTTAAATTATTTTCTGTATTATTCCATTAAATTACTTGTATGGGACGTTATTCACCGGAAAATTATTTTTGACCTCAGATAGTGCAGATGATCGTGTTTCTTCTCCTAGGCGATGAAGGGTTGTACTATTGTCTTGAAGTGGAAGAATCATATTGAGAAATTCCTAGTTAACGTAAAATCTTCGACTCGTACATTTATTTTTGTAACTTAGGTGCTCCATGTACGCTATAGTTAGGATCCTCGCCTTATCTGGGTATTGTGTATCTGTTATTATGGAGTGGATCTCCTCTTGACTATATTAAGTTGTTGTAGAATTTTCCTAAAGTCTTACTCTTAGCGGAGACTCTAGAGAAATTTCTTTAGAAAGCCAATAATTTTTGTAATATGAATTATAATCATAGTCATTATATTATGTGTTGCAAACATGTATATATATAAAAAGTATGGAATGTTTTATATATTTAAGGCCTGAAGGATGTGAGTTTTCTCATATTTCGCACCTGTCACGTCTCGATTTTTAGGGCGTGACATATATAGATGTCGGTTAAAGTTAAAAATGATGATTTAGGAAGTTATTAAGGACAATTTAGTATTTTTAAATTTATATTTTGGTTATTAGTCCTTCTATATAATTACAACTTTTATGGTCTATATCAAAATAAATATCATCTACTGTAAGTCCTTAGTTCTAATTTTCTACAATCCATTCTAAAATTGACAACCTATTTTCTGGGCATACTGTAATTCTCAGATGGGAGAACCAGAGAAGTACAAAGGTTATTAATTTTAAATTAATAACATGGACAACAACAGAACAAAACAATGGGTATGGATATATTACTCCCTCCGGTCCTAATTATAAGACATAATTCTCAGAATTTGGAGAGATTAGGGAGAGAAGTTAAATTAGTTAATTTTATGTTCAAATCTGATTAATCTTTCGGTCCATGTGACCAGCACATTTTGACATATCTCAGGTAGTTTGGTCTGATACACAAACGTAATAGAATGCTGTTCTTTAGCAGGTAAAGGCACAGCTTCTGCAAAGTTCTGAGCCATTAACTACACTATTTGGGTAGCCTTGAACCGAAACTTCCTGCAAAATAGGATTTACGTTTGAATTTGAATTTGATATTTTTGGTAAAAAAAAAAAAAAAAAAAAGAGAGAGAGAGAGAGACAGAGTTGGCTGAACCCCAATAAGCTTACCTTGAACAAAATGACGATTAAGTATCTTCGGCTTGTTAAACCTGAGAAGCTGTATGGTTCCAATCATCTTGCAGGCAAGGTGTTTGTTTATATGCTTTGATGAAAAGGACCACCAACCTCAAGATTTTTGTTGTTCTAGAAGACTTACCCAATGGAAATTTGAAAAACGAAGGATATAACCGGAGGTTGAATGAGCGGCTGTGTGAGAGAAAAATGGTGGTAAACAGATCACGTACCCTGACAATGGACTTGGAAATGAAGGATTAGCCAGAAATGATTGTTTAATGAGGCGTTGGTAACAGAAGTTGAAATTCATTCTGTTATAGCCCTATTAATAGAAGATGAAAGTACGTGGTTCTGTGGTTACGGACAGCAATGTAAGAACAAGATCCTGCATGTTTTTGCTACCATTTATAAGTATGTTAGGGAAGCCTGTGTAGTTAGTTGACCTGAAAATAGTCCGAGTTATTACTAAAATCAGTCACCCTAATAAAACAGAATGCGTTAAGATCAAAACAAATGGTGTGGCTGATGTTTTAGCGAAGCAGGGTATTCATCAATCTGCTATTGTTGAGGAGTGTCCTGGGTCGCTTTGTTCTCTGGTGGCCCGGGAGAGTTTGGGAATGTTTTCCCCGGTTCTTTTGTTTCTGTTTAATGTAATCTGGCTTTAAGCCATCTTTTATTATCAAAAAAAAGAAGAAAAAAAAACCCCTTCTCCTCGAGTAGGATTGTGCATGTTTGGTACACTGATTAAGTCAACTTATCGGACTTATGGGAAGTAATTTTTTCAAGATTTTAAAATAATTTTTCAAGATCATAAAATATTTTTTAAGTACCATTTAATATCATGAAGTATTTTTTTTAGTACCAGTTAGTACCCTAAAAAATATTTCTGATTGACCACAAGTTTAAATCACAAAAACTACTTATGCTATTGCCAATCCAAACATAAATCACATTTCACAATCTAACTTTTACCCAATCTAATTTTTTTCATAAGTTAGATTGAGTATAAATCATTTTTCTATCAATATCCCAAACAAGTTATACTAACTCCAGTTTAGTTTTGGAAACTCGAGTTTTGCTATTAGTGCACAGTGACAAACTCTAGTTTTTGTGAACAAACTCGAGTTTGTGTCGTAGAGTTTGAAATTCAAATCTGACGAATTTGTGAAATCTTCTTGTTTGATCTTAATACTTCCTATCATCATTCATTAATATTCCTAACTATGTTTAACCACTTTGTTAGTGAGTTTCAGATGATTTAGAGGATATTAAATGAAGATTTGAACAAAAGCAAAAAGTGATGTCAGCACATTAAATGCAAAGTCCAGAAAACTTGCATCCTGTAAAAAGGATCGATTTCTTCCAGAAAGGAACGTCGCGATTTGAGCTTTGGACCATGTTTTTTAATGGAACTCAAAACTCGAGTTTCCATTTCCAAACTCGAGTTTTGGACATTTAACATGAAATACGAATTTTAGTCCAAAACATCAAAACTGGAGTTTTTATCCAAAACTGGAGGTTTCAAAACATTGAAAGAGGGCAAAGTTCTCGGCTTGACCAAAACTCGAGTTTCCAAAACTAAACTCGAGTTTTCATTTAAGTATGAAAACTTTGAGAAAACTATGTCAATTCAAAACTGGAGTTTTCAAAATCTTGAAAACGAACAAAGCTCTCAGCTTGGTCAAAACTCGAGTTTCCAAAACAAAACTCGAAACTCGAGTTTTCATTTAAGTATGAAAACTTTGAGAAATTTATGCCAAGTCAAAATCTGGAGTTTTCCATGAAAACGCGGTTTCAAAAACGAGTAAAACTTGAAAACTCTCTACCACTCGAGTTTTCTCAAAACTTAAGAAAACTTAGAAAACTTAGAAAACTCATTGCAAAACGAGTAAAACTGGAGTTTTCATATCAAAACCGTAGTTTCCATAAGCTCAAAATGTTGGAGACTCTTCGTATGACCAAAACTCGAGTTTCCAAATGAAAACTGAGTTTTGTCTTCTTTAGAAAATATTGAGGAGTCTCTGTGTAGTGAAAACTGGAGTTTTCTCGAAAACTAGAGTTTTGCGTAGTTCATTCCAAAATGAGCTTCTCTCTGTCGAGTCAAAACTCGAGTTTTGAAACCAAAACTCGAGTTTGCCTTTGACAAGTTTTTTCAACTTACCAAAGACAAACTTCACATTGCGTTTACAATTGTCGCTTATCATCAAAACACATAGAGAACTAACAAAGAGAAAGAGAAATTTGCAACCCCCTCCTTTAATTTTTTTATATCCAACTCAAAAAGTTTTTCGTTCCCTTCATACTAAACAGCTCCTATGGGTCTATATGCTATGAGAGATTTGAAGGTGAGTGGAGGAAAAAATTTGTAAGTTGGATTTAAAAAAAAAAAAAAGAAGTGGGGTTATAAAATTTTAATAAAGAAAATATGTAAGATAAAAGTGTAATAAAAATTAATTAAAAACTTTTAACCCCAACTCTCTAATTTTGTTAAAATCAAATTCAAAAACAATTCTATGAAATTCATGTATGAAATCACCGAACATAATCAAATCCTAAAATCTTATGTGAATTTAAGAGCAAGTTAATACGATTTTGTAAGTTAAAAACATAAATACGGTAAAATAGATTAGTGAACTCGTGAATTTAATGGAATTTATAACTAGCACAAGTTTAAAAGCAAATTGACACAATTTTATAAAATAAAAATGTCAAAATGGTAAATTCAATAAGTAGATCACAACATAATACATAGAGTAGTACAAATATAAAAAATATTTTATTTAAATTTTAGTATCCTACCTCACCACTATCGTAAAGATTAAATTTATGGGTTAAAGGCCTAATTTGCCATGGAAGTTTTGCTAAGGGAGTGTCCAGAACCCGGAAGTTTTTTGGGTATCAAATTTGCCCGGAAGTATGAAAAAGGTACCAAATTTACCCCTGAAGTATGAAAAAGGTAGCAAATTTGCCCATCCGTTAATTTTGATCGTTAAGTTTAACTGAGTGTACACGTGGCATACCACCTCATGACATGTGGCATGCCACCTTATCAACCCAATAAGAGTTAAGTATCATTCTTGCCCTGGAAGTTTTCATTGAGAGCAAGTTTGCCCCGGAAGTTTTCACTAAGGAGCAATTTTACCCTGGAAATTTACAAAACGTATCAATTTTGCCCTTCTTTCCCGCATATTAAATTTGACTATTAAATCAGTCAAATGCCACACATGTCATGCCTTGAAAAGGTCGAACTTGGAGTCAGAGAAGGAGATCCTTGAGATGTTGAGCTCAAGGCGACCAGAATTTGTGAAGCCGAACTGGTCACAGGAAGCATCACTTATGATCTAAGCAAATGATCAGTCTATACAAACTGCAGGGCCGGCCCGATTAAGCCCGAGGCCCTCCAGGGCCAATTTCAAATTTCTGGCTTATTTTTCAAGCCCAAGCCCTGTAGGGCCAGGGCTTAAACGGCCGGCCCGATTTCCCGACTCTAGTCCCTGTGACCAGTTCGGCTTCACAAATTCTGGCTGCCTTGAGCTCAACATGTCAAGGATCTCCTTCTCTGACTCCAAGTTCGACCTTTTCAAGGCATGACATGTGTGGTCTTTGACTGATCTAATAGTCAAATTTAATATTGGGAGAAAGAAGGGAAAAATTGCTACTTTTGTAAACTTCTGGGGCAAAATTGCTCCTCAATGAAAACTTCCGGGACAAAATTGCTCCTCAATGAAAACTTCCAGGGCAAAAATGATAATTCTGATTGATGAGGTGGCATGCCACGTGTGATGAGATGGCATGCCACGTGTGTACTCAGTTAAACCTAACAGTCAAAATTAACAAGGGGCAAATTTGCTACCTTTTTCATACTTCCGGGGCAAATTTGGTACCCTAAAAACTTCCGGGTGCTGGGCGCTCCCTTAGCAAAACTTCCGTGGCAAATTAGGTATTTAACTCTAAATTTATATATCTTCGATTCCACCCTAAAATTTAATCAAAGTTAATGTTTCCAATAACAATAAGACCAAGTAGATCAAATATTCAAAAATAAAACCTGAATTATGATTATATCAGATGTTTATAGATAAAGCAAACAATGAAGAAATTTTGAAGGTTAAATAAAATATGAATATTCCCACACCCTATAATAAAAAAGGAGGGAAATGGAATGTATAGGTCAACGAAAAATAACATGCCTATCTTTACATTTTGTCTAAAACAGGGATCTCCTGAAAACCATGCACTCATACTTAATTAATTTGAATAATCATAACAGGGATCTCCTTTGTTTTTTTTTTCCTCAAAGCTATTTATTTTAATATAACAAACTGGTACAAAAGCTTAACACAAACTGAATATGAAATACAAACAAAACCAAATCAAATACACTAGAATAACTCAAATATAAAAACAGCCAGTCATCGAACATAAAAGATTTAGAAGTAGAAGTAGAATCATGGACAAAAGCGGCCTCCTCGATATCCAAGGTTAGAAGTGACAACGAAGAAAGTGTTGGTTGTAAAACCCACCCTAAAGGGCACACCTTCTTAAAAGCATAAGCTGCAATTAGAGCAGCTACACAAGAACCCCGTCTAGGGGTAAGGAACGAAAACCCAACCTCAGAAGAAAGAATACCTATGATGTCCTGAAGAACACTTCTGCTCCTCCATTCATGCAGATCTGGTAACCTCGACCGCATACCAACCAACGCCTCTTTAGATCTTCCCCCAAGAGCGTAGATCCGAGCTACCAGATGATAATCGGATCGAATAACGCTCAAATCGCCATCCAACCAAGAGGATTTGAACACAGATCTCACAAATCTGTTTATTTTCTGATAAGACAAGAACACCGCCACAAAACCCAGTATAACAAAAAAAGAACTAAAACGCAGATAACTCCCATCTCCACAGAACAGATCTGAAAAAGGAGAGGGAAAAGGTCGCCATAGGGACGCCAATCCACCACCGCAACTCAGAACGAGAAGGCAACAGATCACATATCTGAGAACAGATCTACCACTAGGACCAGATCAACCACTCTGTCTTAGGTGTGGCATAGAAGGATAACCGCTGGCGGCTTGTGATGGAGCCACAAACCGCCGGCAAGAAGGTGGTGTAGATGGGTGGGAGGGGATTTGCAGAGAAGGAGGAAGGAGAGAGACGCTCTGCGATCAGGAGCTCATTACACTAAGGTTAGGATATGCCTTTTCTAATACCCAAGAATTTATAATTCTCATAAATACTATTTTTGGGCAAATAATACCTATTAGAAATAGGTGAATATGTGGTCTCAAAATTTAGTAGCTTAATTTAGGGAATTTTGTTCTAGAAGTAAATAAACCAAAGACCCAAATTTTCTAATTTGGTTTAGATATCATAAAATACCCTAAGATTATTATATTACAATATAGTTTTATTTAATTATAGAAAGTCATAGAATGTTATGAAAATACCTAAATCAATTAAAGGAAATTACCAATAAATAAATGACAATTAAATTTACGTTAATTAAAATAATTTTATAAATGTCCATAATAAATTTAGTGGCAATTAAAAGTCATCAATTAGGGATATTTTAACTTAATGAACATCAAGGGCCAATTTTGAAATTATATTTAAGGATCATAAAATATGATATAAATACCATATTAAACTATAGTTCTCATGTGAACAAATGAACAAGTTAGCTTGCACTAATTGGGATTAGTTGTAAAATAATCAAGAGGCAAAATAAAAGTATAAAATGAGGGTGAAATAATACTTTCCTAATTAAGCACTAATTTTCATGATTAGTTAAATCAATTAATCAAGAGAGAAAAAGAAAATTAAAACAAATTTGATAAAGTTTGAAATCCTAGAGTAAATTGGATAATGGTTTGAAATCCAAGAAATATCCGATGTACAGTAAAAACTCAAAATAACAAATAAAGTGAGAATTTATAAAAATTTAAATAGTTGTGAAGAAGTAGGAACCCGGAGAAAATATAAGGACTTATCTTGAACCCACGTAATTTAACTCGAAAGTAAGCCTAGTAAAGGCTATTTTTGCAAACATTGAAGAATAATCTTAGTACAACCAGGGAATCTAATTAGACCATAAATCTGGATATCCAACTACTAATCAAAAAGCATACTCAAAATTTAAAAGTATTAGTGATTGATCAGGCAACCAAAAATGAATTTCGTTAAAGCCAGGAAAAAGATGATGGAAGAGAGAGAAAGAGAGAGTGATTAAAATATGATTTTTATTAGAGCACATGTGGGATTTAATTTTGGAAATTAAGATAATTAGCTAAATCCAATGTAATTGTTTTTAACCAATGGGAAGCATTTGCTCACAAATTGTATCACCATAGAAGCACAAATTAATATTAGCCCTTGATAAGAAAAGTTGATCCAAGGGATAAAATTCATAAGCTTTTACTATAAATAGGGGCCTTACCCTTCACAATTCTTCACACCAAATCAAACTTCAAGAGTTGATTTCTAATAGAGTAGAAGCAAGAAGGAGGTAGCAAGCAAGAGGCTTCAAGAGGTAAGCTTGTCTTTAGTTTTTAGTTTCTAGTTCTTAGTAGTTGTTAGTAGCTTTTAGTAGAATTGTTAGTTTTAATCTAAGAAATAGGTAAAGTAATTTCTCATAATTGTTTTCAAGCCTTATTGCATCGAAAGATGCCTGACAAGGTGGAAACATGTTGGGGAGTGACTTCTAGGATTAATAAAACAAGTTAGAGTAAGATGGGAATTGTGGGGTGTTGCTGGGCAATGGAAGTCAGGCAGTTAGATAGTGATATTTTAAATGCAAGATCATCTTCATAAATTCTGAAATAATTCATTTGTGTAGTATACATGTATAGCTTTCCATTGATATAAAATATGCATCAATTAGAGGTCTGTAGAGGGAGATAAAAATTCTGGAGATAAAGCTACGTTTTTCTAGAAAAATTCTGGGCAGAGGATGAACATCATCAAACTGGGAATGAATCACAAATTCTGGGTGTAAACCAATATTTTTTTATCAAAAATAGACATGCTGAGATTTCCGGGAAATTTTACGGATCCTCGTTTTAATTTTTCTAGAATTAATTATGATTTTTCAAAAGTTAGATGAAAAATCTGTCCAGAAATACTGTACTAGCGTTTTTCTACGAAATTTTGGAAATAAGTTGAAAAATAATCCTACCAAGAGTAAAAAGGTCATTAGGGACTAAGATATCTACTAGAATATTATTTGTGAATTAATAAATGTGATATTACCATTATAGGATATACGTGATCATACACCGACCGACGAACGTACCGATATCACCAAACGAAGGTACGGACGCGTACTGTAACACTAACTCTGATGCTTATTGTATGCTTATATGTGATAGATACTTTCATAAAGCATGGACGGGACTCTGTCTCGGGTCATGCACCGTGACTAAGTTTATGGGGCTTAAATCACTACTTATACATTCAGCTTTATACACGGGTTATGGTTTTGATAATGCCGTTAAATTTTCCTAGCGCTGAGGACACGACCGTACATCGTGGCACTGGTGAATAGTGCGAGACTAGAGATAACGGACATATGCGTTGGGTCGTGTACCATTATCCGGACAAATCTGTTATGAGTTTTTATGTTGATTATTGCTGTAATGTCATGAATATCTCATGTCATACATAACTCATTACATAAGCATGAGGTTAATCGTTACCCGAGGTTCAATGGTAATTGAACCTCGCCCTCACTATAGCTTCAAGGTCCGGAGGAACCATGACCGAGGACAAGGGTAAACAAGACGCGTGAGCACACAAAGGAGAAGACTCATATGAATTATTGTATCACCGTATTATTAAATATTCGGATAATTGTACCACTATAATAGCAACCAGACACACCAGCAGTGAAGGTTTATCAGATACTCATTTTTTTAAATTATTCCGATGCTCTACTTTGATCAAACTATTTTGAAAACACTTCAGAAAATTGGGATGTTACACCTTTTATAACAGGGATCTCCTGAAACCATGCTCTAATAACATAACACGTAGTAATTTGTATAATCACATTCATTCCGCAAGTAGTTAACCTAGGATCTTTTTTTTTTTTTTGGGTAAAAATACACCTTTAATTCTTTATTTTTCATAAAAATTCATATTGGTCCTTTAATTCTATAAATTGTTTTTTAAATCCTTCAATTGTAATCCCTAATGATGTTAATAAAAAATGCAGATATTAAAATTTTAAATATTGAAAAAAAAAAAATACTATAAAAAGAATAAGGGTTAAATACCATTTTCGCCATAAAAGTTTAACCTAAGGAGCACTCGGTCACCCGAAAGTTTTTTTAGTCTTATTTTTTCCCCGCAAGTTTAAAAGCGTAGCAATATTGCCCATCCGTTGATCTTGACCGTTGAATTATTGCTCTTCTTTATAAACTTACAAAGGGAAAATTGCTCATAAAAACTTCCGGGGTAAATTTGCTCATTAAAGAAACTTCTTGGGCATATTTGCTCCGTTTGTTAATGTCCCGGGCAAAAAGAGACAAAAAAAACTTTTGGGTGACCGGTGCTCCTTAGGATAAACTTCTATGACAAAAATGTTATTTAACCCAAAGAATAACTATTAATGTTACAAAAATCATCATTTGAGAGTAAATGTATTAGGATTAAAATATTGAAAATATGTTTTTTTTAAAAAAATTAAATAACCAAACTGAAACCTTGAATATAAAGTCGGAAGACCAAATGTCCAATTTTACCTGTATTGTTTTTTTATAATTTTCAAAATGCATTTTTCAAAAAGTTTGAATTTCCTTAAACTAAAAAGGGTTTAATGCTTAAACTAAATTTTTTTTAATGTTTCTGTTTTTACTGTAGAAATTTTTTTTCCTATCACACTCACGTAAAAGTGATTGGGTCCTATCATAAAAAGAAGAAAGAGAAAATATAAGTTGAAACCACTCAATTTTATGTGAGAGTGACAGAAAAAATATTCTATTCAACCCAACTAAAAACGTACATATATTGAAAAATTATATAACTTCAACAAAATAAATATATATATAATTTATTTATGCATTTATTAACTTGCGGAAAAAGATTCGTATATGAGACATGTGAGCGCAGCAAGGTGGTAACGTGCACCCACACACCCATGTCATGACAACACATGCATTCCATATCTTCACACGACACTACTATTCTTTTTAAATAATAAAATGAATAAAAGTATGATTCCAACATACTAATATAATAATATAAATACAAATACATAAACATAAACATATATGTATAGCGCGGATGCTTGTACGAATGGATAACACAATAATTCTTAGCTTCATTCCTGGGAAATGGCAACGTTATCCAGTTTAAAGTACAGTATAGTAATACACTCTTTTTTCTTTAAAAATAAAAAATAAAAAAATCTTAAAAGACTGGACTTTAAATTTTGTCATTAAATTCTAAAATAAACTTTAATTTTTTTTTTTCATATTAAGTACACAAGTAAAATTAACAATATAGACTTAATTGTCTTTATTGATGATTAGTCTATTTTAAAAATATTAATTGAAATTTTTATCTTTCCCTGCTTAAATTTAGTCTTCCTTGTAGTTGAAGATCTCCCACTTCTTTATGGTACTCTGGATCTGGGTAGGAGGTTATCACTCTATTCCTTTTTATAAAGTCCAATTTGGAAAATAAAAATATAAAAAAAATTTAGACTTTATTATAAGTCCACCTAAAATTTAATTAATGATAGTAATATAATTTTTCACTATTAAATGTAATGAAAAAATGAGTTAATTTATGTTGAAAAGATAAAAAGATGAGAAAGAGGGTTGAGAATGTCAGTTATAAATAAGGATAAAGTTGAGAAAATACATCAATTTAGAATATTTCATATGTGAAAATTAGGTAAATTGGACTTAAAAAAAAAAAAAAAAAAAAAAAAAAAAAAACTATAGTGGTATTTGTCATTGTGGGAGCCACTTTTTATCACATGCTACGCCCAGTTAGGGTGGACCATTTAAGCCTAACAAAAATAAAATGGTTAGTATTATTGTTGGTCCTTTCAGTTTAATCGAATTTTAGTTGTAATCCCTGTAGTTTTAAATTATTGGTTTTAGTCTCTATAGTGTCATAAAGACTTGATATGAACTATAGGGATTAGAATCAAAACTCGTTAAAAATATAATGATTAGTTGTTAAACTCAAACACAAAAATTAAAAAATTATGAGACAAAACCAAAATTCAACTAAAATATAAAGACTAACAATGATATTACCCTTAATTAAAAAAAAAAAAAAAAAACAACAACAACTAGGCGTTGCACCTAACTGAAGGGGTCACTTCCCCAACGTGACAAACCAATTGGAGATGCCCACATTTCTCATTTGACAATATCTTGAACTTGAGTAGTATTGCCTCTAATAGAAGGATATCTCAATCCACTTTATTACCTAAATTTGTAACATCCCAAATTTTCATTCATAAGACTTAAGTAATCTTATGAAGGATATATTTAGCGCTGAATAGAATTTAGTGAATAACAAACACTTAGACCCCACGCATTGCTTGAGATCAATATAATTTAATGTAAAATTAAAAGAAAGTTTTATAAACCCCACCTAAAGAGAAAATCATAAAAAGAAATTGTAAAGTCAAATATAAAAATAAATTACATACCCAAAATTAAGGGATGTGTTGTTGGAGGTGGGATTTCTCCACATGTTCGTGCATGAAATATAGACCTAGTATTACGTTAAGAGATTGAAGTTAAATGCAACAAATCTCTATAAGCATTTATAAAATAGTAGAAATTATTAAACTCAATTTTGGTCCCTTATTAAATTCCTTATACAATTTCATCTCTGTGCTTTTTTCTTTTTCAAATTCAATTTATTTTATTACCTTATCTTGAAAATATGGTAACTCTATTTTCAAATTCAATTTACTTTATTACCTCATCTTCAAACCCCAATAATAAAAATTGAGAATTAAATGGGAATAATACTCCAATAAATTCGAATAACTTGAAAATAGAATGCATAGTTTTAGTGTACTTATTATCGAAGAGGTGAAACATTTTGGAGTAAAGGAAAATTTTCTATATTGGGGAATAATTTGTGATGATTTTTTAAAAATAAAAATTACGTTAACGGGTATTAACTAAATGAGTGTAAATATAATTACGCTTGGATAAATTTAATGATGTGATTGCCTGACCCTTTTTTAGTTAAAGGGGCTTTTAAGTGATTATTACAAAACTTCATATATAAAGTTGATGGTTTAAATAAGGAAGATAGATTAAAAAAATTAAAAAAATAAAATTTAATAAAGTCTCATAAAAATATAATTAAACAATTATTATTATTGATTTCTTTTAGAAAAAAAATGAAATAATGAAGTTAGTAAAAGTTAAATGAGAGTATTTAATTTTAATAATGTGTGTAAGTAAATAAATAATAAAATAAAATAGACTAAGAAGTCTCACATAAACTAAATAAGGAGAAAATGGAGTTCTTAAAGCTTATATATAGGAGTAATGAGGTGGATTCAAAGTGCAACATTTCTATTTTCAAATACAACTGAGGCAGTCTCAATAAAATGCAATTTGTCTTTTTGTCAATTGTTGGGTTAGGCTGAAATTTGGTTAGTGATAATTGAATATTTCATACACTACTTTTTGTCTCTTGATTTATAATTTAGGACTCTTTAACTAATGAGTAATGGCTTTTATACTTATTTGGGCTTTGGGCCTTTTATTATATTTTAGCTATTATTTAATAATGAATTCCAGTTTTACATTGCTTCACTGTTTTTACCATAACTCTTGGACCATACATTGGATTTGCCTCATTTTTATCTCATATTTCAGATGATTCAGAGAGCTACAATTGTTATACAGATATGAAGAGTAAATTCGGACAAGAGGGCGGTCAAATTTGGAGCCGAAGCATATGTATTTTTGGATTTTATTTTGGGCTCGAACTTTATAACTAAAGCCCAATTTTATTTTAATTTCGTTTTTGGCTGACCCATTTCCATTTTAGGTTTAGGTTTAAGTTAGTGGCAGCCACAAACATCTGATTCATTCACGTTTTGAGAATTCGGAGGATCAAAATAGTAGTTTTAAAATTCTCTCGCAAGGTTCTTCATGTTCTTCGCGTTCGTCATCTGTTTTTCGTCTTTCTTAATTATGTTCGCTAAATTTCGAGATTGATCCACGATGAGGGTTCCATCCACTATCCGAGGATTCGCGCCTAATTGGTAACCGTCTAACTCGTTTTCGTATCCCTTAATCGATTTGATTTTTGGTTCGGATTGGGTTTTTGATTAAAAACCCAAATCGATATTTCCCAAGGACGAAGTTCGACCGGGTTAAAGTATTTTCGTGCGATCGTATAGAGGTGCACCACCGATTCGAACAAATTCTGAACGATTGTTCAGTTGAGGGAATTTCTAGACAAATGCGAGATTTCGGTTTGTCTAGAGTCGATTACGAGTTCGGTTATAAATGTTTCGTTCAAGGAAGGGTAGTGGGTGAATCCGAAATCGTGGGTTGATCCTTTAATCCTCTTTTTTCTGTTCAATTCGTGTTATTTCGTTTTGTCTCTTATTTTGTCTTTAATATTATTCTGAATCAAAAAAACCCCCATTTATCGTCACTATTTTATTGCTGTGCGAATTGAACCGACTGCGAATTCGTTGGGAAATGACCCATGTTACATTATACTGCAAATTCTTTTCTAATCTGGTTATTTTGGGAGATTACGGGAAATCTATGTCAAAATATGGCGCCGCTGTCGGGGAATTTGCATCGGTTTGATTAGTAACAGTAGTGTAAATAGCTTCGTTTTTCGGTAGTTTAGGTGGTTCGGTGGTGGACAAAAATTTTTCTCGACCCGCATCACTCAACCCAGTCTTATTCACAAGGAATTGGGCATGCTAAGAAAGGGTCACTCCCAAGTAGGGAGTGAGGTATACCCTATTTTTCCCAAATTCCAATGTTTAGACCACTTTTTTCGCTGTTTTAAGTTTCACTTTTTTGATTTCTACTAGGGTCATTTTTTTTTCAGTATCTCCGATTTGGTTGAAATTTGGTCTAGTGATAGAAAATGGCCTATCTCGCAACGCACATCGAAAATCTTTGATTTTCCAAGTGCTAAGCTCCGCTTTGCCAAATTCCATCGTTTAGACCACTTTTTCAATTTTTGAAGTTTTTTTATTCCATTTTTGGGTTCGCCAATGGTCTAGAGTTGCCCCGTCCAAGTCCCAAAAATTTTAAAAATCATTTGATAGTGTTTCTGGACTTGTTTAGGTCAATTTCTACCATAGTTTCTTTGTTTTTGTGTTTGCTTTTGTGTGTCTTAGTGTTTTCTACTTTTTACCACTTTTAGTGGCATTTTCGTAATTCTGATTGGCTGGTGGCATTTTCGTAATTCTGATTTTCTGCGAATTCTGCCTTGTGTTTATGTTGCTGCATGAGTACTAGGAGCACTATAAATCCGGAAGACTTGTTGCCATTTGATCCTGAAATAGAAAGAACCATTCTCACTACTAGAAGAGTTGTTAGGTTAAGTCGTGGGATTAATACTGAATTGGACATTGAACTTGAGTCTGATAGTGGCCATTTTGATTGTGTCCATACTGTTGATCTTTCTGATTGTGCTTCTGATAGTCTTGTTGTTTTCACTGATTCTAGTAGCAATTTTCGTAACTCAGAAATTATGGCAGAAGAACAAGAAAATCGTCTTACTTTAAAGGAATTGAATGAACCTGATGTTAATTATCAACCTTTGTGCATTCAATATCCTGCCCTTGCTGCTAACTTTGAGCTTAAATCTGGTCTAATACACTTGCTTTGCCTAAGTTTCATGGTCTTGCAGGTGAGTGTGCCATTAAGCATTTGAAGGAGTTCCATCTAGTATGCAAGACAATGAAACCGCATGCCATTGATGAAGATCAAATCAAGCCGAGAGCTTTTCCTTTCTCATTGGAAGGTGGAGCCAAAGATCAAGTTGTTGTACCTTCACCTTCATCTATTGGGAGTCAATGAGGTTCGAGGTTATTTATGGAGAAATATTTCAGTTCTTCAAGAGCAACTGCGATCAAGAAGGAAATTGCCAACATTAAGCAAGTCAATGGAGAGACTTTGTATGAGTACTGGGAGAGGTTCAAAAGGTTGTGTGCAAGCTGTCCACACCACCAGATCTCTGAGAAAGACTTGATTACCCATTTCTATGATGGTCTCGCTACCAGTAGACAAAGGTTTGGTGGATGCTTCTAGTGGTGGGGCTCTACGTAACAAGACACCTGAAGATGCCCGAGAATTGATATCCGAGATGGCAACCAACTCTCAGCAATTTGGCACCAGGGCCAATAGTACTCATGTTTACCATGTTCAAACACCTCCAGATCCCAAGATGATTCTCGAGATTAGAGAATAGACTTGATGATCTCGACCTCTCTCGGTGAGGCAGTTAGCGTGACAGGACACGTACGACAATCTTCTCCTCCTCGACAGGTACTCATGTGGGTTCTGTTCTGACCCTTACCATTCTACTGACTCTTGCCCTACCTTGCATGATCCTGCTTATCAAGACCAGTCAGTAGCTTCAGTGGGAGCTTTTCCAAGAAAGCCACAATACCAGCAGAATAATGCCTTCTCCAACACCTACAATCCTGGTTGGAGAAATCACCCCAATTTCCATTGGAACCAGAATCAGAACCAGAGTAACCAATATCAGCAGAATTCTAGGAATTACCAACAGAGACAGTACAGACCACAAAATTTCCAACAGCAATCTGCACCTCCTTTGCCTTTTCCCGCAACACCTCCTCGACCAGCCATATGTGCACCCCTACAAAAGACAACAAAGAAGGTAAGCAAAGGTAGTGGTGGTCCCTCACTTGAGGATATGATGAAGCAATTTGTCGCAGCCAATATGCAGTTCCAACAGCAAACATCCTAGTTCCAACAGCAAACTGACACTGCCATTTAGGATTTGCAAACACAGATTGGGCAGTTGGCAACATCATTGAACCAGCTTCAACCTCAGGGATCCAACACTCTTCCTTCCCAAACCATTCCCAATCCTAAGGGGAATGTGAGTGTTATCTCACTACTGGTCCGGCAAACAATTAGAGGAGCCTAAACCAACTGCAGATGTAACTTCCACATCAGAAAAAGAGTTAGAAAATGTGAAGAATGACTCTAAAAATAAACAGACAATGCAGCGAGGTGAAGAGGAAGACATTCTCATTCCTCTTCCTTTCCCTCAGAGAGCCCTTCAATCCAAGAAGTTGGCAGACAAAGCACAACAAGAGAAGGATATACTTGAGACATTCAGAAGAGTAGAGATCAACATTCTTCTCTTAGATGCAAATCAAACAAATTCCTAAATATGCCAAGTTTCTAAAGGAGTTGTGCACCAACAAGAGGCGACTGAAGGGAAGTGAACGAGTGAGTTTGAACCAAAATGTATCAGCACTCATCCAGCCTACCATGCCTCGCAAGTGCAAGGATCCAGGGACGTTTTCTATCCCTTGCCTTATTGGCAATTATAGATTTGATGATTGCATGCTAGATTTAGGTGCTTCTATTAATGTCATGCCTGCATCTATTTATAAATCTCTTGGTCTTGGTCCTTTGCGTCCCATCGGTGTTGTTGTTCGTTAGCTAATAGAGTACACGCTCATCCTTCTCGGTGTGGTTGAAGATGTATTAGTCAAAGTTAATGAATTGCTATTCCCTGCTGATTTTTACATCTTAGATATGGAGGATGAGTCCTCTATTAGTAGGTCACCAATCATTCTAGGGAGGCCTTTCATGAAAACAGCTAGGACTAAGATAGATGTGCATTCTAGTACACTTTCCATGGAGTTTGGTGATATATCTGTGAATTTTAATATCTTTGATGCCATGAAACATCCTAGGGAAGAGCATTCTGTTTTCTGCATTGATGTTATTGATGATGCTGTGGATGATGTTCTTACTGATTGGTGCTCTGAGTATCCTAATTTTTCATCTGAGAGTGATTCTGCCATTTGTGCATGTGCTGATGATGAATGGTGCTCTGTTTGCACTAACTTGGTTAATGCTGCATTATTTAGTGATTCTAACTTTCTTGGTGATTCTGCATCACATGTGGATTTTGATATTGAATCTGAGTTTGAGCTTCATCCTGATCCTATTGTGCATCCTGATTCTCGATTTTGATGAGCTTAACTCGATTTTGATGAGCTTGATTCGATGTTACCATTGAGTCATAGACACACGCTTCTTTTCCGCCTCTTTGAATGTGGTTTCGTGTATTCCTAGTGTGATGACATCAGAGTTGTGGCAACAACCACCCAAGCTTCTTCCCTCCACTGAGCAACCACCCAAGCTTGAGTTGAAATCCCTTCCAAATCACTTGAAGTATGCATTTCTAGAGGTGGATGAATAGTTGCTAGTCATTGTGGCAAATAATCTTCTTCCCGACCAAGAAGAGAAGTCATAAGCTTATTGAGGGCGAACAAGAAAGCCATTGGGTGGACATTAGCCGACATCGTTGGCATTAGCCCTTCCATGTGTATGCATCGACTCGTTGGAAGAGGACTCTAAGCCAGTGAGGCAGCCCCAGAGACGCCTTAATCCTCTTATCCTTGATGTGGTAAAGAAGGAGGTCACTAAGCTTTTGCAAGCTGGTATCATCTATCCCATTTCTGATAGCCAGTGGGTTAGCCCGGTCCAGGTGGTTCCCAAGAAATCTGGAGTCACTGTGGTAGCCAATTAGAAGAATGAGCTCATTCCTACTCGAGTTCAAAATAGTTGGAGAGTTTGCATCGACTATAGGAGACTCAACCAAGCCACTCGCAAGGATCATTACCCTCTACCTTTCATTGATCAGATGTTAGAGCGATTGGCTGGTAAGTCTCACTATTGCTTCTTGGATGGCTACTCCGGATACTTCCGGATCCATATTGCTCCTGAGGATCAGGAGAAGACGACCTTCACATGCCCCTTTGGAACATATGCCTACCGAAGGATGCCTTTTGGCCTTTGCAACGCACCTGGCACCTTTCAGCGTTGTATGGTAAGCATTTTCTCTGAGTTTCTAGAGGATTGCATGGAAGTTTTTATGGATGACTTCACTGTATATGGGTCTGATTTTGATGCATGCTTAGCTAATTTGTCTAGAGTTTTGCATAGGTGTATTGAGTCTAATCTTGTGCTGAATTATGAGAAGTGTCACTTTATGGTTGAGTCAGGTATTATCTTGGGACACATAGTGTCTAGGAAAGGGATTGAGGTAGATCCTGCTAAGATAGATGTAATTACTGCTTTGCCTTACCCCGCATCTGTGCGGGAAGTTTGCTCTTTTCTTGGTCATGCAGGTTTCTATCGGCGTTTCATTAAGGATTTCAGCAAGATTGCCCGATCCTTGTCCAACCTTCTACATAAGGACACTGACTTTGTATTTGGTGATGCTTGCAAGGCGGCCTTCGATCATTTGAAGCGTTGTCGACTACAACCCCAGCGATCCAAGCCCCGATTGGTGCCTCCCCTTCGAGTTGATGTGTGATGCTTCCAACTATGTGGTTGGTGCTATCTTGGCACAAATGAGTTGATAGAGCATCTCATGTGATTGCATATGCGTCCAAGACTTTGGATCCCGCTCGCCTAATTACACCACTACTGAGAAAGAGTTGTTGGCTATTGTATTTGCCTTTGATAAGTTTAGGTCATATCTGCTAGCAAGTAGAGTAGTTGTTTTCTCTGACCATGCTGCTTTGAAGTTTCTTTTGAAAAAGGCAGATGCTAAGCCACGACTCATCCGGTGGATGTTGTTGCTCCAAGAGTTTGATGTTGAGATTCGAGACAGAAGTGGAGCACAAAACTGGGTAGCTGACCACTTGAGTCGCATCACTCATTCTCCCTCTCACCCCTCTTCTATTCGGGATGATTTCCCGACGAGCAGCCTTCTACAACTGCAAGGTAAGCTTCCATGGTATGCTTTGATCCGGTTAACTACTTGGTAGCCGGTGTTTTGCTTGTAGATTCCACTAGGGCCCAAACCCTTAAATTAAAGAGTGAGTCTAAATATTATGTTTGGGATGACCCTTATCTCGTGGGAAATTTTGTAGTGACCAAGTAATTAGGAGATGTGTGTATGATCATGAGTTTCACTCTATATTGCATTTTGCTCATGCTTCGCTTTCACTGTGGTGGTCACTTTGGACCACAAAGAACTGCTAGGAAAGTATTAGACAGTGGATTATTTTGGCCTTCCTTGTTTCGTGATTCTCATATGTTTTGTAAGTCATGTGATAACTGTCAGAGAGCAGGGAGTATTTCCCGTAGGCATGAGATACCCCATAACCCTATATTGTTTTGTGAGATCTTTGATGTTTGGGGTATTGATTTTATGGGTCCATTTCCGCTTCATATGGTTATACTTACATACTTGTTGGGCGTGATTATGTCTCAAAATGGGTTGAGGCGAAAGCCACCCGAACTAATGATTCTTCTCGTGGTGGTGGATTTTGTTAGGTCTAACATTTTCTCGCAGGTTTGGCATTCCTAGAGCTATTATCGGTGACCAAGGCTCCCATTTTTGCAACCGAAGCATGGGTGCCTTGTTACGCAAGTATGGAGTGCTTCACAAGGTCTCCACAAAGATACCATCCTCGAGACCAACGGTCAAGCTGAAGTCTCAAATAGAGAGATTAAGCAAATCCTTCAGAAGACTGTTAACTCCACACGGAAAGATTGGAGTAAGCGATTAGATGATGCTTTGTGGGCATATCACACCGCCTACAAGACTCCGATTGGGATGTCTCCTTATCGGCTTTTCTTTGGTAAGGCATGTCATCTTCCGGTTGAGTTGGAGCATCAAGCCTATTGGGCCATTAAGCAATGTAACATGGATTTGGCTAAGTCTGGGATGGAGAGGAAGCTACAATTGCAAGAGTTGGATGAGCTTAGATTGGATGCCTATGAGAGTTCGCGGTTATACAAGGAAAGGACTAAGGCATTCCATGATAAGCAGATTCTGAGGAAAGAGTTTTCTATGGGCCAGAAAGTTCTTCTGTTTAACTCCCGTTTGAGGTTTATGCCTAGTAAGCTTCGATCTAAATGGGATGGCCCTTTTGAGATCACTAACATTTTTCCATTTGGTGCTGTTGAGCTATGTGATCCACCCACAGACTAACCTTTAAGGTCAATGGGCATCGCCTCAAGCCATTTCATGAGGATCCCAACAGCGACAGGAAGCGAGATCTCCTCATTGATGCCACTTATCCTTCATAAACCCCTTGGGGAGTATTCTTCTTTCTTTCTCCCTCTTTCTTCTATTTGTTTTTCTTTTTTCTACTTTGCTTTTTGAAAATAAATACAGTCTCTCATTCTATGATTGCTACATATTATGAACTAGGACATTTTGGTTTTAAAGGATCATTCTGTTGGGTCTACCATCCTCAACTCTTCGATTACATGTCTTAATAGTTGATTTGCTGATGTTGGTTGCTTAATTTGGTGTTTACCTTGTGAGGTTTTGGGCCTGCCTGAATGGAATTCATCTTTTGCCATTCTTTCTTTCATGTGTGTATCTGCTCATGATTTGTGTTCTCTAGAACTTGATCCTTTTCTTTTTGAAACTACATTTTTCACTTACATGCATAAGTATGATGGAAGCTTGTTTTCTTTCTTTTATTTTGCCCACTTTGGCCAAATAGCCTTTCCCGTGCATTATGATTCCTTTGCTAGCCCCTTTGTGCCTTTTTGCCCATTCTTTTCCGAGCCACATTACAAGCCTAAGCGTAAAACTCATTTTACTCCGCACCTTGAAAATTTATTGAGCATTGGTTTACCTTGGTCTTGTGGTTAAGTGTGGGGGTTGCTCAGAGTGCAACAGCTTAAGTGGGGGGAGATATTTTATTTTGTCATTGTGATTATGTATATAGTATAGTTTCATTTTCAAAAAAAAACAAAAAAAAGAGAAAGAAAAAGGAAAAAGAAGAAGAAAGAGAACAAAAGGAAAAAGAAAAGAAAGAAAGGAAAAAAAAGAAAGAAAGAAAGAAAATGCATAGAAAGAAAGGAGATATATAAGTAAAATAAAAATGTCCTTGCATAGAGAATGATTGTGTTAATTAGTGCTCCTTTTAATTTCTTTGGTGCTTAGCCTCTCATTCCATACTATTACCTACCTTCACCCTAACCCCATTACAACCTTTCATAACAAGCTCTCTTGATTTGTGCATGCATGTGTTATGAGTAGTGGAGACGTAGAAATTGAGAAAGCTTATGGTAGAACAAATTTCTTGAGTAGAATTTGAGCGATACACTTATTTACCTTAAACACTTGAGAGATTGATTGATTGAGCGCATCATTTGAGAGGCCATCTTTTGTGATTAGCATCATTGATTGAGATTACCATGAATTGTAATTTGAGAAGAAGGGATTGTGGTCTTGATTGATTGATCTTTTGGAGCTTTGTATCCCTTGTTCAATTTTTGCATTGATAGCAATTGTTAGAAAAGAAGAGTTTCTCCTTTAGGTCTTTTTCTTTGAATTTTGCTCTCTGAGTACAAAAAGATAAGTGTGGGGAATTTGATAATTGAATATTTCATACACTACTTTTTGTCTCTTGATTTATAATTTAGGACTCTTTAGCTAATAAATAATGGCTTTTATACTTATTTGGGCTTTGGGCCTTTTATTATATTTTAGCCATTATTTAATAATAAATTCCAGTTTTACATTGCTTTACTATTTTTACCATAACTCTTGAACCAGACATCGGATTTGCCTCATTTTTATCTCATATTTCAGATGATTCAGAGAGCTACAATTGTTATGAAGACATGAAGAGTAAATTCGGACAAGAGGGCGGTCAAATTTGGAGCCGAAGCATATGTATTTTTGGATTTTATTTTGGGCTCGAACTTTATAACTAAAGCCCAATTTTATTTTAATTTCGTTTTTGGGCTGACCCATTTCCATTTTAGGTTTAGGTTTAAGTTAGTGGTAGCCACAAACATCTGATTCATTCACGTTTTGAGAATTCGAGAGGATCAAAATAGTAGTTTTAAAATTATCTCGCAATGTTCTTCATGTTCTTCGTGTTCGTCATCTCGTTTTTCGTCTTTCTTAATTATGTTCGGCTAAATTTCTGAGATTGATCCACGATGAGGGTTCCATCCACTATCCGCAGGATTCGCGCCTAATTGGTAACCGTCTAACTCGTTTCGTATCCCTTAATCAGATTTGATTTTTGGTTCGGATTAGGTTTTTGATTAAAAACCCAAATCGATATTTCCCAAGGACGTAAGTTCGAACCGGGTTAAAGTATTTCGTGCGATCGCATGCAGGTGCGCCACCGATTCAACAAATTCTGAACGATTGTTCAGGAGGGAATTTCTAGACAAATGCGTAGATTTCGGTTTGTCTAGAGTCAATTACGAGTTCGGTTATAAATTTGTTTCGTTCAAGGAAGGGTAGTGGGTGAATCCGAAATCGTGGGTTGATCCTTTAATCCTCTTTTTCTATTCAATTCGTGTTATTTCGTTTTGTCTCTTACTTGCCTTTAATATTATTCTGAATCAAAAAACCCCCATTTACTATCACATCGCTTTTATTGTCGTGCGAATTGAACCAACCGCGAATTCGTTGGGAAACGACCCAGGTTACATTATACCGCAAATCCTTTTCTAATCTGGTTATTTTGGGAGATTACGGCAAATCTCTGTCAGTTAGCCCAAGGACATCCAATACATCAATTTTAACCGTTGGATTAGAAATTAGTGTTGTGAATTACAAGTTACAAAGCCTTGAACACGGTGTAATTTTTTGTATGGAAAAAATAATCCTTGAAGGAAGAATCAACATTGTTGACTAAATCCATAGTTGGATTGACGTGAAATTTTGTGAGCTTCTTCGAGACATCCTTTTCGACAGAACCAATGATGGGATTGTTGATTTGATGCCATGAGTAAGAATAATGTATCATGAAATTAATCTATTCCTTGAGTAACTAGATGGTAGTAATTTCCTTTAAGGTTGCTTATTTTGTAGTTTGAATTCAAGCGTGAAATAGAAAAGTTTTCAATGATGTAACTTAGATAACTCTAGGTAACATGGTCCTATATATCTTATTTATTGGTGCTGCTCGTGGGTTTTTTTTTTTCTGAAAAACTCTACAAGCCTATAATGACTAGAACTAGTATGAACCTTGATTTTATTTATTTATTATTATTATTAACCAATAACATCTTATGGAACCTTTGTGTTAACCCTAGGACTTGATAGATTGATTTGTGGAATCGTTAGAGACAACTATAGGTCTAGATGCGTAAACTAAATTACTTTTTTTGTATATTTGTGATTCACCCCTCACCCAGGTGAGTGGCACTCTATGGGTAATTGAACTATTGGTGTGATGTGCTTATGAGTATGGAATTGATTAATATATATATATATATATATATATATATATATAGGGGTTATCGTTTGTCATGTCACTTGACATAAGCTTATATCAAGTCACCTAAAACTACATCATTTTAGGGTTAGAGGAATTAATTAAAATGATGTAGTTTTGATGTTAGAGGAATTAATGAAGGATCTTTTGGTAAAATTCATATAATAAATACAAAAACAAAATTACAAAAACATCATTCATTAATTCTCTTAACTCCTAAAACGACGTAGTTTTAGGATGACTTGACATAATCTTATGTCAAGTGACATGACAAACAATAAACCCATATATATATATATATATATATATTATGTATGTTATGCCCTGAGATTTTGTAATGTTGAAATGTTGTTGATTGATTGGGTAAAGAATGTTTGTCTATGTTGGAACATGTTGATTCTATGTTATGAACTGGAATGTATGAGCATGAGAATGTGAAAACCCCTTAAGAATAATGTGATATAAATGGCAGAGTTAGTAAATGGGTTTTAATTAAAAAAAAAAAAACTAAATACCATATGACATGCCGCTATTTTGATTGTTGTGCACCACTAGCTGGCATCTACTTACAAGGCAGTATTTCTTGATACAACACTTCAAGGGCTTCTAAACAATATTACCAGCGTTCAAGCAGTAACCTACAGGAGGAACCCATAGTCCTATTAGATCTTATATTTTGATGATAACAAAGCTTAAGAAAGTGTTTTGCAAAAGATATATTGGTTGGAAAAGGTTTTATTTGAAACACATAATGGCTAATTACTGTGAAAATCACTATACCACTCAAGTGATGAGTTAAAACTTAGTTATTTTATCTCTTAAACTATGATGAAGCAATTTATGAAAATTTCTAGTTGATCACTCAAGTGAACATTAGAGTGATGTGTTTTTGGAAGAGCTCATCACCATGATGCTTACTGTTAGTGTGAAATTGTTCACACTTATAATCACTCGAGTGACGCACATTTATTATCTCATCCATCTCACTATGGTGATCTAGATAGTGATCTTATTTCTAAAAAATATTTTTCTAAGAGATAACTTGAGTGACCACTTGAATGATGGGATTTAAATTGCATCACTATTAGTCCACCATAGTCAATCAACTAATGATTATTTTTTGAAAAGAAATTTTAAAATTTATCACTTGAGTGTCTTCTCGAGTAATGTATCAAAATTTTCATCATTATCACTTCACCATAATGATCTATTCAAGTGATCATATTTTTCAAAACTAATTTTAAAAAGATCACTCTAGTAACCCTAGCATTTTGGCATCACTTGCACAACACCAAAGTGACTGTGGTAGTGCTCAGTATTTTTGAAAATATTTTAAAGAGAAGATCACTTGAGTCACCACTATAGTGATGTGCAAAAAGTGCATCACTACCATTGCACCATAGTGAGTTAGCTGGTGATATTGTTTTCCTCTAAAATAAGATGAAGCATGATCACTCGAGTGGCCACTTAAGTAACCTTATTTGTATTCATCATTATCACATCACCACAGTGAGCTAACAAGTGATTTGTTTTGTTTTCAAAAACTTAAAGTGAAGATCACTTGAGTGACTACTCAAGTGATCTAGACACAAAAACATAACATCACTTTAGAAATCTTGATACTCATTCAAATCATCTATAAACTTATTCTTTTTGCTTCTAATTGATTTAACACTATCATATCACTATCTGAACATAACAAAAAGTGCTTTTTTGCTAGAAGCATTTAATGCTATGAGTTTCAAACACTTCAAATCCTCTGTCTCTAATGGCTAACCCAATAAACAAAAGAATCAACCTGACACACTCAACGAATGGAAACAATGACCTCACACTCCAACTGCTACATTCAATAACAACGGTCATCCGCAAAAAGGCCTTTTTAATCGTCTTCGCACCGTTGGGCCGCCTTACCAAGACAGGCCCCGGAATTACCGGAATCACAAGCCCGTCTCCGTAGAGTCGCCACGTAGGTAGACCCCTATAGGCACCCTCAGCGCTAGGGACACAAGCACAAACATGTTCTGTATGCTTATTTGGCAAACAATACAAAAACACTAATGGCAAGCAAACACATACATCAAACACATAAAAGTGCCGGAGTAAAGAGGTTACTACCTGGTGTGGTATATACTGCTTTTACTGTCTTTATGCTTAGTGGCCTTTCCAAAAATACCCCTGACCTAAAAACATTAAAATACACCATTTTCAGCATTTACAGAAATACTCTTACACTTTTCTTGGCTAAAACCAAGCCTAACATGAAATTTCCAAAAGTTCCATGTTTATGTCCCAACTTCAGGGATTTTTCATAAATTCCAAAAAAATCATATTTGTATGATATCAGTGCCATTCAAACCTTTGAAAAGTATATTGTGCAGGAAAAATATAAACCATTATCACACTATAAATAGAAGAGCATGAAGATGAAGCATTGACCACACTATGCACATTTACTGTTACATTCCTCGTTAAGTCTTAAGCTCCATCTTTATGTGATTTTGTACTTCTATGATCATATATTTACTTTTGAAATAGATTTTATTGAATCATTTATTATAGTTAAGGTACTCAAGGAAGTGGAACCTTGAGATGGAATTGATTACAAAGTATATGGAGGAACAAGTGTTCTTTGAAGAAGAACTTGCCTGTACTAAGACACCAAGAGACCTGTGAATCTAGGAACGATAGTGAAACTCTCAAAAAGGCTTTTGAGGATTTGACATAGGCCAAGTAGATTGGACTGAACTAGTATAAATCTCTTGTGTCCGCCTTTTGGTAATATCTCTCTAACTCTACTCTTTATATTCAGATTGTATTTAACTTTAAAATTTTTAATATCACCCTATTCACCCCCTCTTGGGAGAAAGGCTTGAACTAACAAATCCCTTGTGTGCTCTGTAATACTTTTTCCAGTCTACATCATACTTGCGGAGAGGTTGTGAGAGTACCTAGTAACATGGAATGTACTTAACCCATAGGTTCAATCGGAGAAAAGAAAGAGGATATAAGGATGGTTGGAGTTTAATGAAAGATAAAGATGAATAATGCATAATATCCATTTTGTGTTATGAGTAATGGTTCCTTGAGAATATGAATAATGGATATTACCATGCTCTTTCTTATTATATATACTTGGCATGTTTGTATGTTAGTCCCACCGAGTACCCCACGGGTGGTGCCGATAAGTAAGGTGGGTGGTGACTATGTTATTGAGACAGTGGTTTCATTCCGTTACTTCTCACATTTTTCAGGTAAGAGCTCGAGGGCAAGAGTAACTAGAAAGGTATCGAATGATGTGGCTACCTTAACGAAAGTAGCTACCTTAACGAGTAGCTTGTCAATGCTTATTTTATTTTTATTGCCAAAATTAGGGAAATTTTGCCTATTACATTATGCTGTATCTAAATCTACTTAGAATATTTAATTGCACTCTATTGATCATTGTTGTAAAACTCGTGAGTTGACTATTCGAATTTACCATTTTTATGTTTTTAGTTTACCAAATCGAGTCAAGTCACTGGTAAACTCGTGACCATTGTAAGCTCGGTTAAATTTACAAGTTTATACATCGAGTTTACCGTTTTTACGTTTCAAATTTACAAAACTGTATTAACTCACTCTTAAACTCCTGTTAACTTTTTTTATTTGATCATACTCAACGGCTTTATATGTGAGTTTTATAGAAATTTCTTTGTTAAATATGGTAAATTTTGAATATTGATAGATTTAATTTCAATCATTTGGATTTAAAATATATTGAAATCAAATTATTGTCTTTTTTATATTTTAATTATTTATTATATACTATTAATACCTATTTAATAGTGAAAATAAAATCTTACGAGTTTACGATACGAGTTTACGCCATTGTTACGAGTTTACTTAAACTCGTGAGTTTGACAACCTTACTATTGATAGACATCCAAGGGCCTAGGATGTTCATTCACTTAATTTGGATTGTGGATTTGAGGAACTCATTTTGAGGGATTGATTATCATCCAGGTTTACTATGTGAGTAGTGAGCCAAAAGCCGCATCTAAATCTACTTAGAATATTTAATTGTACTCTATTGATAGACATCCAGGGGCCTAGGATGTTCATTCACTTAATTTGGATTGTAGATTTGAGGAACTCATTTTGAGGGATTGATTATCATCCAAGTTTACTATGTGAGTAGTGAGCCAAAGGACGGAGTGGTGTTCCATATTGTGATTATGCTGGTTACAAGGCAATGATTATGGCATCCCATGCAGTAGTTGAGAATTAAATATAAATTGACGTCATCTAATTATAACCTTGATGGCAAGTACATTCTTTCCCATCAAAGTCATCTTTAAAGAAATTTTTGAAAATCATGCTAAGTTTACGGTTAATTAGAGATGGTGTTATAGGAAACCAATTGGAGATGCGCACACTTATCATTTGACAATGTCTTGAATCAGATTACCTCTAATAAAAGGATACCTCAATCTACGTACTTTGTTGCCTAAATTTGTAACATTTTCTCGATGATATGGTATTAAATGTACTAACTAGTAGAGAGGCTAATTTTAATCATAAATATAAGACATCAATTCACTTTATAATTACCTAAATTTGTAACACATGTCCCAAACCATTTTTTTTTTTTTTTGCCAACACCTAAACTTTCCTTATTAATTACACATATTTAATGGAGTTTTTCATCAAATGCTAATGTCGAATACAAATGATTAAAAACAATAATTTAGAATCAACAAACTGTTGGTTGAGATGGTAAATGGTCTCATCTCCATAAGAATGAAAACACAATTTTAAATCCCAGGAAGTGTACTTGTTAGAAGAAACAAAAATCCTTTATGCTCCAAGTTTTAAAAGGGAAACCATTCATCAAAGTAAATAATAATTTAGAAAAAGTAACATAATTTTTTTTTTTACAAATTAATAAGTTAAAAAAAAATTTTCTTAATCTTTATAAATTATAGGGTGAAGGAGCAAAAATACATACGACCTTTTCCCTAGGAGCGCTCAGCACCACGACCTTTCAATTGGAGCAAAAATACACACGACGTTACGTTTTGGGAGCGCCCAGCACCATGGTCGTTAGTTGACCATCAACTTGGATGGAATGCGACAAGATTATTTGGATGCTTGACGTGGAATAAAAAATTCAAAAAAATTAGAAAAAATTAGGAAAAAAATTCAAAAAATTAGAAAAAAAATTAGAACATTTTAAAATAATTAGGAAAAAATTCAAAAAATTAGGAAATAATTAAAATAATTAGCAAAAAATTAAAATAATTAGAAAAAATTCAGGAACCTACCATTCATTTCTTTAATAATTTAGACACATTTATGTAAATATTTATATTAACATGAATTATTATAAAATTTTCTATGTTTAGTAAATATATAATCTTTTTTTCTATAAAAACATTTCCTTATCTCCCTTCTAACATCAATCTAAATTTGTATTCTCTCTAGCATCAATCTAAAATTTTACTAAACTTAGAAAATTTGTATTCTCTCTAGCATCAATCTAAAATTTTATTCTCTCTAGCATCAATCTAAAATTTTAGTGCTAACGGCATAGGAGTCCGACTCCCCTCCCCCATGTCCAAGGTTCGAGCCCTCCCCCCTCCCCCATGTCCGGGGTTCGAGCCCTACCCCCTCCCCACTATGTGTATAAAAAAAATCTAAAATTTTACTAAACATAGAAAATTTGTATTCTCTTTGCATCAATCTAAAATTTTACTAAACATAGAAAATTTTAGATTGATGCTAGAGAGAATACAAATTTAGATTGATGTTAGAAGGGAGATAAGGAAATGTTTTTATAGAAAAAGAGATTATATATTTACTAAACATAGAAAATTTTATAATAATTCATGTTAATATAAATATTTATAGAACGTGTCTAATTAATTAAAGAAATGAATGGTAGGTTCCTGAATTTTTTTTCTAATTATTTTAATTGTTTCCTAATTTTTTGAATTTTTCCTAATTATTTTAAAAGTTTCTAATTTTTTTTCTAATTATTTTAATTTTTTTCTAATTTTTTGAATTTTTTTTGAATTTTTTTTTTTTTTGAATTTTTATTCCACGCCAAATCAAATCATCTTTGTCACGCTTACGTCAACGTTCCATCCAAATTGTTGGTCAACTAACTAACGTGTGTTGGACGCTCCCAAAACGTAACGTCATATGTATTTTTACTCTAGTTAAAAGGTCGTAGTACTGAGCGCTCATGGGGAAAAAGGTCGTGTGTATTTTTACTCCTTCACCGTAAATTATAGTTAGATATAATCCATATATAATCTTCTGTATCAAATTTCCAAAAGAAGCAAATCAAAGAAACTAAATCATTAAACACGTGATTCTTGCTATATTGCTTCCCACGATTAACTCGTGACCCTACATAATTGACCTCATCCATCTCTACATTTGACACGTCAACATCAAAATGCATGAACCTCTCAAGCTATTTTCCCGATATTACGTACTTTCCCCTTAATCTTCTGATCAATGTTCGCTTTTAATTTAAGTCATATTTTTTAGTATATAAATTCTCTGTCATAACGCACATAATCTATGCTTTATTCCATTTTTTTCAAACTTTTTCACTTTGATGCTTTTATACTACTATTAGATGCATTTCGTAATAAAGAAATTTTCTAAAGTTTTGATTGCTTTTGACAATTAATTAATTTGACTTTTTGGCCGGTGGGAATGATTTTTGAAGGTTTTTTCAAAAAAATAGAAGAAACCTTTTTTTTTTTTATTTTAATAACAATTGAACAACCACAGACTCTAACTAAGTCTTATCAATAGCAAGTATCCTTCCAAGCTCTAGGTCCGCATGCAATACAATTTGGAAACCTAGTTTAGAGGATAAACTTACTTTAGCCAAATAGTCAGCCGCTGCATTCGTCCATCGACTGATGTGTTGGATATCTACCTTCCATTGTTGGCCAATCACGCTTGAGAGTTCATCCAGAAGAAACCTATTGATTGAAATGAACATATGTACCTAGCTAGAAGCCCTTTGACTTTCTTCAATGATGTTTTAAGTACACAAAAATGTTTTAAACTCAATTTAACCATATATCTCTATTCAATTCAAGTTTAAGTTGTTAAGATTTTTTATTTTTTTTTTTTGGGGGATCCTTATTGGAAATAATTGCACTAATTAATAGTAAAAATAAGTACGTGAGAATGATTAATATTGGAATGAATCTAGAGATTTATTGTATTTGATTTTTTTAAGGGCATCGATTTTTTAGGGTCCTTCAAATTAACCCTAATACTCGTCATCATTTCTACCTTCATGTACCACATTGATCAACTCCAGCAGTCAAATTTGATTTAAAAGATTTCGATTCACATATCACTTAATTATAAAACTTAATTTTGATTCACGGGATCTATATGTAGAAAATTTATTCCATATTTGATTTCTAGTTTTTTATTAATGTATTTTTTGTATCAACAGAATAATTATGCAAAATATATTATATATTTATATTGACGAGTTTTTTAATAAAATATTAACAATTTTTTGAGTTAATTTAATCATATATGATATAACTTTATAAACATATTAAAAAATAACTTGAATTTAAAAGTACATAAAATATTATAATTTCATTTAAAATTTTAAAAAAAGTTGGATTGAAGTAGGTTCATGCTGGCAAAATGCCAGCTTGTTATTTAAATCCTCAGCCGGCCGCAAGTCCGACTGCAGCACACTCTTACTCCTCTAATTTATGACATTAGAAATATTATTAGTCCTAATTAAGTAGCTTTTATTATTCCAAAACCACATACGGCACCAAACTCTTACCACAATTACACATCTAGTAAACTACGACATATTTTGCCTGTGATTGTTTTGTCCAGATGACACGTTACACTCTACATGACATCCTCTGTAAATTACTAATTTCTCAAAACCTCTTGAACTTTGACCAGTTACAAATAACATCAGTTATATATAACTCCTTAACATTTTAAAATTTAAATTTAGCTCCCTTAACATTTTGATTTATAATATTAAACCACTCGTTGGTGTCAGTGCTATATTTTAATATTGGCTAAAGGCACTTTTGAGAACTTTAACTTCATATAAGATTTTAATTTTAAAATTTTTTTTTTTTTTTCGCCTAACCTTAACATTGTCAATCCCAAATGATGATTTTTTCACAATATTAATTAATATTTTATAAATTGGACTTAATATGTCAAGAATTGAAAATGTTTTGTTAGCGTTTAAAATTTTAATGTCATTTTTTTTGTTAATTATGTTTGAGACTAAAGGACTGAAAAATTCTATATAAAATTAAGGGATTAAAATGAAAATGTTATGTAAATATAGTTAAAAGGTTAAAAGTGCACTCTTGACTTTAATATTTTGACCAAACTTAACTAAAAGACAACATTTATAGCATATTATATATATGGTTAAGGGGTAATTTTGTTCTATGGTTGTCACCGAGAGACAATTTTGTCCTGAAAGTTTGTTAGAGGCAAATTTTCCCCGAAAGCATAAAAAAATAGAGCAATTTTATCATTAGCTAACCAAATATATTAAGTTGTTGTTCACAAATATATATGTCATTTTTGTTAAAGTGTTAATTTATCTCGAAGCCTATGTATTATCTACTTCATTTTTATTTTCAACATTAGATTTAAAAAATTTTGTGATAATTTTGTATCTTAACAAAAATATTGTGGATGACATGTAGACTGCAAGCTTAATATATTTAGTCAACTAATGATCAAAAGTAACTAAGATAACAGTCATAACAAAATTACTCCCTTTTTAAAACTTTCAAGACAAAATTGCACATTGATTCATACATACATACATAGTTTTATATTTACCTAGATTTAAAATTTTCAAATACATCTAAAATTTTTTATGTAAATTAAATTTTACGAATAGCCCATCAAATTATATCAATCCTGATAATGTGAAGGTATAATTATCTTATGCTTAAAGCAATTGATAGAACCAATGAATTGGGTTCGTATGTATACTTAAAACATAAGCTCCGAAAATTAAGCAAAGAATTCGCGCCTTAATTGAGGATTAATTTGGCTGCTGATTAGAGTATTTACAAGACACACAATTGTGTGCATCACGTTATATCAAAAACTATATTTCATTAAATAACAAAGTCGGATAACTAAATTCCTCATACCGGCCACAAGCAACCACATCATTGACTTATGCATTCTTATAAATAATATATGGCAATCATTTTATGATACAATTATTTGATATATTATAATATTACAAAGTTAGATTTAAGTGTTGTAAGAAACTCTTTGTCAATATTTAAAGTGTTGTGTTGGTGTTGAGGCTGAGAGTTCTCCAACATGTCACGTATTCAAATTTGACAATAGCTGAAAAAGTGACTCTTTTAAACTTATGTTTTATTGTATTACTTATAAATCATTTTCTTTTGAACATGAAATAATCTATCTATATATTATTGCATGTGTATGTACAACTTTTAAACTTTTTGGTATGCTTCGTTAAAAAAAAAAAAAAAGAATAGATATATATATGAGGTTATCGTTTGTCATGTCACTTGACAAAAGCTTATATCAAGTCACCCCAAAACTACGTCGTTTCGGGTTAGAGAAATTTATGAACTCTCAAAACGACGTAGTTTTGGGGTTAGGGAATTAATAAATGATCTTTTGGTAAAATTCATATGATAAATACAAAAACACCCTTCATTAATTCTCTTAACTCTCAAAATGACGTAGTTTTGGGATGACTTGACATAATCTTATGTCAAGTGACATGACAAACAATAAACCCTATATGTGTGTGTATATATATATATATATATTTGTGTGGAAAAAGATAAGAAAATATTATTTGAACTTCGAAATCTCAAATAAGTGATTTTCTCTTAAAATGAGTTGTTAATTACTATTCAAGTGTAGTTAACACTTATACTAGGCAACAAAATTTATTTAAGATTTTGAAGTTCAAATATTATATTTCTTATCATTTTTCCTAAGTTTTAAACTAATACTCGCTTAAGTCCTTAATATAAGAACTAAAGATATGAAGTTTCCTTGTATATTCCAAATTTATAATTTTTGTCCTAAATATCCCTATTTTTATGACTTGAATCCTAAGTATTCCTATTGATTGCATATATGAAGAGATTTTCATCAAGGGGTATTTTCAATGTACATGAATAATGAGAGTATTTTAGAGAAATAAACAACCATTTATTATAAATAATTTTTAATGAAATACTCCTTCATGTCCTTAAAATATGACATATTTGGGGACTTGATCTAGTTTATAAATATAAGACATATTTTTTCATATTTGTCAATATTTTCCTTATTTATTGTTATTAATGCTCCCTCAACAATAATCAAAGTTGAGAGAAAATGAGAAAATTAAAAAAGACGACTAAGGTGATTTAGAAAATATATATCATATTGACTAGCTTCCTTAATATAACCAAATAAAGTTAATATGACTTATAAGGATAAGAGGGAATATATCACTTCATCTTGTTTCATGTATATGAGTATATGACCTAGATAACTAATTTTAAAGATTAAAAAAATTAATTAAATTCGTTATTTCTAAAAAAGAAGATTGTATTTGTTTTAATAAAATATCCTCTTTAATTATTTATATAAGAAGAACCCCTCAAGGGAAACCTTTTAATGTATACAAGCAACTAATAGGGGATGGTTTGGGAAAAAATATTATAAAATTGAGAAACAAAGTGAGTTTATATCTTATATTTAAGATCAAAATAAATAACCTGACTAATTACTACATCGAAGTATTTTAAAACTCTGGGCATACGCCCACAAATTATCGAAACAAGACTAGATCGATCATCTTTAATTAGAAAGATGGGGCTAGGGGCTAGGGCATAGGGGCTTTCGTCGGGTCACTCCCCATTTAGGTATTTAACTTTTCAATGTATATGTGTGTCTATATATTTTTACTTTAATCTAAAATTAAAAATCTTAAAATTAATTAAGAAAGGTAAAAGTAAGCCATTGGTTATCAAAATCTACAAATGACAATAATTTGAAAATATATAATTAATTAAATAATATAAATATAAATGACAATAATTTAATTTAGATATACTTTAAATATGATTGATTGAAATTAAATTCATCAATATTCATAATTTATCATACTCAATTAAAAATTTCTATGAAGTTCAAATATATATAAAGCTATCGTAAGATAGAATTATAAACGTGATAAACTTAGTATATAAACTCATGAGTTCAAATAAATTTACAGCTAGCAAAATTTATTAGAGAGTTGATATAATTTTATAAGGTAAAAATGTAAATATGGTAAAATTAGAGTGTCGTTTGAACTCCCAAACTCCCTTCATTGAATTTTAAATTTTATCCCTTATAATCTCTCCTCCCCATGAATGGACTCTCTCTCTCTCTCTCTCAATTAACAAGCAATTAATTTGATATCGCAGCTTAATTGGTAGTGTTTTGTAACTGATTGCATATATTTGATTAATAAATTTCCTTTTCCACTAAAAAATTAAAAGGCAATTAATTGCCCAATATATTTTCCTACAATTAAACAATGGATCATCACCTGAATAAACTTGGAATATTCGAGCGAATAATTTCGATTTTTTTGTTTTTGTTTTTGGTCCACAGCGAATAATTTCGGTTTGATCACCTCTTTCTCTTGTTCTCTTTTTACCTAAAGTTTAAGCATTAATGTTTAATTATTTTGTTTGACCTATGTTGAAACAATGACTCGTCATTCTCATAAACCTAATATATGTCATTTCTTATTGTGGTACTATTACATTTCTGATATCAATTAGCATAATATACCAACATAAGTGTATGTCTTCAAAAAAAAAAAAAAAAAAAAAAAAAAAAAAACCATAAGTGTATATCTCAATAAACCAGTGTCCTTTTTTGGACTTACCACTAACTTGGAGAAAATTATTACCACCTTCAATCTTGATTATAAGATCGGGCTGACTTTTTTTAGAGAGATTTAAAAAGCTACTATTAAGTTACTTAATCATATCATATGTTATGTATCATCATATTATATATTAGTTTATTATCCAAACTAATTAGTTTGAAGAACAAAATTAAAATATAAATAGTCTGAAGTAATTTAATTAGTTTCCTTAATTTCTTCAAAAAAGTCAACTTAGTCTTATAATTAGACTAGAGGGAGTATTATTACGGCTAGGTAACTAAGCCTTAAATACAAGAATCAATGATATTTTCTACAACAATAACAAATTAGTTTTGAATATCATTATATTAGCGATAAATTAGTGTAAGATTTTTCTTTTTTTCCCTTTTACATTTGTACAATAACCCTTTATAGTTAGGGTTTAATATTCCTGCTTTTACTGCAGAAATATTTTTTCTACCACTCTCACATAAAAGTGAGTGAATCCCATTTATATTTTATCTCTTTTCTTCTTATAATGGGGCCACTTATTTTTATGTGAGTGTAGCAAAAGAAAACTTTTCTGTAGTAAAAGCAGAAACATTAAAGTCTTATAGTTATATGGTTAGCTATTCGTTATACTCAGAAAACATGACATATTAGCGTCAATTAGAATTTCTTTACTTTTTATTATTTCATAAATAACCTTTTTGTTAACCTTCAATGACCTTTTTAAACTTCAGGTAAAAAAGTAACCTTTTTAAGATTTGGTTATGCGAAGACATTTTTTTATTTTTATTTTTTGCCAATGAAGTTATGCGAAAACAATTATTCTAAATTTCAATTCATCTCACACATGTTGAAAAACGTCACATACCATACATATTCAATCAATTGGAATAAATTTAATTGAAAAGAGTCTACCATTTTGACTTTAGAATATTAAGAAAGATTAATTTTTACTGATGGTGAATAACAACCTCACTGTCTCATGGAAATAATGATTAAATGATTTTGAAAAAATAAATATTATTTAATTTAAAATATTATTTTATATAACTGAAAATTAAAAAAAGATGTGTAATTTAATCGTTAATATTTTTATAATTATAAAAACCTTGAAAATAATTAAAATTTAAGCAGCACATGAAAGCCGCACTCTTCGGTTTGAAGGTCATTAGATGACACTCCCAATTCCACAGTTCGGCGCGGCTCTTCTCTACGTTTTACTTTTTTAATTTTGGTTTAGGCATCTTTTTTTGGTCAAAAGTTTAGGTGTAATTATACTTTTGACCCCTACATTTTATCAAAATTGTATGGTAGCCCCTCTGATTCAAATTAATAACTAGAAAATATATATATATATTTATATACAAAAATT
Organism: Acacia acuminata; assembly: GCA_019022655.1. NCBI lineage: Eukaryota > Viridiplantae > Streptophyta > Magnoliopsida > Fabales > Fabaceae > Acacia > Acacia acuminata. The sequence continues at coordinate 555,015 of JAFJYI010000257.1, read as the reverse complement.
TTCAAAAAACGATCTAACTTTGTAAAACAAATAACTATATCTCATCTTCAACATGCATGCACAAAAATTAGATTCAACGCTGTGAACAATTATTATTTTTATATGTTAATAATAAAATATTATATTATTCTCCAAAAAGAATTATGTTGATATGAAAAGGTTTTGATAATATCTGCTTGCCACAGAAGTTATTACAAATTCCGAAGGCGTTATGTCATTCATACGTCATCCCTTAAAATAATCCAAATATTTAAAAAATAATTAAGAAATAAAAGATTTTATGAAAAATAAAATTAACTTACCCGAAAAAAATTTAAGTTGGTACGAATAATAACATATATGAGAGCCTTTATTTCCTAATTAATTTTTTAATAATTTTATTTTTTATTTTATATATTTCTAATATATAATAATCTAATTATATAGATTAAAAAATTGATTAAATCTAATTATATAGATAAAAAAATTAAATAAACTTAATTATATAAGATAAATATGTGAACAATATAACTTCTATTTTTTTTAAAAAAAAAAAAATTATTTATGAAGAGAGGATGATGAAGCCAATAAAAATGAAAAATGATACTAAAAATTTCATATAAATTATTTAAAAACATGTTATCTCTAAATATTTTTTTTTTTTTTTTTTACTTGACTATAAATAAATGTTCTTCCATAGAAGGAAAGTGTTAGAGTGCATCAAGCAATATGTAGCGTTTTTTCAGGTACATCGAGTTTCGTAAAGTATTTTGTTATATTAGCACCAACCCTGTCAATTACCCAAGCACGTACGTACTACGTAGTGTATAAATACCCCCAAACCGTTCTAACTTCCTCATAACTTCCTTCTTCTCTCCACTAACACACACCTTCTTCCTCTCTCTCTCTTTCTCTCAAACTGAAATTCCCAGAAATGACGATCTCAATTCTCCATTGTCTTCTTCGACCAATCCTCATTGTCCTCTTCACCATCCTCTCCTCCTCTTCCTTTAACTTCGCCGCCTCCACTGGCGCCAACTACAATGTCGTCAGTTTCGGAGCCAAGCCTGACGGCAAAACCGACAGCGCCAAGGCTTTCCTAAGTGCATGGCAGAAAGCTTGCAGTTCAGCTCAACCGGCCACAATTTACGTGCCGGCCGGGAGGTTCTTGCTCGGAAAAGTTGTCTTTGTAGGTGGAGAGTGTAGTAATAAGGCTATCACCGTTACCATCGACGGCACTTTAGTGGCTCCGTCCAACTATCACGGCAATGACGACAGAAACTGGATCGTGTTCGAGAATGTTGACGGAGTGTCGGTTCATGGCGGTTTGCTTGACGGTCAAGGCACTTCCTTGTGGGCTTGCAAGAAGTCCGGCGGAAATTGCCCTTCCGGAGCCACGGTATGGTTTATATTACGAAAAGCTTTCAATTTTCTTATTCATTTTATTAATTAGATATAAAATTCAATTAATAAATCAAAATCACAAATAATTAAAACCACAGTTTTTTTTAAAGAATTGGATAATTCAGATTTTTAATTATATATTAGTTTATTAGTTAAACAATTAGTTTGAAGAAAAATTAAAAATAAAAATACGAGTTTCTCTGAATTAGAATTTATTTCTCTAAATTAGACATGACACGTACAATATTCGATCAATTGACTTAGTTTTTACTACGACATTGGAAAAGAGAAGTTAACATATGAATTCATATTTTGATATATTAAAAACCATTTTGGGTGTGAACGGAACATTCACATGTGGTTGGCCCCTGATTATCGGTAACACTGACATGTTCAATCAAACTGGATCAAAAATATAAATTCTAGGTTATTCTAATATTAAAATTACAAAATTACACTATCAGGAGTAAAATTTGCAGCTGCTAGAAATTTTAAAGTTACGATTTGACACTGATGATACTATTATTGTCAACGGTTTGAGTTTGTTATGTATTGTTAGAAAGTAATGATATTAGTGTGGTTAATACCACTCTCGTTCTGTTAATAAGTACTTTTTAACTAAAAAATTTAATCCTATTTATAAGTTCAGTTTCAGGATAATAGATAAGATTATGATAATTTTACCTATAATAATTGTACTCATGAAAATAAAGAAAGAATAAAGAGTTGAAAGATACCTATTCATAAATAAGGGCAAAGTTAAAATTTACCCTACAATCGTTGAGCTAACTATCTCTCATTAATATGTGTGATTTAGTTAAAAATGATTTATAAATAGGATTAGAGTGGTACACTATACACAGATATAGATTCTTCCCTCTTACTATCAATTAATATCAGGAGAAAGTTGAATCTGGTAATTAAGTTGGTTTTCTGGAATCTGGAAACGGTTGGGCCGGGAATCAAGGAATGCTTCCTCCATTTCCAAGATATAAGAATCAACATCATTTATCAATTATCAATTAATTTATATATAAAAAAATTATCTATTAATTTATTAATTTATGAAAAGCACATCGCGTGCGATTTCTTCTAAAATTAGAATCTTAATAGTCAAACCTCTTAATAATAATAATAACAACAATAATAATAGTAGAGCATAAATTATTCGAATACTCGTAATTATTTAGGACATCCGTTTTATTCCTTTCACACACGGAGTACATTCCACTATTAACCTCAATTATATAATAAACTTTGATAATATTGTATGCTATAAATATTTTGAAAAATCACAAAGAAAGTGATAATTTTTTTTTTTCCAACTAGAGGAAGCATTTTCGTTTTATTTTTAATTTTTTGTGGTGTTTTTCTTTGTAGAGCTTAGAGTTTACCAATTCTAAGAACATTATGGTGGTTGGGTTGACGTCACTCAACAGCCAAATGTTTCACATTGTCATCTATCAATGTCAACATGTGAAAGTGCAAGGTGTGAAGGTGGTCGCCCCCGCAAACAGCCCTAACACTGACGGCATTCACATTGCAGGTTCCGATGATGTCACCATACTCAACTCCAACATTCGAACCGGCGATGATTGTGTGTCCGTTGGCGCCGGCACAACCAACTTGTGGGTTGAAAATATTGCATGTGGTCCTGGCCATGGAATAAGGTGTGTGTGTGTGTACATCTTTCATCACAAGAAATATGAAATTCTTGTGAAATTTTAGTACAAAGTGTTTTTAAAAAATTCACTAATCTTAAATTTTGAAATTAATGTGAAAAATACATTTTTTTAAAAAAATACATCCAAAATGGTCACATAAGCCCCTTTTTAAAAAAATCATACAAATATGTATTTTCTTAATAAATTTCAATTATGATGTGATATTTATTTGTTTGTTTAATTATTGAATTGGCAGTATTGGGAGTTTAGGGAAGGACCAGAATGAGGCTGGTGTGCAAAATGTGACCGTGAAAACGGTTAAATTTACGGGTACTGAAAACGGCGTGAGAATAAAGACATGGGGAAAGCCAAGCAATGCGTTTGTGAAAGGTGTCCTTTTTCAACATGCCGTTATGGTTAACGTTCAAAACCCCATCGTCATTAACCAAAATTATTGCCCAGATAATGGCTGCTCTCATCAGGTGAGTCTTTGAGCCTTTTTAGCCCAACATTTTCAAATTAGGCCCATTTATCTGGCTTCGTCTTGATTTTTTTTTTAATTATTTAATTTTAATGGTAGCCGGTAACAACATGAGATTATTTTAGAACTTTTGTGACTTTTTCAGTATTATTTCACTTTTAATTTTTTATTAATTATATTTTGAATTTTTAATATTTTATTTATAAAATATAGTCAAGTGGAGTATTCACTTAAAAAAAAAAAAAAACAAACAAATACACACATGTTGTATCTTTTTTTAATAAAAAAAGGAGTGCCTGTTGAACTTCTTTCCAACAAGCTATATATATGCAACAAAGATGCGGATAATATTCTTTATGTTTTATTTCAACAATTTTTACTATTTTTGTAAAAAAAAATGATTTGAGCAAATTACTATCAAGTGGCTATGATGAAATTCAATTATAAAAAAAAAAAATCCAATAACAAATGAGCAGTATAAATTTAATGTCATTTCATACATTGAAACTTATCATTACATACTATATATTCATGAGAAAATCCCCTTAGGTCCCAAGGGACCAACAAAATTTCAAAAAGATCCTACAAGGAATTCACATGTCGAGAAAAATCCGAAGAAGTTGTTAATCTAAGAACAACTCCATCGCTTGCATTAAACAACTTCTTAGGACTTTTTTGACATTCGACTTTCCTAAGGGGCTTTTTTGAGAATATATTGATCTCTTGGGACCTGAGGGGGATTTTCCCTATATTCATTTGTCATATATTTTGAGTCATTAAATATCTTCCTTGTAACCTTATACTAATTCCCCCTATTTTAGCACTCAAAATTATAGAATTAATTTGTCTTTTTTATGGCACAAATGATGAGAACAGGCATCTGGGGTGAAGATAAGTGATGTGACGTACCAAGACATCCATGGAACATCAGCAACAGAGGTAGCAGTAAAGTTTGATTGCAGTTCTAAGAATCCATGCAGTGGTATCCAATTGGAAGACGTAAAACTCACTTACAACAACCAAATTGCTCAAGCTTCCTGCCAGAATGCTGGAGGCACCTCCCATGGTTTCGTTCAACCACAAAGTTGCCTATGAAGATCATAAAAACAGTCTATCTCTATATGCTATCAATGAATACTCAATGATGACAAGAAAACATCTTAATAGTTGAGTGTATTTGTTGCATCAATTGATAGATAGATACATATGGAGGAAGAAGATATAGCTATTACCTAAGCTTGGAAGTTTAATTATATTTTGCTAGAGTTTGTGGCGTTTTATATTGGTGCTCTTTGTGCCATGGTGTAGCCTAGCCTTGCAAAGTTATTAGTGGATTGCAAATTTTAGTCTTTGTGCTCAAACTAACTATTGTCTCATTTTAATTGCCTTTCATCCTTAGTGTTTAAACTGCTGTAAACCATTAATAATTGGTTTCAAGAGCCGCATCAACAGTAAAACGTAGATAAGGTTAACTACATAGATGACATTATGCCATTAAACGATAGTATTAATAGCCAAATTTTTGGATAAAATCAAGTTGATCATTATATCAGCATGTTAAGTAGCATTTTTGCTTCGGAAGTATACGGCCAGAAGCAATTTTGCCCCAATTTTTTTTTTTTTTTTTTTTTGTTGCCTTGAAAATCTAAAAACAAAGCAATGTTGCCCTTCCATTAACAAACCGTAACGTTGACCATTAGGATTGTTAACGGAGGGGCAACATTGCTATGTTTTTATACTTCGGGGTAACGTTGCTCCAAAAAAATCTTCTGAGGCGAAATTGCTCTTGGTCGTATACTTCCAGGACAAAATTGATACTTTACCCTTATATCAGCTGAGGAAGTAATTCAAAATTCTATTATCAAATCAAGGTTGAATTGAGATGAATTCAATCACGAGTAAAATAATGAGATAGGATATTGTCACTATCAAATCACTACCACGTTTTTCACCGTTAGATCAGAATCTTAATAGGAGAAAGAAATGATAAAGGTAGATGAGATTCTGATCTAACGGTGAAAAAGTGGTAGTGACATTCGTAGTGACCAAAATTGGTAGTGACAATATCCTATCCCATAAAATAATACTCCCTTCGGTTCTAATTATGGAACATATTTAACCGATTTTGGAGGGATTAATGATAGAGGCTAAATTAGTTTATTTTACTCATTTTTTTAAAATGCCCTTATATAAATTTTGTACTTCAACTACCTTATTGATTTCACATAATCCCTCATTCTTATCAATAAGGGTATTTTTGGAATAAATTGATAAAAATTAGAATGTTGTCCTATAATTAGAACCAAGACAAAATCTCAAATGTTGTCCTATTATTAGGATAGGATGGAGTATAATTTAACTAAGATATCTTAAAGGAGTAATGTCTAAATAAATAAATAAATATTAATTAATCCATAAATAGATTATACAAGAAGATATAATCTACAAATACATTAAAACAGTATAAAATTCAACCAATCAATTCAAAACTCTTGATTGAACTAGCCTTATAATTGGCTTACAATTGTGGTTAAGATAGGATCCCGCCACCTTTTTATTCCCAACTGGACCAACCTCTGCCCAAAAGTTCTATAGGGGCCCACGGAGCTATGGTCACCGTGGGCTCCTTCTCCTCTTCTACCCTAAAAATTGTAGGGAGAATTACACTTTCGGTCCCCAAGAGAATGAGAGATATTTACATTTAGGTCCCTTGAATTCATGAAATTACACACGAAGTCCCTAGGGACTTCGTAATTATTTATGGAAGCAAAATTACTTTTTTGCCCAAAGGAGAAAACACCTCTGGACCTCATAATTGAAAAAATCCTGGTTTGCAACAAAAAATTCTATATTTACAATAGAAAATTCTTATTTTAACAAGTTTTGAAAGCGTGGATTTTTTCAATTCTGAGGTCCAGAGGCCATTTGCAACAAGAAATTCTATATTTACAACAACCAATTCTTATTTTAACAACAACTTTTGAAAACGTGGATTTTTTCAATTCTGAGGTCGAGAGGCCATTTGCAACAAGAAATTCTATATTTACAACAACTAATTCCTATTTTAACAACAACTTTTGAAAACCTCGATTTTTTCAATTCTGAGGTCCAGAGGCCATTTGCAACAAAAAATTCTATATTTACAACGGCCAATTCCTATTTTAACAACAACTTTTGAAAACTTGGATTTTTTAATTCGAGGTCCAGAGGCCATTTGCAACAAGAAATTCTATATTTACAACACTAATTCCTATTTTAACAACAACTTTTGAAAACCTGGATTTTTTTAATTAAGGTCCGGAGGCCATTTGCAACAAGAAATTCTATATTTACAACAAAATTCCTATTTTAACAACTTTTGAAAACCTGGATTTTTTAATTAAATCGAGGTCCGAGGCTATTTCTCCTTCGGGCAAAAAAGTAATTTTGCTTCCACAAATAATTACGAAGTCCTTAGGGACTTTTGTGTAATTTCATGAATTCAAGGGACCTAATTGTAAATATCTCTATTCCTTGGGACCTAAGTGTAATTTTCCCAAAATTGTATCTTGCGGCAGCTCTCATCTAGAAATCGAATTTGGGAATAAGGAGGGTCCTCGGAAAAACCCAAGCCATTTTCGCCCCATTTGGCTTCGGGGTTGGCTACGGTGCTCTTCCCTTCCGTTCTCTTCCCATCCTCTTCTTCATCTCAACCGTTGGATCGAAATCTTAACCGTTCAGATTTAATCTTTTATAAAACTATTATTTTAAATATTTTATTAATATTTTAATATTTTATTAATATTTTTATAAAAGATTAAATCTGAACCGTTAATATTTTAATCTAACGGTTGAGATGAAGAAGAGGATAGGAAGAGGATGGGAAGGGAAGTGGATGGGAGTCAACTCCTTTGGCTTCGCGTGCATTTGCCTTCGTATGTCTGCGACGATCGCATAGAACACTAGCAAGTATCCAGCCGTAGAAAAATCCATGAGCACAGACCATCGCTGGATTGTTGCCGTCATCTCTCTCCTCCTTTTATTTCACTTTCTTACCTACTCTTTCGTTTGCGATTCCTCAAACGTTCTCCGATTTCCTTCTTCCTCTCCGCACGTTCAAATTATTGAAAGCTTCTTCTATGATTTTTGCTTCCGTCATTTTTGCCACCTAAGTGAAGCCGAAGATCGAGAGGGAAGATAGGTTGAGAGTGAAAGCCCGATTTTGGACGAACATGCGAACGTGATGGGAAGAGGGTGGGGCTCTGCAGGGATGCCGCAAGAGAGGTCGAAGATCATGGGTTTTTCTATGGCTGGATACTTCCTAGTGTTCTAATTTAACGGCCGGAACTCGAAGCGGAGGAGGAGAAAGAAGGCGGCGGGCCGTGAATAGAGAGCCATGGCCGTTGAGGTATGGTATTTATTGGTGTTATTGTGGTTGATTATCTGCATCTGACTTTGTGTAAATTAATAGAATAATTGTCATTATTTGTTAAAGAGGGATTCGTCATATCCGGCTGAAACAAACCTCACCCCAGACCGTAGTTAACATTACTGCTCCGCCAATCGCAAGGATGAGGATGACTGGTTCGGGGTTTAGGGTATTAAGCAGTGGACTGGTATGGGGTTTAGGGTATTAAGCAGTGTACTGGTTCGGGGGTTTAAAGTATTAAGCAGTGGACGAAGACTTTGGTCGAGGTAAATTTAGTAAATTAATTTTTTTGCCATTTCAAATGATTGTTATTTTTTCTTTTTACCATTTTCAATTATGCCATTTTCGATTATATTGTTGATTATTGTTGTTTGATTATCTAACTAAGGCTCCTATTGTTTGGTTCTTTGAATGAGTCTCTGCTATTTAGATGGAAAATCTGGAAAATTGATAAGTTCCACAATGGGCATTGGAATAAGTCATTCTTTCAATTAATTGTTGATTTTTCTTAAATGGGCTCTGTTTTTCAAATTTTTAAGTTAAATTTATGATATGTAAATCCATCTATTAAGATAAATTTAGGATGTGTGATTTGTAAATCTATCAAAATCTTTTTGTACTCGTTTGTATACCTGTTGCTTAATACTTCGGCTTTTATAAAGATTTTGTAGATGGAATATGCAATGCTGTTGAAATTTTTTGATCTAATTTGTAAATCATCACCAAAGTTTTATTTGGTGCTCGGTGTGGTATAAGTTTGCATATCAATCATTCATTCTCTGATTTTGGTTGCCATCGACTCTTGCAAACAAAGTTTTCCTTTTGTTAACTATCTCTTACTTGCTTCCTTCGTGCATATATGCCTTATGATTTCTTTAATCCCCCTCCGGGTTTTTGCATTCATTTATTTTATAGGTAAAAATTGATAAACTGATCTGAAAAAACAGCTTGAATGGATTTCTTCTTCCCTTTGCATTTTTGTGCTTATTAGAGGAAAACAACTTGAATGGATTTTCTTGGGCATAAAGAAACCAAAGCCGATGGTCATCACCTTCTTTGCTTTGTTGTTCTTGCCATTTAGATATGTTGGCATCTACGCTTTATCGTTGTTCCGGCCTCCTTCATCTTTACTCAATGCTTTGCTTTGCTTGGATTCAGTCACAACTTGGGTTAAAACATAGTGGTCGTATATTCGGTTGATTTGTAATAGTTCAAATGCTTTGTTAGGCTTACTCATAAGACTCAATATTTGGTTTTATCCCATGTTGTTAAAATAGTATACTACAAGTGAGATCTTCATATATTTTGAGAGAAACTGTGAGCTTTGGACAATGATGCTATTAATTATAAAAGGAGCCTCATATAGATTTGCATTCCTAATCCTGTTTTAATGCTGTGCAATGATATGCATAATGATACGTAATGAGCTTTCCAACTTAAAAAATTGGAAATAGTAGAATTGTCTTACTTTTGTAGTCATCTTTGCTTGTATTCAATCAACGTTATGCTCAAAATGAAAAGTAAAACTTCAATTCATGGCCTTGATTTTTAAATGCTTCGCTATGAAGAACATTGTTTACATGCTGCATTACTTTTGTGCTCATTTTGCTAGATTGATGAACGAGGGAAAGGAAACTTTAAAAGATAACTTGGAGCTCGAGAAGAGCATTAAATCAATTGACGTGGAGAATGTCTATATGATTTCACCCTGAATTTTCAGTTTTGCTGCCGCATGTCATGAAAAAGAAATATGGATCAAATGTGGCTCGTTGGTTGACTGCTGCCTCGTGCCATAAAAGCGAAATCCAATGAACATTTTAATCTATACAATTCATATATATAATTTTTTATGGCGCTTTGCAGGCCAAACTGGTGGGTACATCTTCCCTTTATTCCTTCCATAGTAAAGGGTTTGATTTGCATTCCTGGAATCAGCTTCTTCTTTCAGTTTCAGACTCATAGATACTCACTCCTGGAAATTAAAAGAGAATGAGATTTCTTATCTTTAGCATGATGACTCTGAATGCAGTCATTTTATGATCAAATCAAAGTTATCTGATTTGGTAGTATAGGGATTGAAAGGGGTGAATCAGTTTATCTCTGCCACAAACTAAATCATATATATTATATATCTGCATAATTTGGCAGGTGCATCTTGGACACATGGGAATAGGTAAGAGAAGACAAGACTGATGTGGGCTTTTTCCCAAAATGGCCCCTAATTAAATAATTATTTACCAAGATGTCCCTGTTTCCAAATTATTTCTCAATCTGCCCCTGTTTAGTCAACTAAACTATAATTTAGTCGACTAAAATGCGGGCTCAGTTTTTTTTTTTACTTCCCCCACGATTTAGTCGACTAAGCACTGTAGCTTAGTCGACTAAATCATAAAAAAAACAAAAGGTTAAAACTTCGGAAGGCCATAACTTCTGGTTCGAGAGTCCGAATCAAGTGATTCTTTTTTTGATTCCACATAACTTTTTGAGATCTATGCAATGACATAAAAATTAACTTCCAGATATAATGAAGAGAAAGGAGAAAAAAATAACTGGTTCTCCCTCCCTCCTTGACTCTATGTTGAAATTAAACTTCAAACTTCAAAGAATAATCATCTTTTTTTCTTCTCGGTAGATGAGGCTCGTTATTCCTCTAAAATCAAGCCCCAAAAATTTAGTGGCAGTCAATTTCATTTTAATATTAATATTCTTTTGCAACATATGATCTCATGCATAACTTCCAAACGCTATTATTCCCCTAAAATCAAGCCCCACAAATTTAGTGTCGATATTTTTTCTATTTCTCTTTAATTTTAAAATCCATATTATTAATGGAGAGATAATCTCAATTTTGAATATATTGTATTTTGAAAATCCAGTATTAATTGTTACATTACGGGAGGGATACTTTGAAAATCAAGCCCCACAAATTTAGTGTCGATACTTTGAGGCTCCCTATAACATGACAATCTAAGAAAATCCATATTATTAATGATTGGATTTTCAAAATACAATATATTCAAAATACATATTATTAATATATATATATTCATTAAATATATATACATATATATATATATATATATATTAAATATTAACAACTCATGTTAATACTAACAATTCATTAATATATACACACACACATATCCTATCATTATTGTGTAGAAGATATTATGTGATCTAATAAAAAAGAAAACATCAAATAAAAGGAAACAATTCATTAAATATATATTTATTTATTTATATATATATATAAGAATCACTTGATTATATTTAATGAATTGTTAGTCTCTCCCGTGCAATAAAGAATCAATTGTTTTTCGCCTTTCTCTTCATTAAATCTGGAAGTTAATTTTTATGTCGGTGCTAGGGGTGGGCATGGGCGAGGGGGCGGGCGAGACCCGGCCGAAGAATGAATGGGCTGCATTTTGCAGCCCGATGCCCAGCCCTGCCCAATAAAAGCCCTAATCATTTTTGGGCTGGGCAAGCATGGGCTGGGTAGGGCGGGCTTCCTCGCCCAAGTAGTGACGCCTTGCCCTACTCCATGAAGATTCTAATTCATACTTTACAGAATTTCAAAACTTTAGAGATACTTGAAGTATAATATAATAGATTTAGACATAATAATATAATATATATTTAAATAATATAATATATATAGAATAATATTGATTTTAAATATATTTAATTTTTCGGGCAGGGCCAAATGGGCGGGCGGGACCCCTTGCTTGATGCCCGGCCACGCGGTTATTGGCCCGACCAAAACTACCCAAATTTTTTGGTCCACTTTTTAGGGCAGGGCAGGGCAATTTTTTACTGGGCTTGGGCGGGCGTACAGGGCATCTGGGCACCATGCTCACCCCTAGTCGGTGCATAGATCTCAAAAAGTCATGTGGAATCAAAAAAGAATCACTTGATTTGGACTCCCAGGAGAAGTTATGGCCTTCTAAAGTTCTAACCTTTTGTTTTTTTTTATGATTTAGTCGACTAAGCTACAGTGCTTAGTCGACTAAATCGCGGGGGAAGTTAAAAAAAAACTGAACCCGCGTTTTAGTCGACCAAATCATGGTTTAGTCGACTAAACAGGGGCAGATTGAGAAATAGTTTGGAAACAGGGGCATTTTGGTAAATAGTTATTTAATTAGGGGCATTTGGGAAAAAGCCAGCGATGTGTATAAAGGTAATTGATGTCATGTGTGGGCTTTTTTCCCAAAATTCCCTAAGTAAATAACTATTTACCAAAAAGCCCATGTTTCCAAAGTATTTCTCAATCGCTGTTTAGTCAACTAAACTATACTTTAGTAGAATAAAATGCGGGCTCGGTTTTTTTTTTTAACTTCCCCACGATTTAGTCGACTAAGCACTGTAGCTTAGTCGACTAAATCATAAAAAAAACAAAAGGTTAAAACTTCTAAGGCCATAACTGTTCGAGTCCGAATCAAGTGATTCTTTTTTTGATTCCACATAACTTTTTGAAATCTATGCAATGACATAAAAATTAACTTCCAGATATAATGAAGAGAAAGGAGAAAAAATAACTGGTTCTCCCTCCCTCCTTGACTCTATGTTGAAATTAAACTTCAAACTTCAAAGAATAATCACCTTTTTTTCTTACGGTAGATGAGGCTTTATTCCTCTAAAATCAAGCCCCAAAAATTTAGTGGCGTCAATTCCATTTTAATATTAATATTCTCTTGCAACATATGATCTCATGCATAACTTCCAAACGCTATTATTCCCCTAAAATCAAGCCCCACAAATTTAGTGTCGATATTTTTTCTATTTCTCTTTTCTTTTAAAATCCATATTATTAATGGAGAGATAATCTCAATTTTGAATATATTATATTTTGAAAATCCAGTATTAATTGTTACGTTACAGGGAGGGATACTTTGAAAATCAAGCCCCACAAATTTAGTGTCGATACTTTGAGGCTCCCTATAACATGACAGAATCTAAGAAAATCCATATTATTAATGATTGGATTTTCAAAATACAATATGTTCAAAATACATATTATTAATATATATATATATTCATTAAATATATATATATATATATATATATTAAATATTAACAACTCATGTTAATACTAACAATTCATTAAATATATATATACACACACATATCCTATCATTATTGTGTAGAAGATATTATGTGACCTAATAAAAAAGAAAACATCAAATAAAAGGAAACAATTCATTAAATATATATATATATATATATATATATATATATATATATTTAATGAATTGTTAGTATCTCCCTCTGCAATAAAGAATCAATTGTTTTTTTAAGCCTTTCTCTTCATTAAATCAGGAAGTTAATTTTTATGTCGGTGCATAGATCTCAAAAAGTTATGTGGAATCAAAAGAAATCACTTGATTTGGACTCCGAGCCGGAAGTTATGGCCTTCTAAAGTTCAAACCTTTGGTTTTGTTTTGTTTTGTTTTTTTTTTTTTTATGATTTAGTCGACTAAGCTACAGTGCTTAGTCGACTAAATCGCGGGGGAAGTTAAAAAAAACTGAGCCCGCGTTTTAGTCGACTAAATCATGGTTTAGTCGACTAAACGAAAAGCATTGAGAAATAGTTTGGAAACAGGGGCATTTTGGTAAATAGTTATTTAATTAGGGGCATTTGGGAAAAAAGCCACCGATGTGTATAAAGGTAATTGATGTCATGTGTGGGCTTTTTTCACAAAATGTCCCTAATTAAATAACTATTTACTAAAATACCCCTGTTTCCAAACTATTTTCCAATTTGCCCCTATTTAGTCGACTAAACCATGGTTTAGACGAGTAAAACGGGGGCTCAGTTTTTTTTTTTTTTTTTTTTAACTTCCCCCGTGATTTAGTCGACTAAGCACTGTAGCTTAGTCGACTAAATCATAAAAAAAACAAAAGGTTAAAACTTCGGAAGGCCATAACTTCTGGCTCGGGAGTCCAAATCAAGTGATTCTTTTTTTGATTCCACATAACTTTTTGAGATCTATGCACTGACATAAAAATTAACTTTTAGATTTAATGAAGAGAAAGGAGAAAAAACAATTGATTCTTTATTGCGTAGAAGATACTAACAATTCATTAAATATAATCAAGTGATTCTTATATATATATATTTAATGAATTGTTTCCTTTTATTTGATGTTTTCTTTTTTATTAGATCACATAATATCTTCTACACAATAATGATAGGATATGTGTGTGTATATATATTTAATGAATTGTTAGTATTAACATGAGTTGTTAATATTTAATATATATATATATATATATATTTAATGAATATATATATATTAGTAATATGTATTTTGAATATATTGTATTTTGAAAATCCAATAATTAATAATATGGGTTTTCTTAGATTACGGAATGTCATGTTATAGGGAGCCTCAAAGTATCGACACTAAATTTGTGGGGCTTGATTTTCAAAGTATCCCCTCCGTAACGTAACAAGTAATCTTTGGATTTTCAAAATACAATATATTCAAAATTGAGAATATCTCTCATTAATAATATGGATTTTAAAAGAAAAGAGAAATAGAAAAAATATCGACACTAAATTTGTGGGGCTTAATTTTAGGGGAATAATAGCGTTTGGAAGTTATGCATGAGATCATATGTTGCAAGAGAATATTAATATTAAAATGGAATTGACTGCCACTAAATTTTTGGGGCTTGATTTTAGGGGAATAACAGCCTCATCTACTAGAAAAAAAAGGTCTCATCTACAAGAAAAAAAGTGATTATTCTTTGAAGTTTGAAGTTTAATTTCAACATATAGTCAGGGAGGGAGGGAGAACCAACTAACTTAATTAGGACATGGTTTTACGATTGATCTTTTATAAGATAAAATAAAAGGTTAGGGGGTTCAATTTAGATTTTGAATTGTCCATATTATGTGATCCATATTATGCGGGAAATACTAACAATTCATTAAATATATACATATATATATATATATATATATATTATATGATCTATATGTTGGAATCCTTACAACGTAGCGGATTAAAAAAAAAACTTACGGATCCAATCCCGAGGATCACTCAGGTGCGTTTAAACAAGGCTAGGGAATCTGAAATTACCTTAGGAGAATTCGTTCGCGGCTTGTTCTTCGTTGAACAGGTGGGCTACCTCCTCGATCAGCAGAAGGCGACTCGTAGGATCGTCTTCCTCCACCGGTATCCACACGAACAACTCCCGAACACGGCTACGCGGCGTGCTAGCGCCTCTTGTGCGTGTCTCTTGATTTTCCACTCTAGGGTTTTTCTCGCGGCTTTTACGAATGCGCTCGACAAAATGTCCCGTGAGTTTTCTAAACCCGTTCGGCGCATTATATAAAATTAATCCTCATTAATTTTGAAATTCAAATTTCAAATATGGATTAAAATACATTAATTACATCAATCAAATCGATGTAACGTATTTAATCCGCATTAAAAGCCGCGATTTGAAATTCGAATTTGGAATGTGGATTAAAATAAATGTATTAATTAAATCCATCTAATAGATCTAATCAAATCCATTTATTTAATCCAAATTAAAAGTCTTGATTTAATTTATCTCTATAAATTAAATCCAGAAATAATATCTATCTATTTAATTTAAATTTGAGATACCATATCTCAATTTAATATTAAACAGATATACGATATCTTTATTCGAAAATGAGATACAATATCTCAATTTGTTTTAGATATTTAATTTATCAAATAAATTAAATACAAAAAAATATATTAATATTATAATCTCTATTAATAATATTAACATATATTAATTTCGAATTTAATATATATATATATATATACATACATACATATATATATATATCCTAGATTAAATTCAGTATTCATTAAATCTTAGACGTATCTAAGATTCAATGAATCTAGACACATTTGCTCGTGTTGAGTTATTCTTGTGTGCGACCTTGCAGGCCCATATGAGATTGGCAGTGGGCCAACACTTTGTCAGCCCACAAGTCGCAAGCGGCCTCTAGCAAGACATTGCGACTACCCAATTCACATGGGGATTGATGACACGATACAACCTATCGTACAACCATGTCTCGTCCCTTTTGTCACGCGATAATTTGGTCAAGGATGAGGCATGGATAATGTCAACTTCCTTTTCTTGACCACTACTTTCTCGATTCTCGAGTAGTCTAATAAGTAATGGAAACTCCTTTCCATCACAGTATGGCCGTACATTTCTTAGACTCACTCATCGAGGGCCCGATATTATCTCTCAAATGTGAGGGACAAATTCCATCTTGACCATTCACATTCCTCCGCATGAAAATCACCTGATCCCGATCCCGGCCTTTATCATCACCCGGTCAAAGGTGACTTTTGACTAGGTCAAAGACCGATGACTCATCATGTAGGAATCCATGATGATCTCGAGTCATAGGGCGTCGTGACGCGGTTATACATGAGATAAGCTTATGACTAGATCCATGCAGCTTTCTCATAGTGGGTCGGTCCAGCACCTTGTATTCTTACAAGTGCCAATGACTTTGATTCGTATCTCCATACGTCATCAAAGTCATACTGGTCTTACCTCATCTTCGCTCCCGCGTAGATGACCGATTAGAGACATTTGGGATATCATCTATAAGATATATCCAGGGATCAGTTATCACTGTAAACATGTGAATGAAGTGATAACTTAATGGAGAACGATGACTTGCCCTAGGGCATAATTTCCAACACTATATTGTGCAGGAGATACTAACAATTCATTATATACACACACATATCCTATCTTTATTGTGCAGAAGATATTATGTGATCTAATCAAAAAGAAAACATCAAATAAAAGGAAACAATTAACTATATATATATATATATATATATAAGAATCACTTGATTATATTTAATGAATTGTTAGTATCTCCTGCGCAATAAAGAATCAATTATTTTTTTCTCCTTTCTCTTCATTAAATCTGGAAGTTAATAAAGTTATGTGGAATCAAAAAAAGAATCACTTGATTCGGACTCCCGAGCCGAAGTTATGGCTTTCGAAGTTTTAACCTTTTTTTAATGATTTAGTCGACTAAGCTACGATTAGCTTAGTCGACTAAATCGCGGGGAAGTTAAAAAAAAAAAACTGAGCCTGCGTTTTAGTCGACTAAACCAGGGGTAGATTGAGAAATAGTTTGGAAATATGGGCATTTTGATAAATAGTTATTTAATTAAGGACATTTTGGAAAAAAAGCCCTCATGCGTGTATGTGTGTATAAACTATAAAGGTTTGAATATAATACAAGATTGATGTGCGAGTGTGTTAAATGTTTGGGACGGGAATCAACAATATGAGCAGCATTCTTCACACAAGTGTTGTCATTGAATGAAAGCGGAGTGGAGTTTGATGCATGGGACACATCAAGCCAAGAACGATTGGTCCACGTAACATGCTGGCAATTGCAGAATGCATAAAATAAAATGAAAAAACAATAGTATAATATTTCAGGATTTTGAAAAACCAGCGAACTCTATCTCAATTGGGTCCAGCTACCATCCTCTTCTACTCCCATCCTCTTCCATCATCTTCTTTATCGGGCCGTTGGATGAAAATGCGGGCGGCTCAGATTTTTTTTAATAATTTACCGCATGCGGTATTCGTACCGCATACGGTAAATTATTAAAAAAAATCTGAGCCGTCCAGATTTTCATCCGACGGCCCAGATGAGAGGAAGAGGATGGAAGAGGATGGGAGTGGAAGAGGATATTAGCTGAATCCATCTGAATTACGATTAGCTGGCAGAAAAACTTAGAGGACAATTATGATAATTAGCATTAATCATGTAGATATATAGCATATCTTTTTAAAGGAGTGGTTGTTGCATCCATACTAATCTAGGTTTGGATAAGCAATGAGGTAGCAGTAATGAGTAATACGATTCTCCGTGTTAGTGAACAATTTGCGTATCTTCTAACTAAGAATCGCCCATCATTTTATTTCAACATTTTCTTTTTATTTTTCTTTTTTTCTTTGTTACAAGCATAAAACTGGTAGAGCGATAAAGTTAATATTCCCCAAACCCTTCCCCTTTATCGCAATTACTCAACATTTATTAAAGGTCAACAATGATTTATTATTAGTTTTTAAGAAATCTAAAATTCTAAATTTTCAGCTTGATTTTATTTGTAAATTTTATATCTTATTATCATCTTTTTTATTTGATCAACTTTGAAAATGGAAATGAAATAAGCAGTTTTGTTATCTTTTGTTCTTAATATATAATTTTCTATTATTGACACCCAAATCAATTATCAATTAATTATTTAATAATTTTTTTATTCTCATTGATTAGAATTCCTAAATTTCGGGTTATTGTGAAATAAATTTCATCAAATAAAAAACTATCCCCTAAATCCAAGAAAATTTCAACCCCATATTCATTTGTCGCAAAGTTTTTGTAAAATATAATTTTCTCATATATATATATCACAAAAATAAATTCTACAATTTTGTATAATTTTCCTTTAGAGCCTCTATATGAAAATCCGTATGTACCTAACACGTCAAATAAGCACCTAAAATAGCCAATCCAGATACATATTCAACAATATAACGGACAAACAGAGAGATAGTTAACAATAGAAAATTATATAGTAAGAACAAAAGATAACAAAATTGCTTATTTCATTTCTATTTTCAATGTTGATTAAATAAAAAAGATGATAATAAGATATAAAATTTTAGAAATTAAATCAAGCTGACACTTAAGAATTTTATATTTTTTTAAAAAACTAAATGTTGAGTAAATGCAATAAAGTGGAAGGGTTTGGGGAACATTAAACTAGAGGCTGGGAATGATGTTATGGTCTGGAACGCAACTGCACATGGTACGTTTTCTGTGAAAAGTGCTTATTTCATGATGGAGAGGCCCTCGGTTAGGCCGTCTGATAACTCCTTTAAAAGAATCTGGGCATGGCCAGGGGCTGAAAACATTATGGATGGCTTATCACAATAGGCTTTATACTAATGAAAGGGGAAGCAAATGGTCGACGGGGTCTGCTTATTGTCAGTATTGTGAGGATAGCAGTGAGGATGAAATGCACATTTTTAGAGATTGCTATTATGCAAGGCAAATATGGACCTCCCTGGTTCATCCGAGGTATATTTCAACTTTCTTTTCTTTACCTCTCAGAGTCTCAGAGAATGGTTTGCATTCAATTTAAATGAGGAGATAGGAATAGAAAAGCCTTGTAACTGGAAAATGCTGTGGGGAGTGGGAATCTGGATGCTCCGGTTATGGAGGAATAAGTGCACCTTTAGTGACAATTCTTAATCCTGCTTGGATCATTAAGAATTCATTGGGGAAGCTCTCTATGGAAACTATCAGTAAACTGGATGTGACAGTAACCACAGCGAATGTTATCAGTAAGTGGACTTCACCCCCACCTAGTTGGGTAAAGCTCAATACTGATGGAGCATGTACTGCGTCTGGAAGTACAGCAAGCTGTGGCGGTGTTATTTGTGACCACAATGGAAGATGGATCTCTGGGTTTACTCAATGCTTGGGTCAATGTGGAGCTTATAAGGCTGAGGAATGGGTACTACTACACGGATTACAAATGGCTTGGAGAGAAGGGTTCAGGAAAGTCCAAGTTGAATCTGATGCAAAGCTCCTGGTGGATAAGATTTTTCACAAAGATGTGTCGCCTAACACTAGTATGGTGTTCCTGCAGATTAAACTTATGCTGTCTTACTCGTGGGATGTTAGTCTAAAATATATCCCAAGGTCATGTAATTCATTAGCTGATGTTTTAGCCAAAGAGGGTCTTTCTAGTTCTTCCCTATTGGACAGGTGTCCTTCTAGATTTATATCAGTGCTTATGTCTGATTGTATGGAACTTAGTTCCCTTTCTTGATGTTTTCTAATATATGATGGCTATTGCCTTGCCTTCTACCAAAAAAAATAAAAATAAAAATTAACGTTATTGCTATACCAGTATTATACTTGTAACGAAAAAAAAACAGATATTGTTGAAATAAAATGAAGGGGTATTCTTAGTTAGAAGATTAGCATATTGTTCACCAACACAGGGAGAATCGTATTGCTAAGAACTGTTAGCAACGTGGTATACCAAATATTCAGTTCTGCATGTTTTACCTTTGGATTATTTGATGATGATCCAGAATTCATAGAAGGCATCAGGGGAGCATCAGCTCTCTGTGAGCATGCTACCTCATTGCTTATCCAAATCTAGATTAGTATGGGATGCAACAAACACTCCTTTCGAAAGATATGCTATATATCTACATGATTAACTCTAATTATCATAATTATCCTTTAAATTTTTCTGCCAGCTAATTGTAATTGAGATAGAGTTCGCTGGTTTTTCAAAAAATTTATCTAACAACAAATTTATCTAAGTGGCCACAAAATCCTGAAATATTATACTATTATTATTTTTTTCATTTTATTTATTGATAAAATTTTTTTTTGAAGGGTGTTGGGCTCACCCACGATCTAAGGGCAGGGCAGAATCTCCCTTCCTCCTAGGTGATACCGATGCTGGGCAGGACGAGCCGTCTATTACTTTTAGGCGTTAACTTAGGCATCTAAGAGCTAAGATGCCTCCCCCAGCGCCTTGAACAATTCCAGGATGAAACCCCTCCCTTTGATAGGAGTGTCCGACCACTTTGCCATTTGAACCTAAGAACAAGGGGTTTTTTTCATTTTATTTTATTCATTCTGCAACTGAAAACATGCATCTCCAATAATTTTGCTTTCACATTTATTGCCTCAGCAACTTTCTTTGCTCCTATATGTTACTCTCCTAGAATCCCTTGCTTTATATTCGCTCATCTTTTCATCCTTTTTTTCCGCCTTACATACACCATATCTCATTCCTGCCGTACAATCGTCTATGGCACTGGTTGAGGTTTCAAATTTCAAGCAGCTTGATGACTCACATGACTCGTGGGCTGTCTCTGTGAAGGTTTTGAGGGTCTTATGCTCCTTCTCACTGGAGTAGTCATCTTTCCCTCTCACTTTCAAAGCTATTGTTTCAGACATGGAGGTGTCTATTTTTCATAACCGCACTCGCTTTATTTTGTCTTCCCCTTTATGTCATGTGTTTTACTGTTTCATTCAACATTTATTTCACATTTTCCTGGGAAATACCTTGGTTGCTATGGTGATATAAATTGGTACTCCCTCCGGTCTTTAATACAAGACATATTTACTTAATTTGATTAGATTGAGGAAGTTGGTTATGTAAGAACCGATTGTCACCCCAAGAGGGGGTGAATTGGGTGGTAGATTAAAACTTTAATTACTTTGAAAAAAATTTCTTAACTAATTGAAATCAGTTTGAATGACAGAAATAATTTATAAAGCAATAATCAGTCATTCAAATATATATGCACATTCAAACATATATGCTGGAAATGTAAGAGATGAGGGAAGAGAATATGCAAACTAATTTATATTGGTTCGGCCCAATCCTTGACCTACATCCAGTCCCCAAGCACCGCTTGAGATTTTCAATCCACTATCTTCTTTCAACTCGATTACACGTTTTGTACTTGAAGTAATCCTCTCACTAGGATTCACTCCCCCTTACAAACTGTAATCAACACACCGCTTGATTACACACTCTGTACTCGAAGTAATCCTCTCACTAGGATTCACTCCCCCTTACAAGTTGTAATCAACACAATGTGTTTCCCACTCAAGATCACCCAATCTTGAGTAACTCTCAGATAGATAGAATGATTACAATAAATCTTCTCTCTCAAAAGTGAATAAATGAACATTGAAGAACAATATTGATCATCTCACTCTCTAAGCTGTCTAGACATGAAAAACAGAGTGTAAATGATGTAAAAATCGGAGTATCGGATATTGAAGATGTAAGCTTGTGTCTCTGCATTTTTAAACTTGAATCTGTCTTCTATTTATAAGTAGAGATCAATATATGACCGTTGAGAAGATTCAATGAGCTGTTGGATAAAGAAATATAGTTGTTAGAAACTAGCCGTTAGAACTTTTGCACAGCTTTTGATGTTACGACACAAATCGACATTTTGAAGATTTGCATCTAACCCTTCATTTAATCACACGAAACTTGTACACAAATGATATAAATAATGTTAAGAAGTGTTATAAATCATTTGGGTAATCATCTGGATGTTTATAAGAAGAATCAGGATTTTCGAAACTTTGATTTTCTGAAGCAGAGGTGTAAACTTGAGTTTGCTCTTGAAAACTCGAGTTTTCCTTTTGTTGTCGAATGCTAGATTTGCCTCTGCCTGAGCAAAACTCGAGTTTTGTACTTACAAACTCGAGTTTGGAAGATACTCTGAAGTTCGTTGCTCTCTATCTAATGAAAACTCGAGTTTCCACTTGTAAACTCGAGTTTTGGTTCTCTCCCAAAACCAAAGTTTGCTCTCTGCTTTAGATAAACTCGAGTTTTGACTTTGTTCTGCCCTTGGTTGCTCTCTGTAACTTGGAAACTCGAGTTTTGACTTTGTTGAGCCTTCTTGAAAAACAACTGTCAACTTTCAAGGGTCATATCTCCCTGGTATGAACTCCGTTTTGGTCCGTTCAACTCTTGATGGAAATCTCTGTGAGTCTACTTTCATATGCTACCAATTTCAGCTCAATTGGATTTGTGATTTATAGTTTGTGAGTTATACTCAAAACATTGAAGCTTGGTTTTACGTGTGGCGTGGATTTTTCTGTCAACTTCCACAATTAATATCTTCTTGATCTGAACTCCTTTGGGCTTGAATTATATATCAAAATGACGTATTGAGAGTCTAGTTTTATATGCCACTGATTTCACCTCAATAAGATTTCTGGTTTAAGATATATCATCAAATTACCGGGCGTCGCCCGAGCTGAACGTGAAGCGAGTGGAGTGAAGAGCGATCACGTCAGAACTCGAGTTTTCACTTGGAAACTCGAGTTTTCACTTGTAAACTTGAGTTTTCCTAGTCCAGAGATGCCGAGTTCTTGAAGACACTACAAACTCAAGTTTTGTGATGGCTGACTCGAGTTTTGATTCCTAAACTCGAGTTTTGAGTCCAAAACTTGAGTTTTCTCATACCAAAGGAGCAAATTATTGTAGCGAAGCAGGAAACTCGAGTTTTGAGTTGTAAACTCGAGTTTTCTCATCCTGAAGTTGATTTTTGCTGACTTTAACTCTGAATTGAGCCATTCTAACTTCCATATGATCTTGGAGACTTCTAGAATCAATCTTGGAACATGAATAATGATATCTTCATTCCATTCCGCAAGTTCTTCCTTCTTCCATCTCCCAACTTGATCATTCTTCATCATTTAACTTGGGCTCATCATTCTCTGCAGCTTCTACCTTCTTCAATATCCATAAAGTGATGAAGCTTCCTTCCAATTTCTACTTAATTATAGAGACTTCCAGTATCATAAGAACCAGAGAATGTTGATATTCCTATTATATTGTGCAAGTTCTTTTGATAACATCTTTCTCTAGTCTCTTCTCTTCTTCTTGGTTATCCTCCAAAATCTATTAATATCATCTTGCTTCCTTGACAATCTCTGCAAGTTCTTCTTTCCATTAATCCCTTATCTCCTTCTTGATTATTCTCATGATTCAACTTGGACTAATCTACATTAAACATAGTAGTTAGTCAATGTAGGAGATAACTATATTACTCAATCTTTTTGCTTTTAATAATGACATCTATATAAGACATCATCAAAACTAATCATAACCAACAGGTTAAGTTAGTTAATATGACATGTATTTTCTAAAACACCCTAGTCAAATTTCCTTAATTCTCTCATTTCTTCCCCCTCCTTGATTGTTGTTGATGGAGCATTAATATGGGTAAATTAAGAACAGATTGACAAATATGAACCCTTTGTCTTATATTTAGGATCAAGATCAACTCCCCTAATATGTCTTATATCAAAGATAGGAGGAAGTACTCTTGTGCAGCCGCGATGGAGAAGCAACAGAGGATGACGAAGTGAACCGATCTCCCATTCCATGTTTTTCCTTTTGTTTCTACTTTGGCTTATGGGTTCTTTGATTTTTTCACTCAACGGTTTTCTACTTTTTATTATTGTGTCTTCATTTTGTAGGTAAATTTTTGTTGGGAGGAAAAATGTCACCCCCTATGCTCACAGCTCTTTGCCTTTGGTCCTCTTATCTTCTCCAGAAAGCTAAAAAGGTTTGATTACAATCTTCGTCCTTCCTTCCGTGTATGTTCTCTCCCCTTCATTCTTTTCGGCAACCAAACCCCGGCGCCCCAGGGCTCCAAGGAACATAGAATGAAAGCGAGGCGTGCTCACTGGCGGCCCGGGAATGGCGCCGATCGCCCAGCGTTCATTCTTATTATAATTGGGTTAGGCATTTTTATTGTATCTTTTTTTTTTCACTTTGGCATTGCTGTTTTTTTTAAAAAAATTGAGGAGCAAAAGATGCTTATTTAATTTCTTCTTGTATGTGTGTGAATGTGATGTTCCTTTATCCTTTTGACTTCCCTTCCTTACAAGATTTTTTTTTGATAAGATTGGGATACCTCAACTACCTCCTACTAGGGTATTACACCCGTTACAATCCTGACGGAGGATAACCTCAAGAGCCTCTGAAGGCTGATACACTTCATGGAACCCCCATCCCGATTCTAATCCCTTTAATGCTAGAAAGTCAGCTGCTTTGTTCCCGGACCGAGGCACATGCAACACCTTAGTTTTCCACTCCATCTCGTGAGTTGCTTCACCTCATCCAGGAATGTCGGTCACGGTGAGAATCTCCCCGTGCATGCGAAAGTAATGTAATACACTCCATAGAATCGATTCCAACCAAACCTTCCGAAAGCCCATCGCCCAAGCGGTTTGAGGCCTAATAGGCAAGCCCACGCTTGAGCCCAACTCATCGCCCCTTTCAATAGAGTGAAAGAATCCCCTAAGAAAGGAGCGGAAGAACTTGAATGATCCCTCCACGTGCTCCCTTATTTGTAGTTCTAGAATAGGCACCATCCACATTCACCTTTATCCAACCGGCTTGGCGGATGCCAAAACCCACGACTAGTAGTAAGAGTAATGCCGTTAAGTGGCATACCCTGAAGACGATTATTTATACTATTCCTACTCTCCAACATCGCATTCGTGCTAGCAATGATGTTACTATTAGGGGTGAATTGCTTCTCAAACACAAATAAGTTTCTCCGCTTCCGGATCCACCAAAGATAGTATAGTGAATCGAGACGCCCATTCCTTATTTGCATTGCTTCCGCCATCGATGTTCCACCATATCCACTCTAATAAAGGCTTGTTACGAATGTGCGCCACTTGTCCGGGGGCACCACTTTTCTCCATAAGGAACGTGAGTGCGTACAATCCCTAAATACATGAATAATATCTTCGCACCATGCACCATATAGGGCACAACTCTGGTCATTCGTCATTCTCCGTCTCATTCGATTTGCATTCGTGAGCAGGCACTTACGAGCTAGCAGCCAAAGGAGCATCTTACACCTGTGTGGCGTTCGAACCTTCCAAATGCGCTCCCAGTTGTATCCATGTTCCCTTCCCTTGTTAGAAACCACGCTATATGCTGATTTCACTATGAATTCACCATGCCTCTCCCACTTCCATCGCACGCTAGGTGGATTAGTTGTACTCTCGATCCCCCCTTGAACTTTATCCCAAGTTCACTTAATTCCAGTCCACACATTTGAACCAGGTCGTGTAGCCTCAATGCGAGGAATTAAGTCATCCCCACATTTATACTTGTCCCGTACAACCTTAACCCATAGGTCCTCCCTATGCGTGACTAGTCTCCATCCCAACTTCATAAGGAAGGCTTGGTTTTGGTACTTTGCATGTCTCAACCCCAACCCGCCCTTTCGCTTCTCCATGCACACCTCATCCCAAGCAACCAGTGGCACTTTATGACTCTCTGCTGTGCTACCCCACAAAAAGGATCTATTCTGCTTGTCCAGGGCCTCACAAACCGTACTAGGTAGGTAGGATGTTTGCATTGTGTATGCCGGGATAGCGGAAGACACCGAGGAAACAAGTGTAGCTCTTCCAGCTAAGGAGAAAGTCTTAGGGGTCCACCGCGCCCGACTGTCCTTGACCTTATCAATGACCGCTTGAAACGAGTCCAATCCCACTTTCTTATGATGCGGTTGCACCCCAAGATACTTCCCAAGATCCGCCGTTAGAGTGAAACCAAGTGCATCGCTGATTTCCGCACTTCTGATATGATTGATGTTCTTGGAAAAGAACACCCGAGTCTTCGAATCATTGACTTTAAGCCCTAAGCATTCACAGAAATGATCTAGACACTCTTTTACCATTCCTGCTTGTTGGAGCGAGGCTTCCGTAAACAGGATAATATCATCAGCAAAGAACAAATGTGATATTGGTGGCCCGGTCTTAGTAAGGCATATAGGTTTCCACTTCTTCGCTGCCATACGTTCTTGTATCATTTGTGCCAACTTCTCAATGCATATTACAAATAGGTAGGGCGAGCGGATCACCTGTCTAACCTGCGGGAAGTGTTGAAGAAGTCCGCCTTACTACCATTCCACAAAAGTTGAAGATTAGCGGTGCTAATACATTGCTCCACCACCCTAATGAGGTTGGTAGGAAGGTTGAGCTCATGCAAGCAACTAGCGGGAACTTCCGATTCACTTTTGTCATACGCCTTCTCCGGATCGATCTTAATAGCCATAAATCCCTTTTTTCCACCCATTGTTCTCATGGAGTGAATAACCTCTTGGGCCACGATAATGTTATCCGAGCTATCCGACACAGGACAAAACTACATTGATTCGGGATATAACTTGGGACATAAACCCCTCATTCGGTTTGCCACGATCTTTGTAACCGCTTGTAAATCACGTTACAAAGGCTTATTGGTCTAAGATCCTTAAACGTCTCGGGGTGATCCGTCTTCGGGATTAAGACTAGTAATGTCTTATTTACTTCACATATCCTCTCTGGATGAAGAAATATTTGCTTCACAAAGTGAACCACGGACTCTCTGATAGTTTCCCGTTGGTGTTGGAAAAATAAAGCATGGAAGCCATCCGGCCCTGGTGCCTTCAGAGCCCCTATACTAAACAAGGCGTCCCAGATCTCCCCCTCTTCTACATCCCTTAGACATACTCGTTTCCTTACAAGATTTTGAATAGTATTAGAATGGTTTTTATAGGTTCAACATTTTTTTTTGCTGTGATTTGTTATTCAGAGATTTGTGTCATATACATATTTCTGTACGCAGGCGTTGCTGTTTCTATTGATAGTCAAATTGAGTCATTGATTAATTGTTATCTACTCACTTACGTATTGTATACAAAGACGGAGCCAGGAATTATAAATGGGGCAGGGGGATTACAGAATAGGACCTAGATTGAAATTTTAGTGGGGACTAAAGTAAAAATATTGAAATTTTGATGAGGCTGAAATATAATTTCCTGAACATCTGGATTGATTCTGTGATTTTAGGGGTGGGGATCACCTCGAGCCCCTTAGTGTCACCATTGATTGTATATAACGCTTTAATATCATCTACTCGTTCGTCATAGGTGAGAACCTGCTTCTGTTATCTATTGTTATTTTTGTTAACTATTATTTTTTAATTGTGATTATTTTTGCTATCTATCATGTTTATACTAACATAATAATTTTATACTCTGATTATAATTCATAGGTGCTTCTTGATTATAGTAGAGCGGTTGGTATGTTTGGTTTTGTCTACCTTTTGTTTAAAAAATTTAATTTCAGCTTTTGTTGTGTTTTCCTTCCTCAATTGATTGACTTTATTTGGTTATATTTTTGTTTATTTATTTTAATGTTTGTTGTATCTATCGTCTCAAGTGTACCAAGTGATGGCTGACCCGATATACTTATAAGAGACTTTTTTCCCAATTTTTCCCTTATTAAATAATTAATTACCATTTTGCCTCTATTTTCAAACTATTTCCCAATGTGCCCTGTTTAGTCGACTACACCCTCATTTAGTCGACTAAAACGCGGGTTCATATTTTTTTTTAATATCCCCGTGATTTAGTCAACTAAGCCACAGTTCTTAATCAACTAAATGGCGACAGGGGTTTTTTTAAAATCCCAATCACGGCATTTGGAACCCTAATCGACTACAAAACCTCCCCAAACCCCCCTCTATTTTTTTCACCAAATCCTTACTAAATCTGTTGGTGGGTAGCGAAGGAAACTTCATTCTAGCGTTATTGCGTCGATTTCGGTATGTTCTCATCTCCATTTTGAATTTTCGCCGTTGTTCATTCGTTTATGCGAACCCCCATTTCCCTAGAAGGTAGAAAAATTAATTAAAAATAAAAATGAGTTTTATATTTAAAATCAAAGTTCACCCAAGATCGGTGAGGATCAAGGACATGACTAAGAATCCTAACAAAAAAATCCCCAATATAAAATCTTAATAAAAAAATTAATTTTATGGTTTCTTAAACCTATGAAAAATTTATAATTTATAATTTATACGATTACATTCAAAATATCAAATTGATTAGTTAAGATACTGATTTAAAATAGATATGAAAATCCCTAATGATGTCTTCATTTTCAAACTCATCGACAACAACTTCTTGAGGTATTCAACCTATCTCCGGCAAGTATTCATACGTTACTTATATTAAGAACGGGAGGGAGTAATAACCATGGTTAATAATTTAGGGGGCCACTTGTAATAAATTTAACCTATCACTTGTAATATTTGAACAAAATTATATTTTCATAAAAATAGAAAATGATTTATCTTTGGTAGTTTGAATGTCTATTTATAGTTTATATATATATATATATATATATATATATATATATATTTGAGTTTAAAAATTGAAAAAATTAGAAGCACGTGAGGGGTTAGGGTCTAGGATCATTTTTTATGTCCCTAAGTATATTTTAGTCAAACAAATTTAGCTATAATATTATATTAGTGTATGAGATTATAGAGGATAAAAAAAGTTACTATATCAAAATATAGGAAAATGATATCCTCATTACCCTCTTTTATATAATCATCTCATCTCCATCCTTAGATAATGAAATGTATATTTTAGATTTAATATTTTATAAAATTATTATTATAATATTTTATAATTTAAAATTTCTTTATTTATTATAGATTGCAATTATGAGGGGTATAGATCAAATTTTAAGAGTTTAAATTTACTTATGTTTATAGAAATAATTTTATAAAATATTGAATATGAATAATATATTTTTTTTAATCTAACGGTCTATATGAGATTATGAGAATAAAATGAAAAAAGAAGACAAAAAAATAACCCCCCAAAATATAAGGTAGACAAATAATTAAAAATAAAAAGCCCCCGCATAAACGACGAAGAAAAGGTAAAAGCCCCCTCGCATAAACGAAAGAACAACGGCGGAAATTCGGAATGGAGATAAGAACATACCGAAATCGACGTAAATGACGCTGGAATGAAGTTTCCTTCGCTACCCACCAACGGATTCAGCAAGGATTTGGTGAAAAAAATAGAGGGGGAGAGGTTTGGGGAGGTTTTGTAGTCGATTAGGGTTCCAAATGCCGCGATTGGGGTTTTTAAAAAAACCCCGTCGCGATTTAGTCAATTAAGCACTGTGGCTTAGTCGACTAAATCACGGGGATATTAAAAAAATATATGGACCCCGCGTTTTAGTCGATTACATGAGGGTGTAGTCGACTAAACAGGGGCACATTGAGAAATAGTTTGAAAACAGAGGCAAAATGGTAATTAGTTATTTAATAAGGGGCAAATTGGGAAAAAAACCCTTATAAGATGTAGGTAGTTGTAAGTCTTTTGCAAACTCAATTGAAGTTGTGTGCCTCCTAATTATAAGTTCTCAAGAACAAGTAGGTAGTTGTGAGTTTTTTGCAAACTCAACTGTGCCTCTTAATTATAAGTGCCCATGAACAAGTGATACAATTTTGCCATCCATATGATACTTATTTCTTGTTTTTCTTTTAATTTTCCCCCTCACAATTCTTTGCAAATTATTTTTCATGAACAGGAAATTGGGGAGGCTGTTCCATCTCTTGGAGTGATCTAGATGGAAGGATTGGTAATAATTTATGTTTTTTACGGATTTGAACTTTCTCTGCTGATGTTGATATTTGTTGTTTACCAGCAGCTTAGCTTGAATTTAGATGTCAACAGCTTATGCCCTGCATGTTGATTTTGTGTAGCTTTGCCATTAATTTTTTGGAGAGTCCCTTTCTTGCCAGTCAAGATTTTTTAATTGAAGCTTTAAGTGTTTCCAACATGATGTTGGTATGATCTTATCTAGCATTTTCTTCAACCCGCCAACACAGAGATAGACATTGTAGGTAATTTTGCTTGGTTGCTCTCTTTCTTTAGGGACTGTTAGGAAATATATGTTTTAGGAAATATATATTTTAGGAAGTATATTATATTAGGAAGTATATTATATTAGGAAAGATATTATAGAGACAATCGGGATTATAGTAATTAGGGAATCAATCTACATAATGAGTCATTATGTCTCATTAACTCTCTTATTCCCTCTCTTGTGTATAAATACCCTATACTATGTACATGAATAGACAAGCAATTCAGATTATATTTCTCCTTTCTCTCTCTAATTCTACATGGCATCAGAGCAAAACAGGTTCTGTTTTTTATTTTCGCTGCACCGCTGTCTCTGATTCACGTTACAGTGAGAGAGAGAGTGAACATACGGCTTCTGTGTTTGGTGTCTCCTAGATACACGCGCCATACCAACGGTTTCTCCTCCCTCCGATCGGCATTTCCCCGGTGGTCCGATCAGTTTCTGACCTGCGCGTGGTCCTCACGCGCCGTCGACAATTTGGCCGTGTTTTCACGCGCCGGCGCGTGAGTCAAATTTCCGAGTTCTCGGTGTTTTCTCACTTTTCCGTCGTCGACTTGCTTTCCTTGGCCTCTCCCTGCGGTTTCGTGGTGTGGGTCTCTCCTTAAGGATTGACAGAGGTATTTGTGGCGTTCTTCCGCTGTTTTTCGTCTTGCTTGACCTCCGGTGATCGTTATTTCTGCTTGTTTGGTGGTTGGTGGAGTTGCTTTGCCTTGTTTCTGCTGTTTGGTAGCCAGTGGGGCTACTAGGATTTGTGTTTTTGGTCGTCTTCCAATCTGATTTGCCTTTAGTTGATATTTGGGCTCTAGTTGCTGTTTGGTCGACAGACCAGCAAGGTGATTTGAAAGGTTCAAGGTGTCCCTTGGTTCTCGTGAGATTTTTTTTTTTCTCGGTGAAGGAGTTAGTATTTGGCTTCCTTTGAGTTGTTTCACGGTTCATTGGTCTTTCTTTTCTTCACTCTTGATATTTGTTGTTTGGAACTTCACCTATTATTTGTTGTGGAACTCAACCTACTTCGGTACGGCTTGATGGCCGCATCTACGTCTAGTTCTTCCGGTGCTCTTGGTACGGGTAATCTTGCTTCTAGTCTTGCTACTTCTTCCTTGAAGTGGATCATCGATTCTCGGTGCTACCGATCATATGACAAACCACCATTTGTTTTCCTCGTATGCGCCTTATGCCAATCCCTCCAAGATATAACAATTGCCAACGGCTCTTATTCTCGTGTTATTGGCTCGCACGGTTGAACCTACCCCGTCTGTTCCCTTATCCCATGTCCTCAATGTCCCCGACCTTACATTTAATCTTTTGTCTCCTAGTAAGCTTACGCGCCAATCAAATTGTTTCATTACTTTATTTCCCGACCATTGTTTGATTCGGGATCTTACGACGAAGAGAGTTATTGGTAGGGGCTATGAATCTGGTGGCCATTACTTTCTTGAGGATCGAATACCGTGCTCGGTTGCTTGCTCAGCGGTGGTTCCTCCCTCTTTGATATTCATTGTCGTTTAGGTCATGTGTCTTTGTCTTCTTTGAAGAGGATGTATCCTCAATTTCGTAATGTGTCTTCTTTAGAATGTGAGTCATGTCAGTTTGCTAAGCATCATCGTGTTCACTTAGCACCTCGGGTTCATAAACGAGCTGCATCTCCATTTGATTTAGTCCATTCTAACGTTTGGGGTCCATGTCCTGTCGAGTCTAAACCTGGTTTTAGGTACTTTGTTACTTTTGTCGATGATTTCTCTCGTACCACCTGGCTTTATTTGATGAAAACTCGTTTTGAGTTGTTTTCTCACTTTTGCAATTTTTGTGCTTTGAAATCAAAACTCGCTTTGGTGTGTGTCAAAACCTTACGGAGTGACAATGCTAAAGAATACTTTTCTGCCCAATTTCAAACCTATATGCTCCAAAGATGGCATGCTTCATCACTCCTCCCGTCCCGCATACACCGCTCAAAATGGTGTTGCGTAACGTAGAACCGACACTTATTAGAAGTCGCTCGGGCTCTCATGTTTCAAATGAATGTTCCTAAACCTTTTTGGCCGACGCCGTGTCTCTTTGCATGCTTCCTTATTAATCGTATGTCCCCTCTTGTCCTCAATGGTGCCACTCCATACACTACCTTGTTTCCTTCCAAACCCCTCGTTTCCCCGTTGACCCTAAAATCTTTGGTTGTGTCTGCTTTTGTTCGCGATGTTCGGCCCACCGTTACCAAACTTGATCCCAAGTCTCTTAGGTGTGTCTTCCTTGGGTATTCTAGGGTTCGAAGGGTTATCGGTGCTATTCTCCCACTCTTCGACGTTACCTTGTGTCCACCGATGTCACGTTCCACGAGTCAACTTCGTTTTTTCCCGTCTCTACTCCACCCCCTCTCTTGTCTCTACGATGCCACTTCCGATAGTCCCGATGATCTCTTGGTCTATAAGGTTCGGTTCCCACCAAAGGCAAGCATCGACTTGGCCCCCGCTAGGGCAAGTAATGTTGTCGACCGTGTTCATGACCCACCGATGACTGCTTCGACGTCTGATCCGGCATTAGTTCTTCCTGCTCCTACTTCTGACCCAGCACCAGTGCCTGCTATCCTTGATACTCCTGATCCTTCCCTTTCTACCACTGAATCTGACATAGTGTTTGATCCTCCTGATGATTTGCCTATTGCCTTACGTAAAGGTAAGCGTACTTGCACCTATCCTATTTCTTCCTTTGTTTCCTATAATCATTTGTCTCCTCCATCATGTTCCTTCATAGCATCCTTAGACTCTCTCACAATTCCCACTAGCCTCCAACAAGCCTTGACCCATCCCGGTTGGCGTGGCTTTGCGATGGAAGACGAAATGGTGGCCCTTGATAAGGCCGGTACACGGAATCTCGTTGATTTGCCTCTTGGCAAGAAGGCTATCGGATGTAAGTGGGTGTTCACGATCAAAACGAAAGTGGATGGCTCCTTGGAACGTTTGAAAGCTCGATCGGTTGCCAAGGGTTATGCTCGGACCTATGGTGTTGACTATTCGGAAACCTTCTCTCCCGTGGCAAAACTGTCCTCCTGTCGCCTCTTCATTTCTATGGCAGCCAATTATGGTTGGGATCTTCATCGATTGGATGTTAAGAATGCGTTCTTGAATGGCGATCTTCTTGAGGAAGTATACATGGAGCAACCACCTGGTTTTGTTGCTCGGGGGAGCGTGCGAAGGTATGTCATCTTCAAAAGTCTTTGTATGGCACGAAGCAAAGCCCTCGTGCTTGGTTTGACAGTTTAGCTCGTGGTTAAGAAGTTTGGTCCGAGTCAAAGTAAGTGTGACCATTCTCAGTGTTTTATCGGCGAGACAGATCTTTGGAATGATTTTGTTAGTGGTATATGTTAATGATATTGTTATTACGGGTAGCAATGCTTTGGGAATCTCATCACTTAAGGCCTTCCTCAATTCTCATTTCCAAACAAAGGATTTGGGTCCTTTGAAGTACTTTCTTGGGATAGAAGTTATGAGAAGTAAGAAAGGCATCCTTTTGACACGAGAGGAAGTATGTTCTTGATCTCGTTAAAAGAAACTGGGAAATTCGGAGCAGCGACCGAGTAGCGTTCCCATGATTCCTAATCCCTTCTTGGACATGGATGACCGCATACCGTTTGATGAGCTACCCGAGGATGTACGAAAGAAAGTTGATCCGAAAAGATCAAGCCGTTTGCCTATCCCGAGAGATATCGTAGGCTAGTTGGGAAATTGAACTATCTTACGGTAACCCGCCCGATGTGACCTTTCCCGTTAGTGTGCTTAGTCAATTCATGACTGCACCAACCGTTGCTCGGTGGGAAGCTTTGGAACATGTCTTATATTATTTGAAGGGCTCACCAGTCGTGGTATTCTCTATACGAATCATGGCCACAACAAGATTGAGTGTTTCGTGATGCGAGATCATGCGAGGTCACAGCTACCCGTAAGATCCACCACGATATTGTGTGTTTGTTGGTGGAAATTTAGTATCGTGGAAGAGTAAGAAGCAAGATGTGGTTTCAAAGTCGAGTGCGTAGGTTTCAGTATAGAGCCATGTCTCAATCTACACAAGAGATTGTGTGGCTTCACCATTAATGAAGGAGGTTGGTCTTGCCACGTCGTTACCCGCGAAGTTGTGGTGTGATAATAAAGCTGCTCTACACATAGCCTCCAACTCCGTGTTTCATGAACGTACGAAACACATTGAGATTGATTGTCACTTTGTACGCGATAAGATCAAGGAGAACTTCGTGTCCACCGGGCATGTGCGATCTAGTGACCAATTGGGTGACCTTCTAACGAAAGCTTTAAGTGGGACTCGGGTTGAATATCTTTGTAACAAGTTGGGCTTGATTAATATCTATGCTCCAACTTGAGGGGGAGTGTTAGGAAATATATGTTTTAGGAAATATATATTTTAGGAAGTATATTATATTAGGAAGTATATTATATTAGGAAAGATATTATAGAGACAATCGGGATTATAGTAATTAGGGAATCAATCTACATAATGAGTCATTATGTCTCATTAACTCTCTTATTCCCTCTCTTGTGTATAAATACCCTATACTATGTACATGAATAGACAAGCAATTCAGATTATATTTCTCCTTTCTCTCTCTAATTCTACAGGGACCAACCCTATACTCTTTCTTTGTACCTTGCTTTCTTGCCAACAAAAGTAAGGTGAAGAATATGGTTTTAGGTGTAGAAAAAATTGTGCCATTAAACAAAAACTCACTGACATTCAATTATGTATAGTTAATCAAGGTAATGGATACAAAATTTGTTGATTGCTTTTTTATTGTATGGATTATTCTTCAATAATAATAATTATAGATTTTGGAATTTTCATTGTTGATTGCTACATTCATGGACTGATTTTGTGGAAAATAGTGGAATAATTGTCATTATTATTATTATTTTTTTGGTATCCCACCCGGTTCACCGAAACCTTCGGTTCCGACTAATCCGGATTTTACCCCGCGTCGGGCCCACGGTCGTGGGAAAAGAGTTCCCAATACCATTTTCACCATAATTGTCATTATTTGTTAAAGGGGGATTTAAGTTTTGTACTTGTTGTATTATTTTTTTCTTATAACAAAAATTTTAGGAAGGGGGTTGGGCTCACCCACAGTCCAAGAGCAGGGCGCTTGGAGCCCAATCCACAGGACATACTAGGCCGGAGAGTACACATGCCTCCACCTCCACTCAGCATTTCCATTGCTTCATAGACCCCTAGGATGCCTCCCCCAGCGCCTTGACCGACTCCAGGATCGAACAACCCAAGGACGAGTGGTGTAATTGTTGTATTTTTTGCTATTGCACCCTATTATATTCACCAGAGCTTCGCCCTGCCTAGTCCGGATCGAGGTTCTGTCGGGCGTATACATGGGGACCTCTCCCAAGGGAGTTTTCTGCATTCACAAAGACTCGAACTCGAGACCCCTGCTTAAGTGGCCCAAGTCCCTTCCACTTGAGCCAACTCCCGCTAATTGTTGTATTATGTGATGTAAACACTTGTATTTTTTTTTGGGGTTAAGTCAGTAGGCGCAGCTGCGCAGCTAATGGGTATGTTTAGGATAGTTGGGCCTTAAACCTATTAAGGCCCATTGGGATATGTATAAGATAAGCTGAAACTGTGAAGAAGGGCAAACAATGAACTCAGATCTGTCCTCATTGGATTAAATTAGTATATACCAGCATAAGTCCAATGCAGGCTATGAAATCTGAAGAGACAAAATGAAAAAGATTTGAGAAAAAGTTGAACATGCTTAAAGACTTCCAACAATTAAGTAACCCACAATACTTGGTTTAGCAGTAGATCAACTAGATTAGTTCGAATTTCATTTTATTTAAAAAAAACTCTTGAGGAAATTAAAGTTTTGATCTCAATTAGCCAGTTGCTCAAATCCTTGGTAATAATATTGTCTCCAAGCTAAATATTTGCAAACCAATGGCTTCATAGTCCAGGCCAGTTGAAAACGAGAATCAGAAATGAATTTGGAGATAGGCTCTCAGTAAGTTGAATTCTCTGAGGCCATTGAGTTTATCATATATAGACTATAGAACGTACAAGTATGACTTAGAGAAGTACAACAGAAAGCACGTGGCTCATAACCACTTACTAACAGATATTTCATTCCCAATTGGCTTCCACAGGACCTTATAATAGTCAAACTAATAATGTATAGAAGACTGTAGGATAATTATACATGAACCAAGTATGGCCTATACGGAGAAGGAGATCCTCTTCTTATCTTCTTTCTCATTTTCTCTCATTAGCCTCATTAGGGTTGTTAATTGAGAAAATAAGGAAAAAGTTAAAGTAGTATAGTATTAATTAAACAGATGTGATTTAGAGATTATGAGGGATAATGAGAAAATAATGATGAGAGAAACCTAACCCCCTATGCGGGCTTGCGGTGTCCTCTCAGCCTTACTCGGTTGGGTGATCTTATTTTATGTCTTGTGTTATTTCCCATCTGTTAGAGACTGTTTTTTCGCTATTCTGTCTTAGTTTGTTTGTTGCTGATGTTTTCTTTTATCCTCTGTAATGTTACTCTGGTTAATTGTTGGTGATATTATATATTATCTTTTTCGAGCAAAAATGTTTGCATGTGTTAAATGTTTGGGACAGGAATCAACAATATGAGCAGCATTCTTCACACAAGTGTCGTCATTGAATGAAAGCGGAATGGAGTTTGATATATTGGACACATCAGGCCATGAACGAGCGGTGGTCCAAGTAATATGCTGGCTTGACTATTTTAGGTGCTTATTTGACGTGTTAAGTACATACGGATTTTCATATAGAGGCTTGAAAGGAAAATTATACAAACTTATAGAATCTATATTTTATAAGTTTATAGAATACATTTTTGTAATCAATATATGAGAAAATTATATTTTACAAAAAGCGTTGTGACAAATGAATTAGGGGTTGAAATTTTCTTGGATTTAGGGGATCGTTTTTTGTTTTATGAAATTTCTTTCATAATAACCCGAAATTTAGGGATTCTAATGAATGAGAATGATAAATTATTAAATAATTAATTCATAATTGTTTTAGGTGTCAATAATAGAAAATTATATAGTAGGAACAAACGATAACAAACTGCTTATTTCATTTCTATTTTCAAAGTTGATGAAATAAAAAGATGATAATAAGATATAAAAGATGAAATAAAAAAGATGATAATAAGATATAAAATTTTAGAAATAAAATCAAGCTGAAAATTTAGAATGTTAGATTTTTTTAAAATTAATAATAAAACCATTGTTGACCTTTAATAAATGTTGAGTAAATGCGACAAAATGGAAGGGTTTTGAAGAATATTAACTTCATCGCTCTACCAGTATTATACTTGTAAAAAAAAGTTGAAATAAAATGATATTCTATAGTTAGAAGATTAACAAATTGTTCACCAACACAGGGAGAATTGTATTACTCATGACCATGATAGTGAAAACGTAGATTTTACTTGAAAAAGGAAGGAGAATGAAAAATCGTAAAATCGTAAAATCGTAGTAAAAATCGTAAAATAATCGTAAAAACTTAAAAGAGTTTGAAAAATTAGTAAAATCGTTTTAATGAAAAAAAAATCATAAAAACGTAAAATCGCAATGATAAATCGAGTTTTTAACTATCATACTCATGACTTCTCCTCACAATAAATGATGAAAGGATTGCTGTTATGGGTAACGTGTTTTTAGTTTTCAACAGTGAACAAAAAAAAAAAAAACAACAACCAACAAAAGGACTTTGATTCAAGCTAATAGAAGTACTTGAGGCTAATGAATATTGTTTTTGTAATATTAGATTTTCATATATCTTAGTACCGGATCATCATACATAATGTTAAAATTTGGTTCTATTAAAATGAACTAAAAAAATGATCAAGATTCAGTTCCTGATTATTTATTTTTTAGCAGCATTCCGAGTTCTTCCAGTTATTTCTAACCAGCTATCATTAAAAAAATAAAAATAAAGAATATGCTGCGACTCTTAATATTTTTCTGAATTTAAAATTTCACGCTCCACTTTCAGTCTTGATTGGGGAACAAAATACATATAATTGATAATTAATGATTATATGCATTATTATTTGGAAAAAATAAATGAACAGAAATGTTTCTTCAGTTTAAAGATATCTTAGTTACAAAATACAGAAGATCAATTATATATTTTGAAACACTCAAGAAATTAACCCAATAATGTCTTTTTTGGATTTATTAAATTAATGCACTGCATGAAATTAATTAAGGATAAAATAGGTAAAAATATATATATTTGTGAGATAAACTCCAATAGAATCTTATAAAAAGGGGACAAGTAAATTCATAAAATGTGACCTCATAAATAGGGGTGGAGTGATTATCTAAATTTAAAGGCTGTTGCTTGTATTAAAAAAAATAAAATAAAGGCTGTTACCATAAAATTCATTGACCAAAATACAAATTAAAGTTGCTGAAAATTACCAATTTATGTTCCTTGCCTCGTGTGTCTTAACGGTATATATAGAACGCTTATAAATTAAAGAATCTCATGGCAACAGCCATGTGGAAAAAAAAAAAAACGATAACAGTGGTAAAAAAGGAAGGGAAAAAAAAATCATCACAAGAAGCAATCACATGGAGTTAGTTTCAATTATATAAATTATTTATAGCTAGTGACTTGGTACAAATAAAACGACTGCATTTAGAAATAAAATTGTTCGACAATGGTATTGTTTTTTTTTTTTTTTGCCCAAAAAAATCAATTTTATTAATATCAAATCAAAAGTTACAATCACCAATAGTCAAGCCAAACAAACACTCGAAAATACCTACAATTACAACCTACACACATCTTACCAAACACAAAACTATACCAAAAGAAATCAAACTATTACGTCAGCAGTATGGTACCAATTAAACAGCCAAATTCAGCCAATACCCTCCCTATCATGTATATAAGTAAAATTAGCAGTATACGCCTTCTGTTGATTAGAATCACGAGATACTAAATTGCATAAAGGAGATGGTAGAAAATCCAGCCATGCATGCTGGTACATCTTCTTTGCGGCATCAGTTGCTAATCGATCTGCAACTTTATTTCCCAGTCTAGAAACAAGGGAAAAAGACACTTCATCCAGAGATCCTATCAACTCCAAACTTCCTACAATAAATCCATACTTTGCCATTCACATCCAGCCACTGAATTACCTGTCACCAATCTATACAAGAATTCACAGTCAGTTTCAACAATGAGACAATAATCTTGAAATCTACCTCTGTTTAGTAGCGCCTCTTTCTGCGCCATGCATTCCACCATAAAAGGAGAGCTAGCCGAGACAGCCATGCTAATCCCACCCATGAATTCCCCCTTATCATTTCTACTAATTACACCAAGACCAGTCGCCCCCATAGCTTCCTTAAAAGAACCATCAACATTGATCTTTACACATCCAGGTGGAGGCGCCAACCATGATTTAATCCTTTTTGGTTGGTTCAAAAAACGCCTTCTACAATCAGTATCTCCTCTTGCTTTATTATGCCAAAACTCTTCCACTTGGGCATTAACTAACCGAACAACATCCTTGGCATCTAGCATCTCCCCTTTGAATACCCAACTACATCTTTTCTTCCAAATCCACCAGCACATCGTGACAAATAATGATTTTTCATATTCATCCAGCCCCTCTTTCCCAAGCAAGAAAACACAAAACCAGTCCTCACATCTATTCATTGACCATTTAGTAAATTTAAGCCCTAAGGGACTACCAAACCAGCACAACTTAGTCCAGGGACACAAAAACAGCGAATGTTCAATAGTTTCTCTTTCAGTTAAACAGATAGGGAATACAGGAGTTATAGCACATTTACGTTTAAACAAGGCATCTCTAGTTACAATAGCTCCAGCACACAACCTCCATATAAAATGTTGGATTTTTGGTGGGACTATCACTTTCCATATGCAATTCCAGAGAGCTTTAGGTACTAAGAAAGACGAACCTGGATCACTGATTTTAATGTCTACCATGGCTGCCTTAGCTACGGCATATCCTGATTTAACGGGATAAGTGCCATCTCTAGCTGCCATCCACACTGAATGATCAGAGCAAGAGTTAGTAGAAATAGGAATTTTTAAAATCATGTCCCTTTCCTCATTGCTAATCCTTGTTATAATTAGGCCAAGGTCCCAACATCCGTTGTTCATGAGCTCAGATATAGTAGCTTTTTCATCTTCTAG
Source organism: Acacia acuminata (assembly GCA_019022655.1). NCBI lineage: Eukaryota > Viridiplantae > Streptophyta > Magnoliopsida > Fabales > Fabaceae > Acacia > Acacia acuminata. Next base: position 514,507 of record JAFJYI010000257.1, on the reverse strand, counting down.
TGTCAAAAGCTCACTGTGTAATTTGAATCCTGCCAACCCTTGGACCCATGGATCCTTCCATATTCTAACATTTTCACCAGATCCCACTTTCCAGCACAACTCTCTTAATAGCAAGTCTCTCCCTTCTAACAAGCTAGACCATCCCCATGAACCATGCCTTCCTTTTTTTGCATCCAAAAAATTAAATTCCCCTTGGAAAAGTAAATTCCTTTGTGTATTTTGCCCCACAACTCATTGGGTTGGTTAAGCAATCTCCAAGCCGTCTTTGCTAATAAGGCCTTATTGAAACATAGTAGGTCCCTAAAACCCATGCCACCATCGGCCTTCTTCATAGTCATGTGTTTCCAGCTCTTCTAATGCATAGATCCCTCCTTTCCTTGTTGTCCCCACCAAAATCTAGAGATCAAGCTGTCAATTTCCATACAAGACTTCTTTGGGAACAAGAACCAAGTCATAGGGTATGTGGGTATAGCATTCGCAACGGCTTTAATCAAGATCTCTCGGCCAGCGAAGGTCAAAATTTTTTGCTTCCACCCCTGTAGTTTCAGCCGAATACGGTCTCTCATAAAAGCAAGGGATGCAGCCTTAGATCTTCCCCAAATGACAGGCAAGCCCAAGTACTTCCCTGCCTGGTCTGAGTATTTAATCCCTAGACAAGCTAAAATTTCTTCTTTAGTCCTTGCTGGAGTATTTGACGAGAAGAATATATTGGATTTCTCTAGATTCACCAATTGACCCGACGCCCCACAACAAACATCCAGAATACGTTTCAGAATCATGCAATTTATCTCATCAGCCCTTAGAAACACCAAAGCATCATCCGCAAAGAAGCAATGCGATAAAGGTTGGTGCCCCTCTAGCTAGCTTCATACCCTTCAAATCTTTCTTTTCGATGTGCTGTTGAATCATCAAAGATAGGACTTCCGAAGCAAAAATGAACATGTATGGTGAAAGGGGGTCCCCTTGTCTCACCCCTCTTTCAAGTTTGAAGGAATCCATATTACTCCCATCCACTTGCAGTGTAAATTTAGAGGTAGCTATGCATTTCATGATTTTTTCCACCCACCCGCGACAAAACCCCATTTTCAACATGATGACCTCAAGGAAATCCCACTCCACACGGTCATAGGCTTTGTTCATATCAACCTTTAAGGAAAATTCCCATTTCTGACCTGTCTTCTTGTGTTTCAAGTAGTGGAATGCCTCATGCGTTAGGATGATGTTATCTTGAATCACACGGCCTGCAATAAAAGCCCTTTGGTTGGGTGAGATGATTCGACACATTAGGGCCCTCATTCGATTCGTCATGATTGTTGCAATGATCTTGTATGAAACATTGCATAAACCGATTGGCCTAAATTGATGTACTCCTTCTGGCTTATCAACCTTTGGAATCAGCACAATATTAGTTCAATTAATCTAAGTGATGTCGCCCTTCCCCCAAAAATTCCTGTACCATCTCGCATATTTCATTGCTCACTTCCCGCCAAGCCGTCGATAAAACAGAGCTGAAAACCCATCTGGTCCAGGGCTTTAGTAGCTCCTAACTGAAATACTGCAGCTTTTATTTCCTGGTTGGACACTGATTCCATTAGTTGGGCATTATCTGAATCAGTCACCACCAGTTTAACATAGTCTAGTGCTTGATCCATAGGTCGCGAACCACCAGATCTGAAGAGTTTCAAGTAGAATTCACTAAAGGAATTATTAATATCCACCCGATCTTCTAGCCACACCCCATTTTCAGCTTTTAATCTCAGGATCTTATTTCTCTGTCTCCGTTGAATGACGCTACTATGGAAGAATTTCAAATTCCTGTCACCACATTGCAGCCATGAAATTCTAGATCTCTCCCACTAATACCTTTCCTCCTTATTCCAAGCTTCTTCCATCTATTTAACCAATCTTTCCGCTGTAATTAATTTCTCAGCCGTCATGATGCCACTGTGACAGCAACTCAACATATGTCTCAGTTGTGCTATGACTTTCCTACAATTAGGAAATTCCTTTGCGCTCCATGTTATCAATTTTTGCCTACATGCGTTCGGTCTTCTAACCAGATCCGCCACTCTATTTTCCATAGTCCCTTCAACCTCATTCCAAACCCTTATCAACAATATGCAGGAAATCATCATGATAGACCCAATTGGCCTCAAATTTAAATGATCTGATCCCTTTCTTCTCAAGGTAGCAGCAATCAACAACTAGTACGTGATGGTCCGATCCTATTGGTTCCACATGGAAGACCAAGCCTCGCTCGAATGCATCTCCGAACTGCACATTGCCAAGAGTGCAATCCAGCCTCTCTCTCACAATGCCATTAGGTCTCTTGTTGCACCATGTATATTTTGAACCTTTAAACTCTAGATCCATAAGATTGCAGTCAGACAATAGACATTGGAAGTTAATAATCTTCCGCATAGCACATGGATTTCCCCCCTCCTTCTCAGACTGAGAAATTAGATCATTGAAATCTCCAACAACCAGCCATGAGTCCTTCACACTTGTAGCCAGATTCCTCAACACATCCCAAGAAACTCTACGTTCTCCTTCGTTGGGAGGGCCATATACAAATGAAATAAATGCTAGAACATTTAACTCAGTGGATTCAATCACAGCGTGGATAATATTTTTTGACTTGTACGTAATTGTTACACCAATGGAGTCATGCCACCATACTACCAAACCACCAGCTAGACCCCTCGGTTCCACATACACATCTTGAGTAAATCCGCATCTGCTCCTGATTTTTTTTTTTTTTCTGAACCTATTGTAGTTTCCATTAGGAAGACTAATGAGGGATGAAATTTATTCACCATATCCCTCAAGTTTTTGATCAAAGGCTCTTCCCGGACCTTGACAGTTCCAGGAAATGAGTTTCATTGTTGCTGGGTGGCTGCTTTTGGCCAGCCACCAGCACCTTCAGCAGTGTTCGTCCTTGTCCTACCCCTTCCAGCTTTGAACACAAAACCATTATCACCTGAATCCTCATCTGGTATAAGCATATTTTCATCTGCTATATGCATCTCCATCTTTAGGACATTTTCTTTATCCCCTCTCCTTTTCCTCGTGGTATTCCTCTTTATGCGCACTTACCCTTTCTCAAGTTCTCTGCATATTCAGAAATGGCCAGCTTAGGACTAAGCTCTTCATCCACCATTTTCCTCCGTTTAGACAATGATGATTCCCATTTTTCCCCTGCATTCCTCTTCAAACCAAGTCCCTTTATACCATTGGTAATTTCCCCCAACACACCCCCATTGTACAGAACAATAGCCATACCATTTTCAAGCGAAGCATCAGTGGACTGATTAACATATGCCCCACTACCAGTTGTTACCTGATTAGTTGCGATCACATCATCTTTAGGAGAGAGCATCCCTGGATCATCCTGACTTACATAGCGTCCTCCCTCATCCCCCCTATCATCATTGCCATGAGGATTTGCTTGGTGTTTCATTTTCCTCCTATTTTTAATCTCCAAGCAATTCTCGTCATCAGTACAGATATTCTTATCACTGGCATCAGACTTTTTCTCATTCATTTTCGAGCCTGATCCTGAGCTCATCATTATAGCCTTGTTTCCTCTGATGAAGAATAGCTCTGTTTCATCTAACTTCGTTTCGTGCTCATTTTTTGATTCCTCCACCTTTGCTCTTCTCACTGATGCCTCCACCTTCTTTTCCCTAGCATGCTCAGCCTCCACCCAATCATTACAAACTACGGTCATTACCTCATCCCAAGATTCGGACTGAGTGGTGGTAAGCTAGTTTCCAAACCGAGGTAACGAAGGATCAAGTGAGGACATAAGTTTCTCAGCTTTACAGGTTCTATTATCGTGGCCAATCCTCCCACAATTATAACAAAAACATTGTAACTTTTCGTACCAAATTGAATCCATACCTTCTTACCTTCCGATGTAGGCATCCAAAAGCCATGGGCTAAAGGCTTCTTTAGGTCTAGAATAACTCTAGCTCGTAGAAAGCTTCGAAGAAATCTGCCATTATGGTATGGATCTTCAGCTAGGATCACTTTTCCGACGTGCTCCCAGATCCTGATCGTGTTCTCTAGGCACATCGCCTCTAGCGACACGTTGTGCATTTGGATCCAAGCCGAACAGAGACTAAAGTCAAATTCCTCGAAGGATTTGTACTTCAATCTCTCCAACAAGTTTAATAGGTAACCATTGATCGACCATGGTCTCCCTCTCATAATCCTGCTATATTCACCTTCATCCGCGAATTTGAATAGGAAAGCATTGCCATTAATTTCCACAACGTCGATTCCTTCTTGTAGATTCCACGCTTTTTTTCAGAATTGCTTCCATGGCAGATCTCGTGAATGTCTTACTTGCCAAAACCTTGCCAACGAGAATCCTCTCAGTCGCCGTCTCCTTCCAGATCAGCGAAGTCGAAAGCTGGATCTCCGCCATATCAGTAGGAAAATAATTCTTCCACAGACTGTCGCTACCGAGTCACCCTTTCTGATGTCAAGAGACTCACCGGTTTCACCGCCGAACCTCCGATCTACTGCTCCGACCACTCACCGTACCTTAGCCTTACCACTCTCACACTTGGCAGAGAGACAGATGCTCCCACACGAGTGCATGGGGAGAACTTCTTGCTGAGGCTGTCGACAATGGTATTGTTGAAAGTGATAGTAACCAAAGGAATAAGAGAAGGAATAAAATTGCTCAACAATGGTAAAAGTGATAATAATCTGATCGATAGGTTGGCACCGAACCGGTTCAACCTATTTAAAATTAAAAAATAAATTCATTTTAAAAAAATTTTATTCAGAATTTCATATAGATAACTATAAAATATTCACTTCCTTACCCGGTCTAGCCTCGGGTTAGCTTTGCTTTCACTCCGATCTGGCTCACGACCTTTGACCTAGTATCTTGATTGGTTCAATCGCCGGTCTGGTTTAATAATCTTAGTATTAGTAGTTTTTTTGGGTGCCTCTTCGGTTGGGTGTAATTTGTTTTTTGGATGATTAGTAAAATTAAGATTAATATATAGTTAATAATGTATAGTTTATAAAGATTAATATAAGCTTCAAATGTGTGTGCAATCGCTATAAGCTAAATTGGATTGCGCTTAATTTGGCACGTAATAGGGGTATACGGAGGTATGTTGTATGCTTAATTAGAACTAGGATCTAGGAGATAATGTCTTGTGTTTGGGATTGCACGATTTGTAGGTGAGGGCAGGGACCTAGGGAACAATCATTAGCTTTTAGAAGATTAAGTTACCATCACGCCTTTATGGTAAAGAATGCGGGTTTCTGGGGCACATATGCTTGCAAATTACTATTTTAGTGTTCTGAGTTTTGAACAATGCGATAAATTCCCAATCCTTTCATATTAAGTTGAAATATAATGTGAAAATTGGTACTTTATATTTTATTCATATGATTTTATTCTTGTAATCATGTAGTAAGGTGTATGTAATATCTTCTGTGAGGAAATCTGCATGCGACCCTACTCGAACTTGTAACTTATCATAGTCAACATATTCATCGATCACTTTCCAGTGTTAACACTCAACTGTGGATGTTAAGCTCATAGTACAATCCACGTAAACTTCATAGCTTAACCTCTTATCTTCTTTTTGTTGTAAATATTACATATGGGTGTGTCAAATAAAGAGTTTTTTCAATATCATGGAATATGTTTAAATGAAGAGAAGCATTTTGAGAAGTCATGTTCTTATAAATTAAAGGATTTGTGTTGGTACATGAATCAACATGGTTCATGAATTTAGCTGATATTTATGACTTTCTAATTAAAGAGGTGTAATATTCAAGAGTCACCACTTCAAGACATAGATTCATTATGTATAAATAACATCGGTAATCTCTTATTGAGTTACTTTATCTTCCGTCAGTTCTACTATCTTAATTTAATCAAGAATGGTCTGTTTAATCCTGGGAGTACCTCTTCTTCTTTACCAGTGGTTGCGGAATAACTGTCTAAGACAATATTCTCGGACAAGATCATCCACTTCTTTGTTCTTCCAGATTGCTCATGATATACAACACAATCTATAGAGATAAGTTTTAATTTCATTCTCTGCCTTGTTTTCTTTGATTTTTCACGAGTAGAAATTATTATGAGATGTGATTTCGACAATTTGATTGGGAAAATAATTTGGAAAAGTTACTAGCATCATGTATTGGTCTGCCCTCTGTCCTATATGAATATTTTTTATCTGAATATGTGTGCGTACACATGACTTTTCGGATTTGGGGCGGAAGAGATAGTTTTGCATTCTTTGATGACCACCATCGCCATTTTCTACCCATATACAATTTGCTATGATTAAGGAGTTAGAAATATATTATTTCTATGTTTATTGTATTCACTTATTCTTGTATAGTGTGCTTGTAGAATAGAACATTGTATTCTAGAATAATCCAATAGGGACACATGTCACTATGTAATTGATTACTGTTCACTATAAATAGAAATGTGCGGCTCAAAATGTATTATTATGAGCTGACCTAATTACTCTATTTCCTATCTCGGGCATGTTGGTGTTAAACCAACATTAGAGTGGAGGAGGGTAAGAAAATGGAAGGAATATTAGAGTAGAGAAGTCATGAATGGAGGAGAGTGAGGAGTGTATACATATTGGTGAGAGGAAGATGAGTCTTCTTTTTTACGGCCAAAAGTAGATGGGGTGTCATGCATAGATTATTTAAAATTCACAAGTTCTTCATATAATGTTAGCAACAATGATATAAATATTTTATATAATATCATGTAAATTTTCGGAAAAGAATAACTTATAAATTTTGGATCTTTGAAAAGTTTTCTTGCTGCATCTTGTGCTTGATTCTAATTGGTGACATGTAACATAATATTTATAAAATAAGATATAAATATTTGCATTATTAATCTTGGCGAATAGCAAAGTGAGATAATTAAGAATATATTATTTTTAATTCTCCCGATTTCATCAAAATTACAAAGGGGTATATATAATAATAATAATAATAATAATTGTTAATAATAATAACGGACCGGCCCAAAAGCCCTCAAGTCCATAGCATGGCCCAAAGGTGTAATCCGCTAATCATAGCAGGAGATCCGGAAATCCCCGCTAGGCAGAATCCACCCCTATCAGATCGGCCTGCCGAGATACACGCCCCATTAATGACACGTCCCATTAATGGCACATCCCGGATATCCGCCCCATTAATGACACGTCTCATTAATGGCACATCCCGGATATCCGCCCTATTAATGACATCTCCCATTAATGGGGTATCATCTAATATCCGCCCCATTAATGGCCCACCATTAATGACGTGCCGGATATCGCACCGGACACCTCTATAAATACGGGGAGGCGAGGTAACAAGGTGCACACATTCTAACCTAGACTATTTACATACGGTCTCACCTTGCACACACACACCACCCCTTTGTCGTAGTATCGGTGATCCTACGCTCTCACGGTTATCTCCTCCATAGATATCCAGTATCCGAACCTATCCATCCAAGATCAATCTACCGGCCCTCGGATATCTGGACATCATCGTGTTCGATACTAGAACATATGTAAATAGTCTAGGTTAGAATGTTTGTTACCTGCCTCCTGTATTTATAGAGGTGTGTGGTGCGATATCCGGGGCACGTCATTAATGGTGGGCCATTAATGGGGCGGATATCCGGGATGTGCCATTAATGGGACGTGTCATTAATGGGGTGTGTATCTCGGCAGGCCGATCTGATAGGGGTGGATTCTGCCTAGCCGGGATTTTCGGATCTCCTGCTATGATTAGCGGATTATGCCTTTGGGCCATGCTATGGACTTGGGGGCTTTTGGGCCGGTCCGTAACAATAATAATAATAATAGTGTCAATTTGGCAGAGAAATTAAAAAAAAAAAGGAAACAGAATAAATGGACGATATTGGAGATCTCAAAAAAAAAAAAGGTAAGATATACGGAGCTCTCTTATTTCTTTTTCTTTTTCTTTTTTTTTAAAAAAAGAAGTAATAATCCCGTGGGAAATAACGGTATAGAAGAGAACACCGATTACAACATAGGAAAATTAATAATGACCCGCGTAAATGTTGCCGAGTATGATAGCGCCAAGTACAAGAACGATGGAGACGACCGCAGTTCCATCAAGAATCATAGACATGAGAAATACTATGATAAGACAAACCATAGCGCCGGTGATGGCTAAAGCATCGCTTGTCTCTAATCTCATCACTTCTTCTCCTCTTTCGCTTGACTTCAAGCCTATACCTGTGTGAGTATATATATATATATATATATATATATAATCAAAACTCATGCATGTATACTGTACAATCTCTCTAATATATGTATTAAACAGTTAATAACCATCATAATTGTATTAACTATACGAATCATAAGCACGATCTGATTAAAAATGTCAAGAACAAAAGCATATCAAGTACCTAAGTATAGGAGCATCAATGATCAAATAACATGTAGATCATATTGCAGAAACCATTGGAGGGAATGGGAGAGATATATATATATATATATAATATATATATATATATATATATATATAGACAGACTAGTAGCATGTAAGAGATACTTACAAAGAGAGGGGCTCACTGAAGAATAGTGAGAAATGCAGAAGGTGGAGGAGTCATCGGAAGGTTCCGTGTGAAGCGGTGGAAGACAAGAAGAAGCTCCAAACACCGTCAGTGATAAGATGGAAAGCAGCACGAAGGAGCTATTTACGACTGCCATGGCTTAAAAAAAAGAAGGGTGTACGTACGTTAAACAGTTTGCCTATTGCCGTATGTGTGTGTCTTGAAAGGTAGGGGTGATACGTTTATATAATACTAGGGTTTACGTTTTTTTGTTTCATATATTACTTGTCCCCTAATTAATTTTTACGATAATCAAGGAAATCATTGATTAATAATAGATCTTATAAAATTAATGTTCGTACGTACTCCTTTCCTAAAATAAATACTGCTCCTAATTTAAGTAATTCTTGGAAATCTAAAATTAACACGGAATAAAATAGGAAATAAAAAATTTAATGCATCATTCTTAGAATTATAATTAGTACTCCCTTTGCTCCTTTTTATAAGAGCCAAAATTTTAATTATCTTGATCCTTTTTTACAAGAGCCCGACAATAGTTGTGTGAACATTTAATGGTTTTTTTTTTCCAATCTTTACCCCACATTAATTATATATATTACATTAATTAAAAGGTTCTCTATCTTACTTACCCCTAATAAATAAGGACATGTCTGGTAAACAAAGTTTATTTTAGAAATACTTAATGTTTTAAACTAATATTAGCCACTTTTTTAAACCGTATAATTTGGTTATCAAGCTCCTATAATTTGGACAAGAGAGAGTAAATATTATAAACTATAAAAGTTGATATAAAGCGCAAAATTTGTCTTGAATCACTTCTGTGATAATTAGTGGTCTCTAGACTTTTTAGTGTTAGTTAATTGATATAAAGGTGTGTTGACTCTAACTCATAAATTATTTATTTTTGATATGATTAAAAGAGGTAAGGTTGTCAAACATGATAATGACTGATAATTGAATATTATTACACTTATTTGTATCTCCTAGTGAATAAATTTAGGAATGTTTGACTAATAAATAATGGATTTTGTTACTTAATTGGGCTTTGAGCTTTTAGTTGGATTTAATTCATTTTTATGATTAAATTCCAGATTTACAATGATTTAGTATTTTCGCCATAACTTTTGATCTAGATATCCAATTAGTCTGATTCTTCTTTCCTTTTTTTAGATGATTTAGAGAGCTACAATTGTTATGAAGACTCGGAAGGCTGATTCGGACAAGAAGATGGACGAAATTGGAGCTAAAGACAGACCCATTTTTCTGGATTTTTATTTTGCTCGAATTTTGTAATAAAAGACCAATTTTTAGAGGTTTCCTTTTTTATAGGGATTTCCTATTGATTAGGGGTTTTCTATTTTTTTAGAGATTTCCTATTTATTACTTGGATTGAAATACGAAGTTTAATTTTCTCTACAATGTTCTTCTCATTCTTCGTCTTTTCTTCATTTTCTCCGGCCATGCTCGGCTAAACTTTTGTGGTTAACTCAACGTTGAGGATTCCATGATTCGTTCGAGAGAGCTTTTGCTTTATCGTTAATTTAACTCGTTTCTATTTTCATCTTATCGGATTTGATTTCTAGAAATAGTTAGAATATTAGAAAATTTAATATTCGGTTTCGTTTATCCCAAGGGCGAGTTCGAACTAGGTTTTAAGTTTTCTTTGTGCGATCGCACGGTGGGACGCCGCTATTTAGACATATTTTAGGCGATCGTCTAGTCGAGGGATTTTCTAGGCGAATGCGAGAGATCTCGATTCGTCCCGAGCCAAACATGGGTTATTTATTATTTATATTTCGTTCAATGATGGGAGTCTCGAAATCGAATGTTGGGTTGATCGTTTTTAATGCGCTTATGAATATTTCATTATGTTTCTTTTAAATTTTGTTTTCATTCTGTTTGAACCAAAACCCCCCCCCTTTTTACTTGTTTTTGTTTATTTGAACTGTCCATTCAGACCAAGTTGCAAATTCTTTGGGAAAACAACCCAAGTTCCCTATTACCAAATCTTTTATTGAATCTGGTTATTTTGAGGGACACGGAAAATCTCTTTCAATGACGCAGACTCATTTCATAAATTCAAATCGTAAGTTCGTAAGAGTTACTTTATATTATTTTATTCTTGTAATCATGTAGTAGGAGTCCTACTCTTCTGAACTTGTAACTTATCATGTTCAACATATTCATTGATCACTTTCAAGTGTTAACATTTAACAGTGGATGTTAAGCTCACAGTTAAGCTCACAGTACAATCCAGGTAAACTTCATAGCTTAACCTCTTATATCTTCTTTTCAGTCTGGGTGATGTAACTCCTTTATCGTTTTGTTGATTAACATGGGAAAGAAAAGACTGGTAAAGTGAGTTGGTAACAAATTTTACTTTCGATCCTTCAATCAGTTAACAAATATTTGAATTAAAGACTGGTAAAGTAGTACGATGGGGGAAATTAACAAACTCAGTGACCCACCCATCTCTCTAATTAAACAAGACATGTAAGGCACATAACGGCTATGAAAAGAGAAAGAAGTACATGATTTTCAACAATCCCCATCCCTGAGGCCTGAGCGATATTTAGATCGCGTTGACGTGGTTTTTCATATGATAGATATTTTCCTTCTTTACTCATAATCACCTGAGCGATACAAGAGTATGAAGAAGGATCGTCATTTACAAAGGCAGGGGAAATAATTAATGAACAAGATGATTCAGAAAGAAAGACGAAGTCTAAAGCTAACAAGAAGATGAAGAATCATCAGAAGGAAAAGCGGAGATGCAAGGGAATACAAAACCCAAAGCCTCACCTTCTTGTCTTTTCTTAGTACAACAAATTTTTAAAGCAGGACTGTATATATACACGCTCACCCCCTGAATATCAACTCCAAACTCTAAATTTTATCTTTTTACCAGTGATTTAGTTACTTAAGTGAAATACATCTTTTAACAAATCAAATCAGAACATGTAACTGTAGGTCTTAACTTCAAGGGTTTAACAGTATTTTTTATACACTGAGGTGACATATTACTAATTATAAAAAATTAGTTTTTTTTTTCCAACAATAATAGAAACTAGTTATAATATATATATATATATATATATATTTTTTGGTTAAAGATCAGCTCCTGCAATGATAACCTGATTAAAATTCATTTAATTATTTATCTTGTTCAATTGCTGCACTATCGTAGAATATATATTTTTTGGCTAAAGTATACATCTAACCATTTATGTTTATTCCAAAGTTCAATTTAGAATTGCCTTGTTTTTTGCCCTTATGCTGTCATTATAAAGAGCAATACCTATTAATTAATCTCTTTCTCCCCTCCCCCAATTTTTGGGTGAGAGTATGGAGTGTTCTCGGTTAGTAGCAAAGATTAATCTCCTTCATGGCATTGAGTGTCCCATTTTCTCTTTTAGGTTAGAAGCTAAAAATCATAAATAGATTTCTTTTTTACTTAGCATTGGTTCGTAGTAGGGGATTTTATGGAAAAAGGAGTGTTTGTAGTGACAGAAATATCACAGCGAGACCAAATGGAAACTTATCTTAGCAGGCCATCTTAGAAATTTCACAGCGAGACCAAATGGACACTTATCTTATTTGATTTATTCATTTATGTTTTAATTGGATTTCTCAAGTGTTTTTATTTCTGTATTTGTATGTGCTGAATTGTTGAGGGGCTTCTTATTCTGTCTGTCATGCACATGATGCTCCGGGTTGGGTTTCTCTCATCATCCTTTTCTCATTATCCCTCATAATCTCTAAATCACATCTTGTCAATCAACACAAGTACTACTTGGGTTTGGATTCTCTCGGTATCTTTTCTCTCCTCGAGTATCTTTTCTCTCCTTTTCTTCTCGGTATCTAATCTCCACCCTCAGATTTTAAAAAATAGATGGTCCAAATTTAATATTTTATAAACCTAGTATTTTCAATATGAATAAATAAACTTAAACTATTAAATCATGATCTGCACAATTTATACTTGTAATACAAACAAAATTAATATAAAAAAATTAATTCATAAAACATTATCATAATTGTTTTAGAAAATATTAAATACGAACTCAATTTTTTTCATCCAAGGGTGGAAATGGGATTACGAGAAGAAAATGAGAGAAGAAATTACGAGGAAATCACTCCGTATTACTTTCACTTTTCTCTCATTTTCCTAATCAATGGCCAAGATGTAGCCAATGAGAGACAATGAGAAGAAGGATAAGGAGAGTATCTCCTTCCGATGCTCCTCATCATGATTCTATCTATCTTTTTATCTGCCATTGCTTTCTTTTGAAAATTTGATTTCTTTCTTTTTGTTCTATGTAATTTCCTTCAAGATTTTTGCCAACAATTTTATCCTTATTCAGGTTTATGTCAACATATGCTTGAATTAAAATAAACTTCTAATTCTAGAGAGTTTAAGGAATCTAAGTAGTGCCGAAATTATATTTTTATTTTTTTACGTATACATTTGGTAAAGGTCTCTTCGTACTTCGGATTTATGTGGCAACTGGTCAGAATTTACAAGCATGTTCATAGATTGTCTCATTCAATGATATATTGTTTTTCTTAAACATTGTTAGAATCAACATATGTTTTATATATTGGATTGCCATTGATATAGTTTTCTTTAATCAGATGGAAGTTTGTTAGGTTCACATCTTTGTTCCTATCCTTTTTGTACATGCAACACTTTGCAAAGAGACTATAACTTCTTGCAAGTTATCAAATGGTTAGTGAAGCCAAAATGCCATCCATCTGATGATTCTGATGATGTAATGAATAAGTGCTGGCTGGATGACAAGGCAATGAATCAATGACAAAATGTCTACTTTAGGTTAATTTCTGAGGGATTACTAGCGGAATATGAGCATATAACCTTATTCTAGGGGTTGAAGTTTTGAAGAACATCCTTCTCCTCATTGCTTACTCCCTACAACTCATGATAATATAATATTTTTGCGTTTTTTTTTTTTTTTTTTTTTTACTTTGATTGTCCGAATTTATAATAATTTTCAATTTACTCTTTTATTGATATAAACTGTATTTGTAAGAATTTTAATCTTAATATCATTGATTTCATTAACAGAATGATGACTAAACAAATTCAAATGGTACATATCATGACATTTTATTATTTCTAAAAACCTACACCCATATGTAAAATTATATCTCCTTGAAATTAGCTCATTTTATACATTAATAAATATTTTTTAATATTTACAAACTCTTCAAAGGAAGAATCTGTTATTTCTTCTACAGATGGTTATTGGCTATTGGCTCTCTGCATATATGAGAGATGAAATTTTTTGACACACAGTCTCGCAGTCTCACAAAGGTGCATATAATCAAACATAATTCTCTTCATGTAAAGAGGAAAAGCAAGGAAAAAGGAAAATCAATGTAAACTATTTGGTAGAGCATACCGTATGATTGATCAAATAACATGTGTGGATCATATTGTAGAAACAATTGGAGGGAATGAGATATAGATATAGACGAGTAGTATGTAAGAAATACTTACATAGAGAGGGGCTCACTGAAGAATAGTGAGGAATGCAGAAGGTGGAGGAGTAATCGGAAGGAGAGTGTATCGCCGTGTGAAGCGTTGGAAGAGAAGAAGAAGCTCCAAAGACCGTTAATGATAAGATGGAACGCATCACGAGTGTATTGCCTATTGTTGCCGTACGTGTGTGTCTTGAAATGTTGGGGTGATTCGTTTATATAATACTAGGGTTTACGTGTTTTGTTTCATATATTACTTGTCCAATAATTAATTTTTACGATAACCAAGGAAATCATTGATTAATAATAGATCTTATAAAATTAATGTTCGTACGTACCCCTTTCCTAAAATAAATACTGCTCCTAATTTAATTAATTCTTGGAATCTAAAATTTACACGGAACAAAATAGGAAATAAAAAATTTAATGCATCATTCTTAGAATTATAACTAGTTCTCCTTTTGTTTCTTTTATAAGAGCCTAAAATTTGAATTGCCTTTGTCTTTTTTACAAAACTTGACAAAATATAAAATGCTGTTGAATATATATGACTTATAAGCCCATGTTAAACCATCTGGTGAATTAATTAATGGGTTAAGTTTTAAATTTAGCAACCAATTATTTTCCTATGGGCACCCAACATAAATAATTGTTTTTGGGTGTAAAAGTAGATATAATCAATTTATTAAGGAGCATAAATATTTTTAAAAGGGTAAGGTGAAAATTGAGCCCTGAACTATTTTTCTATGGGCACCCAACACAAATTATTTTTTATAAGAGCATTTGCAAGACAAATATGAGCATTTAAATTAATGCCCTTTATTTTTTTTTTCATAAGAGTATTTACAAGACAAATATGAATATTTACAAAACAAACACTAGTGCAAAAAGGGCTTTTAAGACCGGACAAAAGAGGCATCATAAGACCAAACGCGCGACCGGTCTTGTTCCAGCCAGTATTAAAAGTCTACATTTAAGACCGGACTACGACCAGTCTTAAATATACTATTTTAGACCGGACATTTAAAACATTCGGTCTTAAACGTCGTACTATATAAACCTGAAATGCATTTTGTTCGGTCCTAAAACTCAACTTTTAAGACCGGCTAATAATTAGGCCGCTCTTAAAAGATCTAAATTTTAAGACCGGACAAAAATAAATACGGTCTTAAACTTAGCGGCTTCTAAGGCCGACTAAATATACGCGGTCTTAAAAGACGACTTACAAGACTGGATGATAAATAAATCCGGTCTTAAAAATTTGACATTTAAGGCCAGGACATATAGATACATCCGGTCTTAAAAGCTGAACTTTTAAGACCGGCATATTTATTTGCGGTCTAAATTTTCCCGAATTTTTCCCTACTGTTCTTCCTGATTATATTACACACAAATCCACCAACCAATCTAGCATATAAAAGTCGATACTACAAGCTATGAACAATTATTATTGAATAAATTGAATTGAGAAAAATAATACAAATATTCACCATGAGTTATGCGGCCTCTTAATTAATTATTATACTATATATGACTACAACACCTAAATTAATTAATACAATAAGATAACTTACTTACAAATACCGAAGTTACAAATACAACAACATGCCCAAAATAATATTCACCATGCCTTCATCGATTCCCACCAACAACGTAACATCCTCTTTTATAACATGCCCTTTTGGATAGGATCCTGCCACAAAAAATAAAACAAGAACAAACTTCATAGTCAGTGATGACATTGTTTATGAACATAGAAGGAATATAATATAGGTAAAACCTTAAAGTTTTCAAAGAATTCTGCATATGAATATTACCTTATGATGAATAGACTCTTTTATAAAGTGTATCCTCCTATATCCCTTCTTGATGATCATTTCTTATGCCGGGTTCGTTATCCACTTCATCTTCTTCGTTCATGTCCGGTAGACCCATTGAAAAAGGAGTACTCTCAGGAAGACCATAATTTGAATGACTTTCCTCATCAATATCGATGACCCTTTTTCCTTGAAGAGCTACAGACAACATTTTATTTTCTTGATCGGTGATATAGAACACTTGTTTCGCCTAGTCTGCCATTATAAAAGGTTCGTCTCCAAAACTTCTACCATTGACATTGACTAATGTAAATCCTAGCCGATCAATCTGAACACCATTATTGACATTAACCCATTTGCATTTGAAAATGGGAAATCTAATTTTCACATAGTCCACCTCCCAAATCTCTTCAATAACCCCATAATATGGCATGACTGCCAATAAAGGCCTATTGTCTTTCGAACTGGAGAAGTGCATAGATTCGGCCTCTAACATAACACCACTGTTGTGGACTGTGCTCCTATCATCTAGGGACTTCGTGTAAAAAGTATAACCATTGATCACATACGAATTCCAACTTATGACATCAACCTCAGGACCACGTGCTAACCATTTGATTGTATCGAAACACATTCCTCTCCCTCGACCTTTTGTTTGAACCGGTTTGCAAAAGTTTCGTTATGCTCCCTAATCAACCTTTGTTCGGTCATTCGATGATTTTCTTTCCTTACGACTTCTTTATGTGCGGCTATGCTTTGGCTTGAACTTCATCAACATTATTCAAGATGTATAAGTGGACTTGTGACAATTCATCAGGATACACGCTCTTTACTGAAGCCCCTCGCCTACCCCCTTCAACATGCTGATGTTTTGGAAGCCCAATATGTCTTACTTTGGCCAAATAATTTTGAAAAATTCCATGGCTTCTTCATAAACATATTTCTGAACAATTGATGCTTCTGGCCGGTATGCGTTCTTCACATACCCTTTTAGGAATTTCATAGATCTTTCAATTGGGTACATCCACCGTAAATGGATAGGGCTGCACAACTTTATCTCCTCACTAGATGAACAATTAGATGAACCATGATGTCAAAAAATGAAGGAACAAAAAGCTTTTCAAGGTGGTACAAGATAAGATATCCTTCATTCTCCAATTCATCCAACTTTTCAATGTTGAAAACTTTACCACAAACCACATTGAAGAAGACACAAAGTCTAGTCAAAACGACCCGAATATCATATTCGGCGATGCCTCGAATAGCTATTGGGAGTAGTCAAGCATCAAGACATGACAATCATGAGATTTTTGGCCTACTAATTTCAAGTCCTTCATCGATACAAGCCTCTTAAAATTTGAAGAATACCCTGAGGGAACTTTTGTGCCATGTAAACACTCACAAAAACTTTGTTTATCATCCTTAGACAAAGTATGAGAAGCCGGGGGACAATAAGTTCTCTTCCCATATGACCTTGGATGTAACTCTTTGCGTATTCCCATTGCTTGCAAATCCAATCTTGCCTTCACACCATCCTTGGAACTACCTTGTATGTTGAGAAGCATGCCAACAATACTATCACATACGTTTTTCTCCACATGCATGACATCAATACAGTGTCTCACATCAAGATTGTGCCAATAGGGAAGATCGAAGAATACCGATCTCTTTTTCCATATATTTGTTTCTTTTCTACTCTTTGCGCCTTACCGAAGATGACATTGATATTTTTCACCTTTTCATAAACTTGCTCCCCGCTCAATGGCACCGGAGCATCTTCATACTCTTGGCCACCAAAAAAGGCTTTCTTTAATCGACGATATGGGTGGGCCCGTTTAAGAAATCTCCTATGTCCAAGATAAACCGTCTTTCTTCCATGTTGAAGTTGATGGTAGCGTGTGCCTTCTTAACAAACCGGACATGCTTTATGGCCTTTTACACTATACCCTGACAAGTTCTCATATGCTGGGAAGTCGTTGATAGTACAAAATATCATGGCTCGCATTTTAAACACCTCCTTCTTGAAAGAGTCAAAACATCGACACCTTCTTC
Source organism: Acacia acuminata (assembly GCA_019022655.1). Classification (NCBI taxonomy): domain Eukaryota; kingdom Viridiplantae; phylum Streptophyta; class Magnoliopsida; order Fabales; family Fabaceae; genus Acacia; species Acacia acuminata. The sequence goes on along the minus strand of JAFJYI010000257.1, from coordinate 496,528 downwards.
CCACAACTCCTTCAAGTCTTCGATCAAGGGCTGAAGGTAAATATCAATGTCATTTCTGGGTTGTTTTGGTCCCAAAATCAACATAGACAGCATGATGTACTTTCATTTTATGCATAACATAGGAGATAAGTTGTAAATATTCAGGAGTACAGGCCATGAACTATGTATGTTGCTAAGGCTTCCATAGGGATTCATGCCATCTGTGTTAAGGGCAAACCTAAGGTTCCTAGGTTCTTCGCCGAAGTTGGGAAATAATTGATCGATTTTCTTCCATTGAGAAGAATCGGCCGGATGTCGAAGCTTTCCATCGAAATCCTCTCATCTGCATGCCACCTTAAATTTTTTGCATCATTTTCATTCACAAACAACCGCTTGAACCTTGGTATGATTGGAAGATACCACAACACTTTTGCGAGGCCCCTTATTTGACTTGTACCTTGGGGTTTCACATATCGGACAATTTTGCTTCTCTTCAAACTCTTTTCTATACAATACACAATCATTTGGCATGAATGGATCTTTTTGTACTCCATCCCTGGACAAAGTATTTTCTTAGCATCATAGTATCGATGCAGCAACACATTATCATCCGGAAGCATGTCCTTAAAAGCCTCAAGCATTTCAGAAAAACTCTTATCGCTCTATCCATGACGTGCCTTCAAGCTTACCAATTTTAATACAGCGTTCAACAATTGGTATTTTTTTACACCCAGGGTATAGCGGGGTCTCTGTATCACTACACATATTACCATATGTAGGTGATTGATGAAAAACCTCTTCTCCTACATTACGGATAATGTCCTCTATGCGATCATCCATATCCGTGTCATTATCATCAAAGGCCACTTCCCCATGTTGAGACCTACTTGGTATTTTTTCACCATGTCATACCCATACTATATAAGTCTTACAAAATCCTTCACAAATTAAATGTGTGTGTATAACTTCAACACTTAGTCGCCTCTCATTCAGGCATTTTACACAAGAGCAATAAAACTTCCTACTATCATCATGGGCATTTTGTTTAGAAAATTCAATAAAGTCGCTCACCCCATTATGATATTCAACATCCATAGTAGAATTCCTATGTAAAAATAAGCATTTATCCAAAATATCACAAAGAAGCAAAATAAATGCATGACGAGGAAATTAAATGCATCGCATGAAGGTCTTGTGGACTCACATGTACATATAAATTCAAATGCGAACCACGAGTCTTTCTTCTCCCGCCACGAACGTTGATGTTGTAGCCCGAAGAAGAGTAACCTAAAAATATTTATTGGTCAATTGGGTAGGTCTAAAGTCCAAATATAATCTTCAAAATACAATATTCATTAACAACATAGAAACCCACAAGAACATTTCATCGATTTCGTTCAACCCATGAAAAACCCAGAACGATAAGCAGGAAAATTATAAAGTTATACAACCGAAACACCTCTTACAACTTGGTCTATAGACATTTAGCTAAGGAACCGAAAGTGATTTTCAAGAGAAACACGAAACCAACCGACGAAGCAACACACAAACAAGGAGATAGAACCTCGAGTAACACTTTAGGCGCGAAAGAGAAAGTTCGAGAGAGGAAATTTAATTTTTGCGCGACGAGACATGTTTTAATATTTTGACTTTTATTAAGACCGGTTAAACATAAATTGGTCCTAAATAAATATTTATAATTAAATTTTTAAGTTGCAATTAATTTTACTTATAAGACTTCTTATCTACCTAAATATTTATTATTCATTTAAAATCGAACCGAACAATTAAGATTCATTTTATTACGCACGTAGATTATAAAGATTGGTTAATTATAAATATATATATAACTTTTAAAGACCGGAGTTTTATAATAATCCGGTCTTAAAAGTCTTCATTTTTGTAATTTCTTTTTTTTTTTAAAAGGATTTGGCGAGTACAACAATTGAATGAATAAAAATTAAAGGAAAAAACTGGAGTTTAATTTCTTTAATTACTGGAGAATATGAACAAAAAATTAAAAAGCACAAGCTTAGTTCTTAATGCTACATATATTACTTGAATATGCACGTACACAAGAAAAATACAAAAAAAACAAGCGAGAAAATTATCAAAAACAAGAAAATTAAACATTCTAATAAAGCTTATTATCCTCCAAAGCCTTGGCCATATCGGCGTGCAAAGCATTAACTTCCCACTGGAATCAGCAAGTTCCCTGTATCATTAGATCACGCATCGGCGCATCATGGTCAACGGTTGGAGAGGTGGAGCGGAACCTCTTCATGGTCCGGTGGAGGGGTTGGCAATCTCTTCATCATCCGAAGAAATAACAATGGGTCCAACGACCTGAGACTCTTCTGTCAATATAGAACGCACTCTCAATGGAGGAGGCGCACCGTATAACGATCAATGGAAGGCACGAGCATCACGAGTAAGAGCACCTTACGAGCGGTTCTCTTGTATCTAACCATGGTTTGAGCGGTTAGGCGCAGAGGTATGAGGAGTTAATTAATAAAGGTAGAGAGCAGTTCTCAGATAAGCCACGTACGTAGTTTGGAGTTACGAGGTAGTTAATAAGGAGTTAAGGACAAAGAGGTATGACGATTAATAAAGAGGAGTTAATAAAGGCCTACTTTAAGAGCGTTTGATAAATATGCGGTATAAAATTTATTTAAATATTTTTATTTTAAGACCGACCTTTTATAATATATCCGGTCCTAAAAGTCTACTATTTATTTTTAAAATTAATTTATACATTTAAGACCTTTTATCTTTTATCATTTATTATTTAAAATTATTACCTTAAGACCAATTTTCAAATTTATCCGAGTCGTATCCTTACACTCGTTCAAATGAATGATTCGGAGTCTCTTCGGCTTCCGAGATAAACTTCCCAACTAGGTGTCTCCTCGTATTCGATGAACTATGCGTCTCTCATTAAAGTTTCCGGCATTTCACATTGTTCAGGATGGGTTCTCTATTTAAACTCGTTGTTACTTTACTTTCTTTACATTCTTTTCCATCACTTCTACAACTTCCACCGTAATGACTGCTCCACCACCACGAGGTCCTCCTTTTCCTCTTAATCCTCTATAACCTCCTCTGCTGCCTCCGGACCCGACCACCAATTAGATGGTACGAAGATCTCCTAGCTCGCGTATCATATAGATCAATGAATGGGCTAGCTTTTCAGTTTACAACGCCGTCAACAAGAAGATCAACATTATACTCGACGCCCAGGACGTCGAGTACAATCCTTTAGATAACGACGTCTTCGACCTCTCCGATGACTCCCTCCCCTCCGACAACGATCGGGAGGAGTAAATGTTTTTGTTTTTTTTGTTTTTTAATGTCGATACTACCCCCAGGGCATCATAAAAAATATAATAAATGTTTCGCTTTCCTATTTCGATCGCCTTGCATGTCATTTTTGTTATCTTCTTTCTTTTTCTCGACAAAAAGGAAAAAACAAAACATTGTCCTCGTGTGTATGATCAACAATAAAAACTTGCACATGAAAACTCCACAATATACGATTAAGACCATACAAAACAAAAAATATCGTTTACCTTATTCGAATAAAAACAAACATAGTGACAATTCTTCTCAAGTTTAGACCGTCGTTGTCGTTGGTTTTACCTCACCCTGATTTGAAACAAAGTGTCCTTTTCAACATCGTCTTCCTTTTCCGACAAAAAGAAAAGAGACAAAGAAAAGGGAAACCGATAATCAAAATCAGGAGAGGTAAAATCGACGACAATGAAGGACCTAGCTTGAGCAGAACGCCAGAACCTCGGTTGTCTTGAGCCCTAATGTTTTAATTTGTCTGAAAAGCAAGACAACATTTAACTATTTAAAGGAAGAATATTAAGACTGGACATTTAACAAATACATGGTCAAAATAAAAAGACTTTTAGGAGCGGACAGTTAAAGCATATACGGTCCTAAAAGTCTCATATTTCTTATTTAGGACCGGATGTTTATAATATACGGTCCTAAAAGTCTCATATTTTTTAGACCGAAGACTTTTAGGACCAGATGTTTATTATTCGGACTTTTAAGACCGGACTTTTAATTAATATACGGTCCTAAAAGTCGTGAATACATTTCTAAGTCATTTACAACATCCCGAACCTCAAATTTCAAGCACTAAATAGCTTTATCCACCATCCGATAACATTCGAAACCCAAAATGGACACAAGACAATTGTTCAAAAAATTAAACAATTTTATTTATTGAATTTTACATTTGCCTATGTATTTACAAATGAATATTGTTCGAAAAAATAAACAAATTTACAGAAGATTATTGTTGCTACAGGATATATTTACAAATGAATTTAGGACATTAATTATTGTCCTGACTTTAAGGTCAAGTCATACAAATATCCACAAAACACATTGCGTATGTGGTCCAGTTCATCATCAGAAAAGGGATCAGGGTAGTTAAACATCTGTAACATCAAAGACAGAAACTGAATTAACTTGCGTGCATATTTCATATGTAACATTAAGCCGGCCAGAAACTGAATTAACTTGCGTGCATAATATGTAACATCAAATACATTTACCTTTGCAAATAATTTAGTACTTCCTTTAGTGATAATATCATATATGTGTTTCATGACGTACGGCCACATAAGTTGGACTGCGGTGGTCGCGACGGGTCAAAAGGAACAAGAAATATATATAAGAGCATATATATCTTATGACCAAGTTCACAAGGCAGTGTGCCAGTGTACCAATATTGTACCAACCTCTGGTTTGAACCATTTAGGCTCTTTGGCCTGATAAGAACGCTTTTTGTTGACCTCGATTTGGAAGGTCCTCATGGCACTATCATCAAAATCACAAATTTATCAATAATAATGTTCACTTGAATAGACAGGGCACAAGAATCCAAAATCGTTGCTCCTGCCCTTTTGAACCAATAATTGATGCATGAACCTACAATAATGACATCGATCGGGAATTAATATATATGTATGTGTGTCTAAACGATGCATTTAAATTATGTACTCATAGAAGAAAATACTTACTTCATAAAAATTTGAACAATTGAATCAGTAAGCTCACTTCTAGGAAGCAGCAGGGACTCAACATCAACGGTGTCAACTTGAACCGGTAGAGGATGAGGGACGCCCACTACTTCATTGACAGGCCAGGATTTATCTTTAAAATATCCACTCTTCACCATATCTGATATTTTTCCCTTGCAGTCAACTTAGCAGTAGGGGATTGAGCTTGAGGAGGGGATGGAGCTTGAAGAGGAGATGGAACTTGAGGACGAGGGGTTGAAGCTTGAGGATGAGTAGAGACATAAACCACTTCGGCCAAGAGATGAAGGTTCCCTTGACATCACTCACACAAGCTTCGGTGATCATTTGGGAGAAGGAGAGGTGCATCAATAATCACCTTTTCAACTGACACTCTGACATCATCATCACCCATTTGTTGGTGATGTACAGTTGATCCCAATAATTTGTGGACAGTCCTTTTTGCAACCAATAGTAGTCTATCATGATGATTAGGATCCTTCACATAAAGGTCACAAGGTTGCTCTGACTGTCTAACAATGCAGCTCCCTCTGGTGCTCTGCTGCACAGGTGTAGGTGAGTGTGTGAAGGGAACACTGGCCTCTGGACGATTGCTCAAAAGCAGCCTCATCTGGTTCATTTCTTCCCTCATCTGGCTCATCTCGGATTGAAACCTTGCTTCTTTAGCCCACTTGCTTCCTCACTTAATTTGGCCACCGTCTGTTCCATCTTCTCCCGGGTAACCATACTTTGTCTATGGCGTTTGGCGGATTTACCAAAGTATTCCTTCAGGCCTACCCATCCTCCAATCCCCCTTACACGCCCACCATGGTCCGGTTTTTCGGTCGCAACGGTCAGAACATCACTCCTCCCGTCCGACACGAAAGATCCCTCTGCTTCTTTCTTTTTAAGCTCTTCCTGTAAGGTACAGATAACGAGAAGCTTAGTAATGAAACATGTTTAGTAACTAAAAAATAACAATAACGATACTTACAATTCTTTCAGCAACTACACGAGTTTGTTCACTCGTGTAGGCGCCGCTTGGCTTTTGTCGAATGTGCAGCCACAACTCCTCGCGACGTATTGGAGATGGAGGATCATGTACTGCAGAAGGATTGTATTCTGCTTCATCTTCCAATCTCTTCCGCTTGGCCGCCATCAACTCTTTTTCAGCCTTTTCATATCCGCCGCGAGAAGCCCTATGCGGGCAATCATTCTTTCTCCCTATCTCCTGTGCTTGTTCCCTTCTTTCCTGTGAATCAGAATTGAAAACAACCATTAATTATGAACTTCAGCCATCTCACTAACAGAAATTAGAGAACTTCTGCTTGATATGAACCTCAAACACTAGTCAAATTCACTTCATCAAGTTTCAACATTTTATTTAAGGAAGATGTACAATTGTAGAAGAAATTGGAGCTATGTTTTGTACTGCTAGGTAGACAGGTTAAGAAACAAAAGAGAATTATGCTTACATAATAATACAAGCTTGATCCTTTTTAAGGCATCCAGTGGGATCAGCAGTCCTCATTATATAGTAACAGAACTAACAGCAATGTCTAACCATTACCTACTATAACAGAACTAAGACTATAATAATGGCTTGACTCTTATACCATTATTATTTGCCTAATTACCTTCTTAGTATTTTACCTTTTCAGGGTTTACATATCAGACTTGCATAGACAAAGGCAGGAAATGTAAACTTATATTCACACACCAAACAATTTAACTAACGGGATTAGATGAGCACAATAACATTCACATATCGGCACAAGTATAAGCAAACAAAAGGGCAAACAAAACTAAATATAGACTCACCAGAGCTTCAGGAGTAGTCCACAGCTGAACAAATTGTTGCCAAGTTTGTTCATCAATAAATGTGTACACGTCCCAAGGATGTTTGTCAGGCTAAACCTCGGCAAAAATATACGTGTTAGCGAGAAATGTCTTAAACTTCCTCCACCGATCAGCACAATAAGACAATGTCTTGTCTTTCAACTTCTTAGAGTCAGGGACAGTGTATGTAAGCAGGATAGTGTCCCAAATAGGTTGCTTTACGTTGTAAAAGTCCACATTTTCCCACTCATTTGTCAAGATGCTAACCTTGCTGCGTGCAAGATAGCCGACAAAACTATTCTATTGGCTTTTGTTAGGACCGAAAGGCTGCAACTTTTCATCAAACTGAATCTCGAGCCTTGACCCAGAAGTCCAACTTAGGCTTATATCCATCATTCGTGTGCCTCTTCTACCACGGCGTCCAGGGCGGTTACGAGGCACATTGTCGATGAAGAGGGTTCGTTTTCACCGTTCATTTTCGAGACGGGAAGAGAGGAATGCACGAGCAAATGAGAGAGTAACGAGGGCTAATGGTACGTGGGCGAGAAAGAGAGGTAATGCAACAGGGAAGAGTGGTTTCACAACAAGAAGAGGGGTTTCGAGTTCGAGAGAGACAACATATGTCGTAAGGTAACATTTCGCGCGAAGAAGTATATTTGACGCTTTATTTTTAAGACCGGATGAACTAAAACGACGGTCTTAAAGGTTACGTTTTAAGACCGTCATTTGTTAAACGCCAGTCTTAAAAGTAATAAACTATTTAGTACCGCCACAATTTATGTCCGGTCTTAAAAGTATAATCTTTAAGACCTCCGTTATATATATCCAGTCTTAAAAGTTTTATTTAATTTTTTTCCTTATTATTTTGGACCGCAGAAAATATAAGTCGGCCGGTTCGAAATTTCTCTATAAAGAAATTTGATATTTCAATTTTTTTAATAACATTTTTAAGACCGTTTGTTTTTTTAAGAGGTCTGAATAATATATTTAAGACCCATTGATAAAGGATCCGGTCCAAGAAATTCTTTATATTTACAAAACTGCCACGGTCATACTTTTAAAGTTCTTTATATTTACAAAACGCCACCGGTCATACCTTTAAGACCAGGAAGTCGATTGTCCGCTCTAAATGAGGCGGTCTTAAAACCCTTTTTTGCACTAGTGAAATAAAGAGATTTACAAAACAAACAAAGGAATTCAAAACGAATCTAGCGAGTTAAAAATTTGTAATCGTTCACCTATTTGTCTTTTCATTGACAAAACTAATTTTATTTTGACCCAACGAGGTGCGAATATTTTTTTAACTCAACGTATTTTTTTAAATCTCTTTATTTGTCTTGTAAATGTTCTTATAAAAAAATAAAGGGCATCAATCTAAATGCTCTTATGTAAATCACTACAAAAAAATAGAGTTTCGAGTGGCGACTTTTGGCGATGACTTTCAATGTCGCCGCCGAAAAGTATGACTTTCGGTGGCGACATTATGTTGTCGCCACTGAAAGTATGACTTAAATTGTCGCCGGCTTGAAAGTGATAGTTTCAGCGGCGACTTTCATATGTCGCCATCAAAGCATATTTCGGTGGCGACTTAATGTCGCCGCTGAAATTTTTTTTTATTTTAGTTTTTTTTCTTATTATATTTATACAATAAATATGTTTATTGGTGTAATTTTTTTGTGAAAAAATAATTTTTGGATTATTGTGAGATAAAGAGAGTTTGAGAGATAGTGTGTTGTGCATGAGAGAGAGTGAGAGAGAGAGAGAGAGAGGAAAGAAGTGGGAAAATAGTGATATAGTGTTGATAATTCTTAGAAATTGATAATGTTCCAATACATTTTATTTTCTTTTTAACTATTTTGAAATCCAAATGTACATAAAAAGAAGTTTATCTATAGAAGAAAATGTGCATGTCAAAGTATCAAGTAAAAAGTCAAAGAATTTCTTGTTTTATCTTGTATATTTGTGGTAGAATATAGATATATTTACTAACTCTTTGCATTGTTACATTAATGTTGTTGGTAAAAATTATTTTTTACTTGACTTTTTGTTCCATGAGGAAAAAAATGTTAATATAAAAAATAACTTATTTAATATAGCAAACTGCATATTAAAGATTTTCATTAATGATTTTTTAAAAGAAAAGATATTTATTAACGTGAGAAAAACAACCTATATATCACATAAGTAAAATTGTGTGATTAATGAAGATTGATTTTTTTATTGACAAAAAACTAATTTGAGTTCTTTCAAAAATAAATATTGTTCAAAATTTTAATAAAAACGTTTGTCATGTTTTTTTTCTTTTTTAACTCAAAACATTCTTAATCATCATTCTTCCTGAACACAAAAACTCATTTGGTTTAAATGAATCATATTTTATTATATATTAATGTTAATATATATGCACACTTATTAAAAAACTAAGTTAAAGAGAAATTAAATTCTTTCAAAAGCAAAGAGGATAGAGAAGATTAGGAGAGTGTAATAAAGTCAATTTACCTATATTTTAAAATTCCAAATTGAGTCTATAACTTAACTAGGGAGTTGTTGGATTTAACAACCTAATTTAGAATTTCTCTATTTTAAGCAACTTTATATGAGATTTTCTCAAACTAATATTCTTCTAAAAGATTCACATGTTCTCTCCAATACAGAGAGAATTTTCCCTCCAAAAATTTCATACTCCCCTCCATTTAACTTAATTGGCAAAATGAAAAAAAAAAAAGACATCTGCGCTGAGTCTTTTGAGCTCAACACTCCTCTTCCCCAAATCAAAATCCTCTCAATCTCTGATTGCTCGGCTCGCCCTTAAATCTCAATCATGTAAGCCGATGGCAACTTGTCCGGGATCTTCTCTTGTAGTCCTTTGATGAAATAAAATATTTGTTCCCTCCATTTAGCTTCCCTTCATTCAATCCGAATAATTTTAAAGAGAAAAATGCAAGTAAACTCAAATTATTATATCTTTTTTCCCCCTTAATAATTAAATTCAATTATTTTGCTCAAATTTTCCAGAGAAAAATGCAAGTACCATTACCTCTCCAAATATCAAGAGCCAAATCATCATCTTTACAATATATATTCAATAAAATCATACCATCTCATAATCTTTTATCCAATATTTAAGTTATACAATTTGAAAGTTTCAATCTAATTTAGAAAAGTAAAGTAAAATATATTTAATGAGTTAAAAAATGAGAATTAGAACCCTTTCTCTAACCAATTTGATTTTGAGTTGAAAATATATGGGCACTTCATCATTATATGCTTCACATTATTTTTCTTAAATTTATCGAAGTTATATTATTAAAATTATTATTTTTCTATTAAAGTTTTTATTTCTAGACGTGTGGGAAAAACCATGCCCAAAAACATTGCATGTGCATTCCCTCCCCTTATAAAGATTAAAATGTTATGAATATTCTAATATTGGTGTGAATGTCCACAACCTTTTCAAGAAGAGTCTTTTGGAGTTTCTAAAGCCATGTAACCTATGACATGAATGACATGGGAGTTTTCTATGACTAATATAAATAACTTACAAAACCTCATAATATACCATTATGTAGATTTATTCTTTTGTAACTCTTGTAATGGATTCATTGCCTATATATAGTAGGCATGTATCAAAGGTTGGATGAGAATAATAGAAAAGAAGAATCACTCCATCCTTGCTCTCCATTTCTCTCTTGCATTTCTTTATCTTCCTCATCTTAATCTCTCTTGTTTTTTTACTTAGTTTTATAACACGTTATCGACGATTGCTATAACGAAGTCTCGAACCATGACAAACACAACAAATCCGAACCTTGCAAAACTTGAATTTGTGGCTCTTGACATTGCTTTGGAAATAATTATTTATCTTGGATCTTTGGATGCGGAAATCCATCTGAATGCCCATGGTCTAGAAGACACAATTAAAGAAGGAAATCAAGCATCTAATCAAGATAAAGCCAAATCTATGATTTTCCTTCGCCACCATTTACATGAAAGTTTAAAGATTGAATATTTGACAGTGAAAGACCCACTGGTTCTTTGGAACAATATAAAAGAAAGGTATGATCACCAAAAGATGGTCATCCTCCCAAAAGCTCGTTATGACTGGATGCATCTGCGTCTACAAGATTTCAAAACTGTGAGCGAGTATAACTCAGCAATGTTCAGAATTACTTCTCAGTTAAAATTATGTGGAGAAAAATTTAATGATGAAGATATGTTAGAAAAACATTCTCCACATTTCATGCAACCAATTTGCTCCTGCAGCAGCATTATCGTGAAAAAGGATTCAAGAAATATGCTGAATTAATTTCTTGTCTCCTCGTGGCCAAACAAAATAATGAGCTTTTGTTGAAAAATCATGAATCACGTCCAACAGGTTCGACTCCATTCCCAGAAGTGAATGTAGTCACTAATGAATATTTTAGTGGCCGAGGACGTGGGCGTAAAGGTGGCCACATACGTGGACGTGGTCGTGGTAGAGGACATAGTAATTACCGTTATCATGGTGGTAGAAGTAATGATTATAACTCTAATACCCACGAAGAGGAAATATGATGAAGGGCGAGAACAATAACGATGGTGGTCCTTCAAAAGTTGTTGAGAATAAATGTTATCGGTGTGGTATGAAAGGGCATTGGGCACGCACTGTCAGTGCGCTGAGCATCTAGCAAAACTTTATCAAGCCTCCATTGAAAAGAGTGCAACTAATGTGGAAGCAAACTTAATTTTTCAAGATGACAATGTTGAGACACACAAGAATGATGATGGTATTAATGGCGTAATGCTATGGCACATTTGGAGGTGGTTGATTTTTATGATTAGATGAGTTTGGTTGGAAAAACAATATTTTGTTTTGTTTTAATGGTTTTTTTTTAAAATTTAGTTTCTCTTAGTTTTTGCTTTACTTTCATTTCCGCTTTCATATGCAATAAGATCATGGTTGCTCATCATGTATTTTGAATTTGTTTTAATACAATTTTTCTTTTTAAAATACTTGAGCTTTAAAGTGACATATAGGTTAATTGGCCCATCATAGATTGATTTGTCTTTGAAATACAAATATAAAGGAAGTATGATTATATGACTCACACTTGAGGGGGAGATAGTTAGAAAACAAGTGTGAGTTCAAATACAAGTATGAGCTTATTTTTGAAAAGTTATATACTTCTCACATAAAGCCTAATAGATCTCCCAAAATGGATGTCAGATTATGATTCAAAAGCTTATGATTGATTGAGACATATGTCACAATAAATCAAAAGTTTACTAATACAAAGAAATTTATTGTTGGCATGACTTGTTTGATCATCCAAGTCATATAATACAAATAAGATTACATTTTGACATCCATCGAAGAACCAAGATTCTTCAAGAATAACCAACATATTATTTATGAATTATGTGCTGCTTGTTCTCAAAACAAATTGTCCATGAGAATATCATTGATCATGTAAAGCCTCCATAAATGGTTAGATCAATTCTGATGAGAACAAAATTTTTATGTTGGTATGTTTGATCTTACATATTGCAGCACTTATAAGCCAACATAATTCTCCCCATATAATTGGTTTTAGGTCGGAGCCGACAAATTCCATCTTATAAAGTTTGTATGTGCGATGATTATTAATCCACCACAATGCACGAGAGATGGATATGGAAAGAAAGTTGAGATAAATGTTGTATAAGGACCTTCTTCTTCTTGTTTGTCTCTATATGAAACAAAATAATGTTTCTAAAGTAAACAAATGGATTAAGGAAACTTATACTGTATGATTAGTCAATTGATATTTGACATTATTTTCTCAACATAAGGGGGATAAATTGAATAGCTGGATAAAAGAATACATGGAATGCATTATCGCAAAGTATATATCCTCGAATAAAGAAGTATGAACCAGAAGTTCATTAGGTTATGCATTCATGATATATTTGCCAGATAGAATTATTGACCTAAATGAGATTTATTAAATCTCATATTCCAGCTAAAAATGCTCCAATTAGTAACATGCCTGAAGCATGAGTAAGTATTCGTTCCAAATATAAATATTATGGATAAATTGGAGCATATGATTAAGATGATCATATTAAGGAGGCAAGTACTTCAGGAAGAGTACTTGAGACATAACTTATTGGAAAATCTCAAGAGAGGTTCGGTACACGAGTAATATTGATATTGTTATGTCGAATTGGAAAAATAGAACCAAAAATAAAGTTGTCGACAATAATTTTGATGATGATATCACGTGATCAAATGAGGATATTATATAAAGATTATTGGCCAAGAGGATAAGTAAAATTGAGAGTGACGCAAATATAATCATATTATAATAGTTAAAGACCGAAGTCCAAATTGGAATATATGATTTTGTGGTGGATACGATAAATCTGGAAATTTATGAATGATAAATTATGCGTCTATTAGATATTGTTATATAGCATATGCATATTGCTTATTAAATTATGAAGATTGAATAAGAATCTTCAAAGGATCCAAGAGTGCTAGTAGCACATGTCCCCGAAGGACTCAAGATGCCGAAGCATCTAATTCAAAGTTCTCGAGAACAATACTTAAGAAGTTTTGTAAGACTTAAAACTATTAGAGCATGTATGATATAATCATTTTAATGAATATCTATTGATATGCATCTGATATATCTTATAAGAATGCCTAGAAATCATGTTAGTATTATTATGACTTTGCTGGAAATATTTAGTTCTTGCAGGTACACAATAGAGAATGTTTGATGACAAAAAGGATGATATGCTCAAAAGACATTGAAAGTAATGTAGTCATCAGGGGGAGTAATACTGATGTTGTCAAAAAAGGGAGTCGATACACGCTGTACTCTTTTTCCCTTATCTAGGTTTTGTCCCACTGGGTTTTCCTAGAAAGGTTTTTAATGAGGCAGCATTGGACAGTGTATCAATGGATGTTGTACTTTTTTCTTTGGCTAGGTTTTTATCCCACTGGGTTTTTCCTAGTTAAAGTTTTTAATGAGACACATTTATAATGGACATTCAAGGGGGAGTGTTATGAATATTCTAATATTGATGTGAATGTCCACAACCTTTTCAAGAAGAGTCTTTTGGAGTTTCTAAAGCCATGTAACCTATGACATGAATGGCATGGGAGTTTTCTATGACTAATGTAAATAACTTACAAAACCTCATAATATACCATTTTGTAGATTTATTCTTTTGTAACTCTTGTAATGGATTTATTGCCTATATATAGTAGGCATGTATCAAAGGTTGGATGAGAATAATAGAAAAGAAGAATCACTCCATCCTTACTCTCCATTTCTCTCTTACATTTCTTCATCTCCTCATCTAATCTCTCTTGTTATTTTACTTAGTTTCATAACATAAAACATATTTCCCCTCCAAAAATTTTGCGGCTCCCTCCATTATTTTTAGTGCCTTTCTTTCATTTTCTTTCATTTGTGAACCCTCTTCCTCCACTCCACAGACTTTTCCTTCGTTCGCGGCTCCCTCCATTGTTTTTTTCCCCAATCTCCAAATCTCTCACCTACTCCAAATCGATCCGTCCTCCAAATCTCTCACCCACGGTGCTCTCGGCGACTCGGCTCCCATGGAAATGCTTTGTTTGATTAATCAATCAATGCAAATGCTTTGTTTGGCTTGTTTTTAGTTGATTAACAAGTTTACCTTTTTCCCTAATTGCTTGCAACCGGACCCTAAGAAGAAGGGGTGAGTGTAAGATACCTAGGAGTAAGCGTAAGCGACCATGTCTTCTTCTGAAGGTGAATCGATGTCAAATTTGGACGAAGAGGTAGAACAGAGAAAGCAGACCAAGTCTGAGGGATCCGTACTTGATTATAGTATACGATTTGATAATTTCTATCAGAACTTCAAAGTTCAAGTGAATCGACTTACAGAGGATGACATAGAGTTCGATATGATGGGGATTGATCCAAACTTGCCAATGCATTTCGAAGAATTCTTATAGCGGGTGAAGTCTTTATGTGTTCTCCATATTTATGGTCAAAATACCCCTTTGCTATCTGTATTTGGATTTTGGAGATTTTGAGAGTTGGATTTTATACTTTTGTATTATTGAATGCTCGTTGTAATATATTTTAGATGATCATTCTTTGTTGGAGATATTCAATTTCAATTCGATTGCTATACATTCAGGTTCCAACAATGGCTATTGAAAGAGTATATATAGCAAACAACACATCAATTATACAAGACGAAGTTCTTTCCCATCGATTGGGTCTTATTCCCGTGCTATTTGAATACCCTGGTATGCATATCTACGAAACAAACATTAAATTGTATGACATATCAATTATCATTGATAATTCTCTTTATGTTGTTTGATATGACCCCTTGCTTTGGGTTGAACTGTGAAGTTGAGTATTTGTTGTTTGATTTTTTTCCTTTTTGCTATAATTAGAAAATGCGGGAAATGACAAGAATGAAAAGAACACTATTGTCTTTAAACTCAATGTTCAATGTGAAAAAGGGCATCCTCGAATTACGGTAAGAGAATTGAGCATCGTTTATATCATTTTCCTTCTTTTGATTTTTTAACTCCATTGCGGAAAATCAAATGAACGAGGTGGTTACCTAATGGGAGTGAACTTCCCGCCGAAGATGTCAAACCGAGATTCTGGTTCAAAACCAAGAACATTTACTTCATTTAGTTGCGCTCAAGATTCCCTTCCTGAATTTTCTACCTATCCAATTGCTCCCAAAGCAAATCATGTATTTATATGGACGTGTTACATTTACCTCTTAAAATGACTTCTCTAGTTTTATGCAGATTTTTTGAGTTGATTTCAATAGGGTTGCGATTTTTGTTTTCTTGCATAATTGTTACCTTGGGATGTGGGTATTATTCTAAGATATCATATTCATGTTTTAAAGTTTGATGCGAGAGGTGATAGTTCAAAAATATATGTTAGTTGCATCTCTTTTCGGGATCCAACGAGGATATAGCGGATGCATACGGATACCAAAGAAATTCTTTTCTTTGATAAATGCATTTGTTTAGTGTCACGCTTACCAAGTTTCCATGTACTTAGGAGTACACTGGAGGAGTTATTTGCACTGTGTTTTTCTCCAAATGGAAGTTGGTAAGTATTCTCTAGTGGCAAAAACATGTTAGTTTCTCATAAAAAGAAGAAGCTAATTTCATTAAAAAAAAAAGTGCTAGTTTTGCTATGAATGATGAATCCACGTGGCACATGTTGGTATCACTATGCCCGAGACCTCTTGAGAGATCAATTGAGAAACTTGATGATGTCGAAGAAAAAAGCTTTCGAAATGATTGCGGGTTCTGAAGTTGCTCCACCTAGTGGTTCCACCGCAGTTTGTAAATTTGAGCTCTTGTTGGGTATTGCCCCCACATTTTAGTTTCTAGCTTTTAATGACACTTTATGATGTTTTTCCAGACATCGATGCAAAATACCCGAGGAGTGTGTCTTCTTTAGAGGCGGGGTTATTTTTTATTTATTTTTATTTTTGTAGTTTATACCGTTGTTTAGTTTTAAAATTCTCGGTTCAACTTTGTTATTTTGTCTCACAATGGACATGGAATTGATGATTATCTTGTGTGCTTATTCTGTTGGTTTATTTGATGTGACTAGGTGGATATAGTATAACTGTGATATACTTAATGATGGTGGTGATAAATTTAGAGTTCTCTGCCATCCTGGCTACTTTTTGTTTGTTACTCTTTAACTGGTTATTATCCCTCAAAATTTGTAATCCTTAAAAAATTGTAATGGAAAAGCTTGCCTTGAATATCAGAAGTGTAGAATATGAGCACTAACGACTTGTTGACTCGGAATTAGTGCATCATCCAAAGGGCATTTGGAAAATATATCTATTGTGCAAAACAGGTGGTGTTTTCCTTGGTAGTTTTGTGCATTTTATTTTTTGCGAGGCATTAACACGGTTTTCCTTATTGGTGTGTCGGAACTCGGAAAGTACTTTTGTTAGAAAGTCGGCAAGCATGCTAAGTGGAAAGAGGCACTCGCAGGCAAAAGATGTATACTGTCTTTGCTCGTATGTTTTTGGTTTCATTCGCGTGTCCGAGTTGTTACACCGAGCTTTTACAATTTCAGCTGTCCCCAAGAAGGGTGGCTCTGTGAAGTCCGGGACCAATAAGGTTGGAGATGGAGGTGCACGGAGTTAAGCCTTCAAAATCAATTGAAATCCCCGAAGATGTTGAGGTAAATTGATATCTTGCCCAAGGACTTGATCTGAGTCTCACCAGTGTTAGTTATTGATACTTTTGGTATATATTGTTGCAAGTCTTTCTTTTAGCCTTCTCATTCTCCTAACTCGGACAAAGTTCTTAATGTACTCCGTTTGGAAATTTAAGGCTTCTTTGGTCTTTGGATAGTAGTACTTTGACCTGATTGCCTTATTTTGAATAAATGAGAAACCTTTTCTTATATTTCCTATGGAGTAAATTATTTAGTGTCCTTGAAGAACTTTGCATCTATCGTTTGTCTTTAGTAGTAATTTCTTTTGACAAGGTATGAAGATTTGATTGGAAACAATAAAAATTAAAAGAATTTCACGTATGCGTTGTATATATCTTTATATGTTAACTGACTTCAAGAATTTTTTATCTCATATGTTTCATGCTTTAATTGTAGGCTAACTTGCAAAAACTTCGCCAACAACAAGATGGAACAAATGGAGCAAAGAATACAGGCTCAACTAGCTCTCTTGATGCAACATGAGCAATTTGCAAGGACTACTTTATCTATTCCCAAGATTGTTGTTCCACCAGCAAGTCCTTCATAGTTTTCAAGTTTGATGATAATATTTAGACATTGTTTAGAAAATTTAAATACTTGCTGTTAATTTTGAAGAATGTTAGTATTCTTGTTAATTAGTATGTTGTTAATTTAAAATTACTTTTGATCTTTATCATTAGTATTCTTGCTACTTAGTCTTCTTTGTCTGTTTAATTTTAGCAATTTCCACTATAATATATATATATATATAAATTTGTTACTTTAAATCACCCTTTGAAAGATGTATCGTGGCAACAAAATTCTTGCCACCGATACATTCTATCCTCGCGACACTTTTGTCGCCATCGATACATCTTTCGGTGGCGACAAATTTTGTCGCCGCTAATATAACTTTCAACGCGGCGTCAAAATAGTTACCACTAGATACCCTACTTTCTTCGGCGACCAAAAAATGTCTGCGCAAAAGTATCGGCGACAATTGTATAGACAACGACAATTTGTCGTCGCTGAAACACTTTCGGCGGCGACTTTTGTACTTTCAGTGGCGACTTTTGTCGCAATAAAGTCAATTTTTTTGTAGTGTAATGCCTATATTTGTCTTATAAATGCTTTAATGAAAAATAATTGTGTTGCGTGCCCATAGAAAAATAGTTCATTACTAAATTTGCATCTTAACCCTTTTAAAAATAAATTAAAATAATAGAGAGTAAGAAGATTGATAGGATCCACAATGCAAAAAGTAACGAAAGTTTAGTCTCCTTAACGACGTTGCTATATCTGCTTCTATATCGCTCCTATATTATTTGTGTTGCGTGCCTATATTATTTGTTTATGTATATTTTTACACTTAAAGATGTGATATAGTATTTAATTTAATTAGAATTGAGATATAGTATCTCGATTTAATTAAATAGATAGATATCATATCTCGATTTAATTTATAGAAATAAATTAAATTAGAAGGCTTTTAATTTGGATTAAATAAATAGATTTGATTAGATCTATGGTATGAATTTAATTAATATATTATTTTAATCCAAATTCATATTTCAAGATTAATAGGGATTAATTTTGTATATATAATATGACTAAGGGTTTTAGAAAGACCTACAGGACATTTAGCCAAATGTATCAGAAAAGCCGCGAGAAACCCTAGAGAGAAAAATAGAGAGATGCATAGTTTGAAGGCGCTAGCACGCTGCCGTCCGTGTTCGAAGACTGATCATGTGGATACCGGTAGAGGAAGAAAATTCTTAGAGTTTGCTCCTGGTTGATTGAGTAGGTAGCCCACAAGTTCAAATCAACAAGACGCTCACCAGTTCGTATAGGTACGATTCGGTTTTTTTAAACTTGATTTAAATGCCGTTGATGGATCCTTTTCATTGGGATTCGTAAGTTTTTTTTTATTCCGCTGCGTGTATGGATCTCAACAGGTATCTCTTGTCATCCATTTTCTCATCATCCCTTATAATCTCTAAATCATATCCGTTGAATCAATCTAAAAGATTACATCATCAAGTTATACTTCTTGGATTTTTCTCTCATCTTCCCAATCAACAGCCTAGATGGGCTTATGGGAAAATGGATTATGAGAGAATCTCATCCCAAAAAAACATATATCCAACAAAGATACTATGTAGCAAATAAGTAATAATACGTTGATGATTTATGCGTGTGTGGGTGAACGTCTGCAATGGAACGAGTATAAATCTAAATGAAGAGTCCATTTCAAAAGAGTAATATATATGTGGGGAAATGAAGGTACGTACGTACTAGCTTTCCTCGTGTCTCCACACCATGGTACTCATTCATTTGGCCTTTTGTTTGTTAGAGATTCTCTGTGAGTAAACCACTATGATGATTCCCATATTGGGGATTGGACTTTTATAAGAAAAGTGGGCTTTTTTTTCCCCCAAAATGCCCTTAATTAAATAACTATTTATCAAAATGCCCCCGTTTCCAAACTATTTCTTCTCAATCTGCCCATGTTTAGTCGACTAAACCATGATTTAGTCTACTAAAACACGGGCTCAATTTTTTTTTAACTTCCTTCGTGATTTAGTCGACTAAGTAATGTAGCTTAGTCGACTAAATCATAAAAAAAAAAACAAAAGGTTAAAACTTTGGAAGGCCATAACTTCGCTCGGAGTCCAAATCAAGTGATTCTTTTTTTTGATTCCGCATAACTTTTTGAGATCTATGCACTTGACATAAAAATTAACTTCCAGATTTAATGAAGAGAAAGGAGAAAAAACAATTGATTCTTTATTGCACAGGAGATACTAACAATTCATTAAATATAATCAAGTGATTCTTATATATATAAATATAAATATATATATATATATATATATTTAATGAATTGTTTCCTTTTATTTGATGTTTTCTTTTTTATTAGATCACATAATATCTTCTACACAATAATGATAGGATATGTGTGTGTGTGTGTATATTTAATGAATTGTTAGTATTAACATGAGTTGTTAATATTTAATATATATATATATATATATTTAATGAATATGAATATATATATATATATATATATTAATAATATGTATTTTGAATATATTGTATTTTGAAAATTCAATAATTAATAATATGGATTTTATTAGATTCTGGAATGTCATGTTATAGGGAGCCTCAAAGTATCGACACTAAGTTTGTGTTGTGGGGCTTGATTTTCAAAGTATACCTCCCGTAACGAAACAATTAATACTTTGGATTTTCAAAATATAATATATTTAAAATTGAGATTATCTCTCCATTAATAATATGGATTTTAAAAGAAAATAGAAATAGAAAAAATATCGACACTAAATTTGTGGGGCTTGATTTTAGGAGAATAATAGCGTTTAGAAGTTATGCATGAGATCATATGTTGCAAGAGAATATTAATATTAAAATGGAATTGACTTGCCACTAAATTTTTGGGGCTTGATTGTAGGGAATAACAGCCTCATCTACAAAAAAAAAAAAAAAAAGGTGATTATTCTTTAAAGTTTGAAGTTTAATTTCAACATAGAGTCAAGGAGGGAGGGAGAACCAACTAACTTAATTAGGGCATGGTTTTACGATTGATCTTTTATAAGATAAAATAAAAGGTTAGGGGGTTCAATTTAGGTTTTGAATTGTCCATATTATGTGATCCATATTATGCAAGAAATACTAACAATTCATTATATATAAATATATATATATATATATATTATGTGATCCATATTGTGCAGGAGATACTAACAATTCATTAAATATATATATACACACACACACATATCCTATCTATATTGTGCAGGAGATATTATGTGATCTAATAAAAAAGAAAACATCAAATAAAAGGAAACAATTCACTATATATATATATATATATATATATATAAATCACTTGATTATATTTAATGAATTGTTAGTATCTCCTCGCAATAATAAAGAATCGAGTTATTTTTCTCCTTTCTCTTCATTAAATCTGGAAGTTAATTTTTATGTCAGTGTATAGATCTCAAAAAGTTATGTGGAATCAAAAAGAATCACTTGATTCGGACTCCCAACCGAAGTTATGGCCTTCCGATGTAATACCCAAAATTTCTTGTTGGTCTTAAATACAATATTTTGATAAATAGAGTCTATTTAATAGGTGAATATGTGGTCTCAAATTTTGAGACATGTTTATTTTATTCTTTAGGCAATTTTTCCCCTAGAATTAGAATAGCCAATAAGTAAGAAATTATGTTAGTCATCATAAGATACCATAAAATACCACAAATACCATATTAAAACTATGATTCATATGGAAATGAAAATACTTAGACAAATTTAGAGAAAACAATGTCCATTAAATTAACAACTAAACCTTCACTAAATTAAGAAAATTGTCCAAGGTTTCATAATTGATTAAAGAGCCTTAAATACCTATTCTCATAATTTATTGAGAGATTAAACTTTCTAACACCTTATAATTAATAAATAGCTCATGTCTAATTTATAAAAGACCATAAAAAATTACCAAAACACTTGAAACAATTAAGGGCAATTTTTAATAATTAATGAGCAATTAAAACTACCATAATGGAATATTTAGGTAATTATTCAGCAATTTATATTAAAATAGCCATTGATTAAAGGTGTATTAGCCTAATCAAATGTCAAGAGCTAATAAGGGAGTAAGATTTAGCATTAAATGAATTGTTAGCAATCATAAAACACTTCTTGAACCAATAATATAACAATCAAGAGATGATTAAGCTTATAATTAAGTTGTTAATCAAGAATTAATCAAGAGTTGAAAAAGTCAACAATTGCAACAAGATCTAAAGGTCAAGAATTAATTTCATAAAGATTATCTAAAGGCCCTAATTAATTCTTATAAAGCCTAATCCATGTAACTAGGCAAACAACCAATTAGATAACCCCCACATGCAATCAATTAGAGCATAAAAATCCAACTAAAACTGAACAAAGGGGAGGGGGTCTGTTTTGGCACTTGGGAGAGAGAGAAAGAGTTGCTAAAAATCAAATTGGCCACTTGCATAGAGAGGATAAGGTGGTGAGAGGAAAAATCAAGGAGAAAGTCAAGCCATTAGCCAATGAAGTGATTACACATAAGATGATTAAGATAATCAATGGGATTAATTCAAGATTTAATCAAAGGGAAATCTATACAAAATAAATTGTATCTTGAAATCCACTAACCATCAATCAAAGATAAGAAGTGATTATTAACAAGCAAAATTCAAGCTTCAATTTGACTATAACCAAAGCTATTTTCTCAACTTTTAAGAATTTGCCAATTGAGAAAATGAGAGATTGAGGTCTCTAATTAAAGCCAAAAATCTCAAGAGTTCAAAACCAAAAAGAAAATTTGAATCAAACTTCATTAAGGTCCCCAAATGAATTTTTATCTAGTTATTCTATCTAGTGGAATGGAAGAGGTAGGAAATTCTAACTTAAAAAGGAAGTCAAGAAGTTGTCACAATTTAAACTTCATTTGGAATCCACCAATGAAAGCTAGCAAGACAATTACACAAATGCCATAGCCTTTTGCTATAAATAGGGGGCTTTGCTCTTCATATTTTCTCACCAATTCACAAAGCTTACAAGCTGAAACATAGAGAGAAAGTGAGAGTGAGAGCCTTGAAGAAAGAAGGAGCAAAGTTCTTGGTAAGTTTTCTAGTTCTAGCTTTAAGTTCTTTAAGTTTTAGTTCTTAAATTCTTAGATAGAAGTAGCTTAGATCTTAAATATGCTAGAATAATTTTATCTAGATGTTTTTATGGTTAAAATTGCCTTTATCTCGAAAAATTGATGAAGTAGAGGTTATGGCAAAATTTCTGGAGAGATCATGAAAGTAACGAAGTTAAAGCGAAATTTCATCGGTTTCGGAAATTCTGAAGTCAGCCATGAAAATGCCAGGATTTCATATTGAAATCATGATCACAAAATTCTGAGAAAATTCATGGTTAAAATAGACTTATAGGGATTTTTAAAAATGTCAAGAACATGTCAAAATGATTTTTTTACAGAGAGTTAAAATTCCTCAAAGTTAGGCTACGAAATTCTGGAAAAATTCTGGGCAGAGGTTCAAAACTTAAAACCTGGGAGTGATTCGTGAAATCTGGGCAAAGGTGACTATTTTTACTTGAAAATAGACATCCTAAGGATTCCAAGGAATTTTACGGATCCTCGTTTCGATTTTTGTAGAATTAATTATGATTTTTCAAAGTTAGACAAAATGCTGCCCAGATTTATACCAGCGTTGTTGTACGAATTTTGAGGGATAAAGTGAAAAATAGAAGTTGTAAGGGCAAAATGGTCATTAGGGGCCAAAATATCCCTTAGGATATTACTTACAAATTAATAAATACGGTATTACCATTATAGGATCAACGCGATCACAGTTCGGGCGTCAAACGTCTTGACAAACGCCGACGAAGGTACGGACGCGTCTTCGTAACACTAACTCGATGTTCATTGTATACCTATATGTGATGAGATGTGTTTTTGAACTGAGATTCTGTTTTTAAAAGTTATTGACTGTGCACATACAGCTTTATACGGGTTATAGTCATGATAACGCCGTTAAGTTTTCCTAGCGCTGAGGACACGATGGGCCGTCGTGGCACCGGTGAATAGTGCGTTGCATCGTAATAACATTCATATGCAGGTGTATATGGTGTGTTATTACTTGGTATATGTGAATTTTACTGTGGTATTATGAATATCTGTCATACATAATTGTACTTGAACATGAGGTTAACCGTTACCTGGGGTTCAATGTACTTTGAACCTCGCTCTTACCATAGCTTCGGTTCCTGGAGTGAACGAGCGGAGACAAGGGTAAGCGAGGCTTAGGATGGACCGGTCGGACCCCTTTTGAAATGTATTTTGAATTTAGAACCATTTGAACTATTGTACCGCTGTTAGTAGCAAAACATACGTTGATGTTATCGATACATATCTTTTTGAAATACTATTTTCACTTCCTAAGGTGCTCTACTCGATCATGATACCGCTTTAAAAAAAAAAAAAAAAAATCGCCTCCGAAATTGGGATGTGACATTTTTGGTATCGAGCGTACATCCCGGCACGAATTTAACTATGCTACTCTAAACAAAGTCGGTGTCTAGAAAGAAGTATTGTGGTTGGCAATCGGTCCCGTGAACTCGGCGAGCCTTCCATAATTACGACGCTCGGCGATTGTTTGAGTAACGGAGTTAAGTTCGGGTTTTTCAACCAAAAGCATTTTATCTGGTATGAACCCGACTCAGTTATAACAAACCATTGGTGCCGAAGGCAAGGCTAGTCTATGTGGATCAGCCAATCGGTCACCCTAGCACGGTGAGGCTCCCATGATAGACACTTACCCAATCGGTTGATTAGCTAAGTTAGGCTCTAAGCCATTATCTCAAAGAAAATTTTGAAAACAAGTACCGATAAATCCCGATATTGTTGTAGTGATGGACAACGAACCCTACGTAAATTACTACGGATGCGGAGGCGCGTAGCGCATAGACAGCTTCTCTCTAAACCTTAGAGTCAAACCGAATCCCGAACCAAGTAATTCACCTCCGATGTTTATACCCAGCCAAATTTTCCGGAACATCATCTAGACCCCGATTATATGCCTAACTATCCTGATGATGAACCAGAACCGGAATACCACCCTGGACCAGAGTACTTACCTTTTGATCCCTTACCTATGAATGAACCCTATTATCCTGCCCCTGATCCTATCTTTGTCCCAGCACCTGAAGAGCCAGAGTACCACCCAGCACCTGAATACCCTGACAATCTATATGACCCCATATACGCGGAACCCATAAATATAGTATATCCTCCCGTACCTGCAAATCCCGATAGTCCACACCACTCCTCGCAGGGAGACAACTTTGATTTTCCCCGACATCCAAACTCTTGAAAACAATTCTGATGCCAACTCCGATGACTTAGACTATTTCCTAAATGACAACACCATTTTGACCCAAGCATTAGGATTAGACTACGCTCATGCTGAGCAAATTGCGATACCGAACAAGAAAAATACCCGATTTACCTAAGACGAGTGAAAGACTACTACCGGATGAATTCCTCTTTTATAACCCTCGACCCGGAGATTGGGTTAGATCCACTCTCCACCATTTTCCCCGCACTCGTTTTTGGATACCTAAAACCAATGAGATGTTAGACGAGGGCAACCTCGAGATGTATGCTCATGTCTCTTTTACCTCAAACGCCTGTATATCTGGAACATGTAGTTTAACGAGGGCAATCCCGCACTCCAAGAATGCCGTGGAAGGAGTAGTAGTAGTAGTAATACTAAAAGTAATGTGTGTGATCACTCCTCTAAATACCTGGAGGAGATATGAAATACTTGTTAGATAAAAGGGTTATGATGTATGACTTGTTGTTGAATTATGAGATTTATGTAAAATATTTGTGATCAATATATATATGTGTACATGTGTGTGCAATGGTTGAATCTGTGTTTTCGATGTTTTCATCTACTAACCTCCGAAATTAGAATATGGCAACTTTAAGAGGTGCCTGCTCCTGAGGCCGAGGCGGGCAGGGAGAGGTAGAATTAGAGAGCCTCGAATAGTACCGATACACGAGCTCGATCGCATGAACCACCACCACCACCTCCGAACGAATTACAAGAAATGAGGAGAATCATGCAAGAGCAACGAGTACTCATTGATACTCTCCTCGCTAACCAACAAGGGGGAAGGAACAACGTAACGAGAATGAGGAATAGCAGGATGAGGAAGAACAACAGAGTAACGAGGAAGAAGGAGATGACACCGAGCAAGAAGACGAACAAAGTAATGCGTCCGAGAGATCTGACCGATCTCAGTCACCTCCCCAATGGGGGAGAGCGATGGTAAGACTGCCTCAACCTGTTAGAGAGGTTAGGGACACTCGATTGGGTGACCCACCCCGTAAGCACAAACCACCATCTTTCCGAGGTAAGTTCGATTCCGCCGAAGATTGGCTGATGCGTCTGACAAGATCTTCGAGGTCTTGGAATGTCCAGGAGACCGAAAAGCTCAACTAGCAATCTACAAGCTAGAGGAGATGCCGACCGATGGTGGAGGAATACCGCAATGACCTTACGAGCCCGCTCGTCCCGTTACGTGGGAAAGCTTCCAAGCGAAATTCAACGAACAATACTTCCCGCTTCCGTACGAGATGACCAAGGAGTCCGAGTTCCTTCACATCCAACAAGGCCAAGAGGAGTCTTTCGATGACTACTTCGCACGTTTCACAAATCTATCCCGATACTCATCGCACCTGAGACATGATGATAACGAAAGTAGTATGGCGAACATACTAATCTATGGCCTGAAATACGATATAAAAGAGAGACGGTGTCTCACCGGTTCTCGACTTAATCCAAGCGGTAGAGGCTTGCCGACGAATCGAGCGTAATGCGAAAGAGCTCACAAGGACCGCACTTTAATGGCAAAGGGCCCAAATCGTAGCAGCTTCAAACGTAACAACTCGTCGCGAAGAGGAAGGCACCACTGGGGAAACAACCAAGGATGGAACAAGAAGCCGTTTCACCGTGGCAAAAAAACTTCCCAAGGATGCAAACGCAGATGCCCCAAGCGTGTCCCAAATGCAAGAGGTACCATCGAGGGACCAACTGCGAGGGAAAAATTGTATGCTACAAGTGCCGGCCGGGCACATTAGCGTGAACCGCCCGCAAAAAGCCTTAGAGGCGAGGCCGCAAAACCCGGTCGGGTTTTTGCCCCGACGAACGAAGAGGCCGAAAAATCTCCCGAAATGATCCAAGGTACTATCTCTCTCAATGGGAATCTACTTCGTGGCATTGTATGACTCGGGTGCTAGTCACTCGTTTATTTCTTATGACCGTGCAAAACGGTTAGGGATGCATGCCTATAGATTACCTTACGATTTGATAGTAGCTACGCCACTTGGCGCAAAATCTTTAGCTTCTGATGCATGTCTAAATTGCGTTGCGGGAGTAAGTGGGCGAAATTCCAACATAGACCTTATCCAACTACCGCTTCATGGCATCGACGTCATTCTCGGTCTTGACTGGCTAACCGCAAACAACGCGATCCTCGATTGTGGTAATAAACAGATCCTGTTCTCACCTCCGCATGGTAAGAACAAGGTTGATGCCAGTCTGAACCTTCTCTCTACTACGGAAGCTGAAAGATGCATGAAGCAGGGATGCCAAGCTTATATGGTGTTCTTCTCGCCAAGGCGTGATGCGGAACCCTCACTCGAAGACATTCCGCGTGAACGAATTTCCCGACGTATTTCCCGACGATCTTACCGAGTTACCCCCGAAAGAGAGGTTGAGTTCGCCATTGACCCGACGCGGCACCGGATCAATATCAAAGGCACCATATCGTATGGCACCGAACGAGATGCAAGAACTGAAAAAGCAGCTTGAAGAGCTATTAGGGAAGGGTTCATCCGACCCGGCGTGTCACCGTGGGGAGCCCCAGTGTTGTTCGTAAAGAAGAAAGACGGAAGCTTGCGACTTTGTATCGACTACCGCGAGTTGAACAAAGTAACTGTCAAAAACAAATATCCACTTTCTCGGATCGATGACCTACTCGATCAACTATCTGTTCTTGTGTATTCTCCAAAATCGATTTACGCTCTCGAGCTACCACCGCTTGCGAGTAAAAGCCGTGATGTTCCTAAAACAGCCTTTAGAACCGGGGACGGGCATTACGAATTCCTTGTGATGCCCTTCGGATTGACAAATGCACCTGCTGTATTCATGGATTACATGAACCGAATCTTTCGTCAACACCTTGACAAATTTGTAGTCGTATTCATCGACGATATCCTAATCTATTCTAAAGCAAAGAGGAGCACGACGAACATCTGCGACTCGTATTAGGCATACTACGTGATAAACGACTTTTCGCGAAGTCGAGTAAGTCTTACTTTGGCTACCGTAGTGAAATTTCGGGCCATGTCATATCACGCGACGGCGTTAACGTTGATCCCAGCAAGGTTGAAGCAGTTCTTGACTGGAAGAGACCGGAATCAGTGACAGAGATACGTAGCTTTCTAGGCCTAGCAGGATACTACCGCAGATTCATACAAAATTTCTCACGTCTTGCCTTACCATTGACGAAACTTACGAGGAAGAACCAACCATTCGTTTGGGACGAGGATTGTGAAACGAGTTTTCAAAGACGAGGGAAAGGCTAACTACGCACCAAAGTGTTGATCATCCCGTAACCGAGCGAGACTTACATAGTCTATAGTGACGCCAGTGGGCATGGGTTGGGATGTGTCCCGATGCAACAGGCGTAGTAGCTTATGCCTCTCGTCGCCTGAAGACTCACGAAGCA
The DNA here is from genome assembly GCA_019022655.1 of Acacia acuminata. Taxonomy (NCBI): domain Eukaryota; kingdom Viridiplantae; phylum Streptophyta; class Magnoliopsida; order Fabales; family Fabaceae; genus Acacia; species Acacia acuminata. The sequence continues at coordinate 468,093 of JAFJYI010000257.1, read as the reverse complement.
AACTATCCCACGCATGATTTAGAGTTAGCAGCCATCGTATTTGCGTTGAAGATATGGAGGCACTATCTTTACGGTGCAACCGTAGAATTGTACTTGCGACCACAAGAGCCCGAAATATCTTTTTGATCGAGAGAACTCAACATGAGGCGCGTCGCCGGATGGAACCGTCGAAAGATTACGATCCGGAGATCAAGTATCATCCGAGTAAAGCGAACGTCGTTGCAGATGCCCTCGCAGAAAGACGGCGCACACAGCGTACATGATGATCCAAGAACGGAGGCTACGTGAAGATTTCCGAGACCTGAACCTGTCAAATCAGATTTGCATGAACTATAATGCGCCCGATGACGCCTATCTTGCAAACCTTCTTGTTAGTCAAGGAGAGTACGATTTGAGAGATAAAGTCGAGGAAGCTCAGAAACACGACGAATGGGCGATTGCAGCACGAGAAACGCTCTCCCAGGGCGAGACTCAAGACCTTGACCTATCACCTAGTGGTTTGGTTAGGTACAAGAAGCGGATCTACGTACCGGAAGATGAAGGTTTGCGACAGAAAATACTGGATGAAGCCCATAAGAGTAAATACACTCTACATCCCGGAATGGTCAAGATGTACCAGAACTTAAAATCTGAGTTTTGGTGGCCCCGGTTAAAGAAAGACGTAACCGAGTATGTGGCCAAGTGCTTGACTTGTCAAATGGTTAAGACTGAACATCAACGAATCCCCGGTCTTCTTCAAGGACTAGAAATTCCGAATGGAAATGGGAGAACATTACCATGGATCTTGTAGTAGGGTTACCTAAGATTAGGAATCACGACGTGATCCGGGTAATTGTTGACCGATTGACTAAGTCGGCACATTTTCTTCCCATCGCATTAACTACTCGCCGAACGATTAGCAGAGATTTACATCAAAGAGATCGTGAGACTTCATGGCGTACCTAAGAGCATTGTCTCTGACCGGGACCCGCGATTCACATCCCGATTCTGGGAGGCATTGCACAAAGAGATGGGGACAAAGCTAAGACCTAGTACGGCTTATCACCCTCGACCGATGGCCAATGCGAAAGGACAATACGAGTACGCTAGAAGATATGCTTAGAGCGTGTGTATTGGACTTCAAGGGACATTGGGACCAACATTTGCCCCTAGCCGAGTTCGCTTACAATAACAATACCTACCATTCGAGCATACGATGGCTCCGTTTGAAGCATTGTACGGGCGAAAGTGTCGATCGCCTATATGCTGGACGGAATTGTCTGAGCGAGAATTCATTGGGACCAATATAGTTGATAGGACCTCCGAACAAATCGCTCTGATCAAGCAGAGACTCTTAACAGCGCAGTAGACAAGAGCTACGCCGATAAAAGGAGGAGGCCGTTAGAATTCAAGTCGGAGACCATGTGTTTCGAAAGTATCCCCAGAACCCGGTGTCGGTAGAACCCTTAAAAGGCTAAAACTAAGTCCTCGTTACATAGGGCCATTCGAAATCTTGGCAAAATGTGGTCCTACGCATACGCTAGCCTTACCCCGAACTTGAGTAAACTCCACGACGTTTTCCATGTTTCTCAATTGAAGAAATACCAACCGATCATGATCATATCATCCAGTATGAGAATGTCAAGTTACGGCATGATAACACTTTCGAGGTCGAGCCGGAGCAAATTCTCGAAAGCCGAGAGAAGTGGCTTCGACGTAGAAATATTCCAATCGTGAAGGTGGCCTGGAGAGGTTTATCTCCGGAAGGGGCAACATGGGAAACGGAAGAGGAGATGAAAGAGAAATATCCAGAGTTTATGGCACGATACTTAGCTAGTATAGAATAAATTTCGGGGACGAAATTTTATTTAACTGGGGGAGAAATGTAATACCCAAAATTTCTTGTTGGTCTTAAAAACAATATTTTGATAAAAAGAGTCTATTTAATAGGTGAATATGTGGTCTCAAATTTTGAGACATGTTTATTTTATTCTTTAGGCAATTTTTCCCCTAGAATTAGAATAGCCAATAAGTAAGAAATTATGTTAGTCATCATAAGATACCATAAAATACCACAAATACCATATTAAAACTATGATTCATATGGAAATGAAAATACTTAGACAAATTTAGAGAAAACAATGTCCATTAAATTAACAACTAAACCTTCACTAAATTAAGAAAATTGTCCAAGGTTTCATAATTGATTAAAGAGCCTTAAATACCTATTCTCATAATTTATTGAGAGATTAAACTTTCTAACACCTTATAATTAATAAATAGCTCATGTCTAATTTATAAAAGACCATAAAAAATTACCAAAACACTTGAAACAATTAAGGGCAATTTTTAATAATTAATGAGCAATTAAAACTACCATAATGGAATATTTAGGTAATTATTCAGCAATTTATATTAAAATAGCCATTGATTAAAGGTGTATTAGCCTAATCAAATGTCAAGAGCTAATAAGGGAGTAAGATTTAGCATTAAATGAATTGTTAGCAATCATAAAACACTTCTTGAACCAATAATATAACAATCAAGAGATGATTAAGCTTATAATTAAGTTGTTAATCAAGAATTAATCAAGAGTTGAAAAAGTCAACAATTGCAACAAGATCTAAAGGTCAAGAATTAATTTCATAAAGATTATCTAAAGGCCCTAATTAATTCTTATAAAGCCTAATCCATGTAACTAGGCAAACAACCAATTAGATAACCCCCACATGCAATCAATTAGAGCATAAAAATCCAACTAAAACTGAACAAAGGGGAGGGGGGTCTGTTTTGGCACTTGGGAGAGAGAGAAAGAGTTGCTAAAAATCAAATTGGCCACTTGCATAGAGAGGATAAGGTGGTGAGAGGAAAAATCAAGGAGAAAGTCAAGCCATTAGCCAATGAAGTGATTACACATAAGATGATTAAGATAATCAATGGGATTAATTCAAGATTTAATCAAAGGGAAATCTATACAAAATAAATTGTATCTTGAAATCCACTAACCATCAATCAAAGATAAGAAGTGATTATTAACAAGCAAAATTCAAGCTTCAATTTGACTATAACCAAAGCTATTTTCTCAACTTTTAAGAATTTGCCAATTGAGAAAATGAGAGATTGAGGTCTCTAATTAAAGCCAAAAATCTCAAGAGTTCAAAACCAAAAAGAAAATTTGAATCAAACTTCATTAAGGTCCCCAAATGAATTTTTATCTAGTTATTCTATCTAGTGGAATGGAAGAGGTAGGAAATTCTAACTTAAAAAGGAAGTCAAGAAGTTGTCACAATTTAAACTTCATTTGGAATCCACCAATGAAAGCTAGCAAGACAATTACACAAATGCCATAGCCTTTTGCTATAAATAGGGGGCTTTGCTCTTCATATTTTCTCACCAATTCACAAAGCTTACAAGCTGAAACATAGAGAGAAAGTGAGAGTGAGAGCCTTGAAGAAAGAAGGAGCAAAGTTCTTGGTAAGTTTTCTAGTTCTAGCTTTAAGTTCTTTAAGTTTTAGTTCTTAAATTCTTAGATAGAAGTAGCTTAGATCTTAAATATGCTAGAATAATTTTATCTAGATGTTTTTATGGTTAAAATTGCCTTTATCTCGAAAAATTGATGAAGTAGAGGTTATGGCAAAATTTCTGGGAGAGATCATGAAAGTAACGAAGTTCGCGAAATTTCATCGGTTTCGAAATTCTGAAGTCAGCCATGAAAATGCCAGGATTTCATATTGAAATCATGATCACAAAATTCTGAGAAAATTCATGGTTAAAATAGACTTATAGGGATTTTTAAAAATGTCAAGAACATGTCAAAATGATTTTTTTACAGAGAGTTAAAATTCCTCAAAGTTAGGCTACGAAATTCTGGAAAAATTCTGGGCAGAGGTTCAAAACTTAAAACCTGGGAGTGATTCGTGAAATCTGGGCAAAGGTGACTATTTTTACTTGAAAATAGACATCCTAAGGATTCCAAGGAATTTTACGGATCCTCGTTTCGATTTTTGTAGAATTAATTATGATTTTTCAAAGTTAGACAAAATGCTGCCCAGATTTATACCAGCGTTGTTGTACGAATTTTGAGGGGATAAAGTGAAAAATAGAAGTTGTAAGGGCAAAATGGTCATTAGGGGCCAAAATATCCCTTAGGATATTACTTACAAATTAATAAATACGGTATTACCATTATAGGATCAACGCGATCACAGTTCGACGTCAAACGTACCGACAAACGCCGACGAAGGTACGGACGCGTACTGTAACACTAACTCTGATGTTCATTGTATACCTATATGTGATGAGATGTGTTTTTGAACTGAGATTCTGTTTTTAAAAGTTATTGACTGTGCACATACAGCTTTATACGGGTTATAGTCATGATAACGCCGTTAAGTTTTCCTAGCGCTGAGGACACGATGGGTGTAACATCCCAATTTTTGAAAGCGTTTTCACGGTATCATGATCAGAGTTGAGCATCGGAAGTAAATAGTATTGAAAAGTAACTGATAAGTAACCACTTTGTAATGTATGTGTTGGCTGTTAACAGCGCTACAAAATTTTTCAAATGTCATCGTCATTGAGTACGAATCAAAAAGGGCTCTCTCTCCAGCCGGTTCCTATATCTCTTTGTTTTACCCTTGTCTTCGGTCCCGTTCACTCCGAACCTGAAGCTATGGTAAGAGCTGAGGTTCAATACCGATTGAACCTCAGGTAACGGTTAACCTCATGTTCAAGTACAATTATGTATGACAGATATTCACGTTACCACAGTAAAATTCACATATACCAAGTAATAACACACCATATACACCTGCATATGAATGTCACTACAGTCTGCACTATTCACCAGTGCCACGATGGCCTATCGTGTCCTCGCCGCTAGGAAAACTTAACGGCGTTATCATGACTATAACCCGTATAAAGCTGTATGTGCACAGTCAATAACTTTTGAAAACAGAATCTCAGTTCAAAAACACATCTCATCACATATAGGTATACAATGAACATCGAGTTAGTGTTACGAGACGCGTCCGTACCTTCGTCGGCGTTGGCGGTACATTTGACGTCAGAACTGTGATCGCGTTGATCCTATAATGGTAATACCGTATTTATTAATTTGTAAGTAATATCCTAAGAGATATTTTGGCCCCTAATGACCATTTTGCCCTTACAACTTTTATCTTTCACTTTATTCCCTCAAAATTCGTACAACAACGCTGGTATAAATCTGGGCAGCATTTTGTCTAACTTTGAAAAATCATAATTAATTCTACAAAAATCGAAACGAGGATCCGTAAAATTCCTTGGAATCCTTAGGATGTCTAGTTTCATTTAAAAATAACCACTTCTACCCAGATCACACGGATCATTCCCAGGTTTAAAGTGTTGAACCTCTGCCCAGAATTTTTCCAGAATTTCGTAGCCTAAATTTGAGGAATTTTAACTCTCTGTACAAAAATCATTTTGACATGTTCTTGACATATTTAAAAAGCCCTATATGTCTAATTTAACCATGAATTTTCTCATAATTTTGGGATCATCATTTCAACATGAAATCCTGGCGTTTTCATGGCTGACTTCAGAATTTCGAAACCGATGAAATTTCGCGAACTTCGTTACTTTCATGATCTCTCCCAGAAATTTTGCCATAACCTCTACTTCATCAATTTTTTTGAGATAAAGGCAATTTTAACTATAAAAACATCTAACTAAAATTATCCTACCATATTTAAGATATAAGCTACCTCTAACTAAGAATTTAAAACTAAAACTTAAAGAACTTAAAGCTAGAACTAGAAAACTTACCAAGAACTTTGCTCCTTCTTTCTTCAAGGCTCTCACTCTCACTTTCTCTCTATGTTTCAGCTTGTAAGCTTTGTGAATTGGTGAGAAAATATGAAGAGCAAAGCCCCCTATTTATAGCAAAAGGCTATGGCATTTGTGTAATTGTCTTGCTAGCTTTCATTGGTGGATTCCAAATGAAGTTTAAATTGTGACAACTTCTTGACTTCCTTTTTAAGTTAGAATTTCCTACCTCTTCCATTCCACTAGATAGAATAACTAGATAAAAATTCATTTGGGGACCTTAATGAAGTTTGATTCAAATTTTCTTTTTGGTTTTGAACTCTTGAGATTTTTAGCTTTAATTAGAGACCAATCTCACCATTTTTCTCAATTAGCAAATTCTTAAAAGTGGAGAAAATAGCTTTGGTTACCATCATCTTGAAGCTTGAATTTTGCTTGTTCATAATCACTTTGTATCTTTGATTTATGATTAGTAGATTTCAAGATACAATTTATTTTGTATAGATTTCCTTTGATTAAATCTTGAATTAATCCTCTTGATTATCCTAATTATCCTATGTGTAAACACCTCATTGGCTAATGGTTGGATATTTCCTCTTGATATTTCATCTCACCACCTTTCCCTTCAATGCAAGTGGGCAACTTGATTTTTGCAACACTCTTTCTCTCTCTCCCAAGTGCCAAAACAGACCCCCTCCCCTTTGTTCAGTTTTAGTTGCATTTTTATGCTCTAATTGATTGCATGTGGGGGTTATCTAATTGGTTGTTTGCCTAGTTACATGGATTAGGCTTTATAAGAATTAATTAGGGCCTTTAGATAATCTTTATGAAATTAATTCTTGACCTTTAGATCTTGTTGCAATTGTTGACTTTTTCAACTCTTGATTAATTCTTGATTAACAACTTAATTATAAGCTTAATCATCTCTTGTTGTTGTATGATTGGTCCATGAAGTGTTTATGATTGCTAACAATTCATTTAATGCTAAATCTTACTCCCTTATTAGCTCTTGACATTTGATTAGGCTAATACACCTTTTAATCAATGGCTATTTTAATATAAATTGCTGAATAATTATCTAAATATTCCATTAGGGTAGTTTTAATTGCTCATTAATTATTAAAAATTGCCCTTAATTATTTCAAGTGTCTTGGTAATTTTTTTATGGTCTTTTATAAATTAGAAATGAGCTAATTATTAATTATAAGGTGTTAGAAAATTTAATCTCTCAATAAATTATGAGAATAGGTATTTAAGGCTCTTTAATCAATTATGAAACCTTGGACAATTTTCTTAATTTAGTGAAGGTTTAGTTGTTAATTTAATGGACATTGTTTTCTCTAACTTTGTCTAAGTATTTTCATCTCCATATGAAACATAATTTAAATATAGTGTTTATTTCATTTATGGTATTTTATGATGACTAATATAATTTATAACTTATTGGCTATTCTAATTCTAGGAAAAATTGCCTAGAAAATAAAATAAACATGTCTCAAAATTTTGAGACCACATACTCACCTATTTAAATAGGCTTTAATTATCAAAAATATTGTATTTAAGATAAATGGAAATTTTGGGTATTACATTTCTCCCCTCATTGAATAAAATTTCGCCCTCGAAATTTGCCTTATACTAACTAGACTTTGAACCATAGATTCTAGAAATGTACCCTATTAGAATGTTTTCACATCTAAGCTGCTTCTCTCGGTGATCGAGAATTCACTTCAGACTTAATTACGAAGGTATTTGTCATGTCGTACTTTGACACAACAAAAATGTTTCCGTGGCGCCTACATACGGTGGCCACTTAAAACACCTCATACTCTTTGTCACGATTGCGGTCTGATTGGTATAATTGAGAAACACAGGAAGTGTTATGGAGATTAATCGGGTTCGGGGGTAACGTTATCTGGTAAGTGACTGGTTCACGTTTAACTAAAATTTTCGAATGGTCTTACGTAACGTGGACTAAATTTTCTCCCCTGAAGCCTTCTCCCTTTTGTCGTCGTAGCTCTTCTGTCCGCATTGTGCTACTAGAAGTTGTCTTTTGAATAAAACGATTTGTTCGGAGGTCTAGTCAATCGATCTGGTCCAAGCGATTACCGCTCGATCACGGATCGACATGTTCGCCCTTGACGTTCCATCGTATAAACTCGAAAACTAGACATCTAGTCTATTTCCTTACTATGCATGCTTACTTAGCATGCACTCTAATATTCAAATAATAATTTTATTCATTTCTGTACTTAAGTACAAGATTCAAACATAGGACCTTCTCGTCCTTCCTCATCGTGCTTGGTTACGCAGCCTTACCGCTCGACCCATTCAGCCTCTCGGCTTAACACATATTGGCCTTCCTAGGCTCAATTCATTATCACAATACTAGGGACCTTAGCCCTACTACCTGGTATAGTAAATATTTTAATAGACTCGGGACGTACTTGTAGACATACTAGTCTAAGGTCACTATAACAATTCATATTTCATACGGATAAGTACTACTTGTCTTAAGGCCTAGGGACACAACCCCGTGTACATTCGTACACCTAGATTTCAAGCATCTGCTTTCGTCTATTCTATCTAAATCTCTCCCAAGTCTAACTCTTAGACTACATTAGAATCTTGATACTAGTTTCTATACAAGAATTATTGATTACAACGGCAAATCTTTTCTTTGCTAAGGTAATTACTACGCCAAATTCCTAACATAAAATGAGGATTTTATATTCCATATTTTTATCAGGAGTGAGGAGAAGTCGACATACGAAGTAATCGGAAAATAGTTTCAACGAAACCCAAAACAACTTGTAAGTACTTTTTAGTTTCTATGAAATTCACATGCTACTACAAATTTCATGTTTAATACTTATCAACAGATGCAAATAATAAGAAAGCAAAATTTCAACTTCAAGCATTACTACGAACCCACACATTCCAATTTATGTTTTATATATCTGAAACCTAACGGTTTGGACAAGAGTTCAACACAACATATTCGTACGGTGGTGTACTAAAGTAGGATTTCGGAGTATTAACAACAACAATACTAACTCTTTAATTAATCCTGATTTACTAGAGTGTACACTCAAAATTTCATATTTAGAGCTTTATTTCTTTAAAATCTAGGAATATAATCCTTATGGTTTCTTCTTACCAAGCACCAAAGATAAATTCAAATTTGCTGAGCCAAATAGTTCATGTATGTTAACTTGAAGACGCTCATCAAAAATTCCAAATGAAACAAGGATATATGATGCATGGTTATCTCATTATGTTATAGTGATAAGAAATCTTAAGTTCAATGGATCAAAAGTACAATGTATTTCAAAACAAAGGTTCCTATGCAAAGCATGCCACAAAATTTCACCAAGTGTCATTTCAATAATCAAAACCAGTTTATCCCTCGGTTTCATCTAATTCAACATACACCATTTGAAACTTATCTTGTTTAACATACCAACGACTAACAATCAAGTTTACAACAACAGAGATTACCAAAAACAATAGTCGATCGATGTGTTTTGAGAAAAATGATATCAACCACATCCATTTGTCCAAATTTCATACAAGTGATAGTAGAAATTCAAAGAATGATAATGCACATATAAAATGGAACTTAATATAGTATACTCCAAGCCACTTTCATAAATTTAATTCGTTAAAGATTTTCTTGTATAATGAAGTAAAATTTCTGAACTCGCATTTTCCAATATAATTAAATGAAGCAAGTAATATCACAAGGATGTTCAAGTCATAGCATCATTAGACATGCAAACTCTTTTTAGAGTAGGTTAACACAAAACACCTAGACTTTCAACTAACTATTTAAGTGTTACTTCCAACATATGACTAACACCCTATGCAAGCGTCACCATTTAGAGTTCTTACAGCTAGCTGGTTGGACTACAATAATTACATGCATAAACTTAAATGAAATACCATAACAGTTTGCACTTAACAATATTTAACAAATTTAAAGAAGAATCACTTTCAAAAACATAGTTTCAAACTAGCTTAGTTTGGAAAATTTAAGTGAAATGCTCAAGTTAGATTCCTAAGTGAACAAACAATTGGTCAACATGTTGTATGAGTTATATTTGGTTGGAAATTTTCAGAAATAAAGTAAGCATTTAAACATATGTGTAACATACTTAATATATTAAATCATACAAGTTTCAAGTTTTAACAACAACCTTAAAGCGCAAATATCCAATGCAATCTCATATCGTACAAAACGTGTTTATCAGTAAGCATATGATCACACAAGGTTTTCAATGTCAACCTAGAGAACACTAAATTCTAATCATGCAAATGGTCCAAATGATAAGAGAGAGTTCATACAAAGCATTGCTTGATTTATCCTAAACTTCATGATGATGCTTAAATTCTATTCAATAAGACATATCTCTTCACAACAACATAAAGAAAGGGGTTTTTGAGTTTTGGCAAGATATATCTAAAACATTTAAAAAAACAAAATCATGCATACAAGGAAAAGCGGAACTCAATATCATATACCACATAAACCTCACTTCTCCTCTTATGTACTTTCAAGTTTTTATTATAACACCAATATGGATGCCAACAAAGTTAACGAACTATCTGTTTTCTAGACATGTCTCCTAACATGTACTTAGGTACCAACTTACTATTTGATTTTTCTTCCTTGAGTACATACTCCATAAAGAGTATTTTGATACTAGCTAATTTGTCCCTTACCATTAAGGTATCTCACACTATCTATGAAGACAAACCGACCTAGAGGGGTAGAGCAAAATGGACCACCTATACGGCCCTCAATGATGCCTTGATTATGATTATGCCGGGTTCATAACGATGATCAAGACCCCAATGAAAAAGTATTGCTCTAGGTACTGGAATTGGTTTTATTTGTGGTTGTCTAACTCTATCTCTATCTCTACCTCGGCCTCTAGGAACTCTAGTTCCTTGCAAATTTGTAATCCTATCTTTCTACTAAGAATGACACATATTAAGGAATAACTAAATTTTCTAAACAAATACATACTCCACACAAGGTAATATACCTTCCATAACAAACTAACCGACTTTAATACTTGTAGTCATACTTAACATTTCCGTATTGTCGTACTAATGACTAATTGTTTACACGTTGCCTAAAATGTTCTGCCTTTAGAAAGTTCGTTCATCGAGCGCTTATCAGCTCTCTTTGTGTGTACTCAAGACACATCGCGGGTATTTGGGTTTATAAAAAGATTCACTTCCGGAATCATCTTGGTAGCTTAACACTGAAATACGCACGGTTATTATTGATGGATGAATGATCTAACCCTATAGGTCTTTTCTCTCGCTCGAGGGTCTACTCAGAGGGTATACTAGCTATTGGTTCTGGATACACTGTGTTCAGGGATACTGAATGAAAAGGTCCTAGGTCATATATGGTGTTGTAAAGATATTCTGGATTGGAAGTATTCAGGTTCGGGATCGATTATCGGAGCAATATCATATTCAGGAGCAGAAAGGTGTATTAGCTCAAGGTTAAGTTCTAGAGTGGGGTATAACTAATCAGGTTGAAGTATAGGTTCAGGGTTGTACACTAGCTTAGGTTGGTATATTTCTGAGGGTTTATGGTTATGAATGGGTACAAGGGGTTTTTCAGGGCTTGGGTGATCTACCGGCTCAAGGTGGTACACTTTGGTTTAGATTAATATACTAGTTCGAAATGATACACTCGGTCTAGGGTTGTAGGATTCGTCAAAAATACTGTCCGAAATGGTATTCGGGTTCCGGACCATCTACGTGTTCGGGCTCATTTATTGGGGCGGCATCTTTGTTCGGGTCGTATTCGGCTCTAGTTCGCTCATCGGGGTAGTTGGCATATACTCGTGGTCTAAATGGTATTTTGGAGTGGGGAAATATGGTTCTCGGTTCGAGCATAGGCATAGGGGTGGATTTGTTGGTTGGGTTCAGTCTTACTTTTACGTTTACGAGACTACTTTTGTCCGACGTGCTACACGTCTCCTTCTCCCATAATAGTCTACGTAGGGAAACTCGTTTGTTTATCACTACAACAACACCAGGGTTTTATCGATACTTGTTTTCAAAAGATGCTCTAAGATAATGGCTTAGAGCCTAACTTAGTTAATCAAACCGATTAGCCAGGTAAGTGTCTATCATGGGAGCCTCACCGACTTTTACGGCGACTGATTGACTGACCCACATAGACTAGCCTTGCCTTCGGCACCAATGGTTTATTATAACTGAGTCTGGTTCATGCCAGATGAAATATTTTTGAAAGGCTTTAGAATCTAACTCCGGTACTCAAACAATGGGCCGAGGCGGTGTATATCATGGGAGCCTCACCGTGCTAGGGTGACTGATTGGCTGATCCACAATAAACCTTTCTAGACACCAGACCGTTTGGAGTAGCATAGTTAAATTCGTGCCAGGATGTCTGCTCTGATACCAAAATGTAACATCCCAATTTTTGAAAGCGTTTTCACGGTATCATGATCAGAGTTGAGCATCGGAAGTAAATAGTATTGAAAAGTAACTGATAAGTAACCACTGTAATGTATGTGTTGGCTGTTAACAGCGCTACAAAATTTTTCAAATGTCATCGTCATTGAGTACGAATCAAAAAGGGCTCTCTCTCCAGCCGGTTCCTATATCTGCTGTTTTACCCTTGTCTTCGGTCCTGTTCACTCCGAACCCGAAGCTATGGTAAGAGCTGAGGTTCAATACCGATTGAACCTCAGGTAACGGTTAACCTCATGTTCAAGTACAATTATGTATGACAGATATTCACGTTACCACAGTAAAATTCACATATACCAAGTAATAACACACCATATACACCTGCATATGAATGTTATTACAGATGCACTATTCACCGGTGCCACGATGGCCTATCGTGTCCTCGCGCTAGGAAAACTTAACGGCGTTATCATGACTATAACCCGTATAAAGCTGTATGTGCACAGTCAATAACTTTTGAAAACAGAATCTCAGTTCAAAAACACATCTCATCACATATAGGTATACAATGAACATCAGAGTTAGTGTTACAGTACGCATCCGTACCTTCGTCGGCGTTGGCGGTACATTTGACGTCAGAACTGTGATCGCGTTGATCCTATAATGGTAATACCGTATTTATTAATTTGTAAGTAATATCCTAAGAGATATTTTGGCCCCTAATGACCATTTTGCCCTTACAACTTTTATCTTTCACTTTATTCCCTCAAAATTCGTACAACAACGCTGGTATAAATCTGGGCAGCATTTTGTCTAACTTTGAAAAATCATAATTAATTCTACAAAAATCGAAACGAGGATCCGTAAAATTCCTTGGAATCCTTAGGATGTCTAGTTTCATTTAAAAATAACCACTTCTACCCAGATCACACGGATCATTCCCAGGTTTAAAGTGTTGAACCTCTGCCCAGAATTTTTCCAGAATTTCGTAGCCTAAATTTGAGGAATTTTAACTCTCTGTACAAAAATCATTTTGACATGTTCTTGACATATTTAAAAATCCCTATATGTCTAATTTAACCATGAATTTTCTCATAATTTTGGGATCATCATTTCAACATGAAATCCTGGCGTTTTCATGGCTGACTTCAGAATTTCCGAAACCGATGAAATTTCGCCAGAACTTCGTTACTTTCATGATCTCTCCCAGAAATTTTGCCATAACCTCTACTTCATCAACTTTTTTTGAGATAAAGGAAATTTTAACTATAAAAACATCTAACTAAAATTATCCTACCATATTTAAGATATAAGCTACCTCTAACTAAGAATTTAAAAGCTAAAACTTAAAGAACTTAAAGCTAGAACTAGAAAACTTACCAAGAACTTTGCTCCTTCTTTCTTCAAGGCTCTCACTCTCACTTTCTCTCTATGTTTCAGCTTGTAAGCTTTGTGAATTGGTGAGAAAATATGAAGAGCAAAGCCCCCTATTTATAGCAAAAGGCTATGGCATTTGTGTAATTGTCTTGCTAGCTTTCATTGGTGGATTCCAAATGAAGTTTAAATTGTGACAACTTCTTGACTTCCTTTTTAAGTTAGAATTTCCTACCTCTTCCATTCCACTAGATAGAATAACTAGATAAAAATTCATTTGGGGACCTTAATGAAGTTTGATTCAAATTTTCTTTTTGGTTTTGAACTCTTGAGATTTTTAGCTTTAATTAGAGACCAATCTCACCATTTTTCTCAATTAGCAAATTCTTAAAAGTGGAGAAAATAGCTTTGGTTACCATCATCTTGAAGCTTGAATTTTGCTTGTTCATAATCACTTTGTATCTTTGATTTATGATTAGTAGATTTCAAGATACAATTTATTTTGTATAGATTTCCCTTTGATTAACTCTTGAATTAATCCTCTTGATTATCCTAATTATCCTATGTGTAAACACCTCATTGGCTAATGGTTGGATATTTCCTCTTGATATTTCATCTCACCACCTTTCCCTTCAAGCAAGTGGGCAACTTGATTTTTGCAACACTCTTTCTCTCTCTCCCAAGTGCCAAAACAGACCCCCTCCCCTTTGTTCAGTTTTAGTTGCATTTTTATGCTCTAATTGATTGCATGTGGGGGTTATCTAATTGGTTGTTTGCCTAGTTACATGGATTAGGCTTTATAAGAATTAATTAGGGCCTTTAGATAATCTTTATGAAATTAATTCTTGACCTTTAGATCTTGTTGCAATTGTTGACTTTTTCAACTCTTGATTAATTCTTGATTAACAACTTAATTATAAGCTTAATCATCTCTTGATTGTTATATTATTGGTTCAATGAAGTGTTTTATGATTGCTAACAATTCATTTAATGCTAAATCTTACTCCCTTATTAGCTCTTGACATTTGATTAGGCTAATACACCTTTAATCAATGGCTATTTTAATATAAATTGCTGAATAATTATCTAAATATTTCATTAGGGTAGTTTTAATTGCTCATTAATTATTAAAAATTGCCCTTAATTATTTCAAGTGTCTTGGTAATTTTTTTATGGTCTTTTATAAATTAGAAATGAGCTAATTATTAATTATAAGGTGTTAGAAAATTTAATCTCTCAATAAATTATGAGAATAGGTATTTAAGGCTCTTTAATCAATTATGAAACCTTGGACAATTTTCTTAATTTAGTGAAGGTTTAGTTGTTAATTTAATGGACATTGTTTTCTCTAACTTTGTCTAAGTATTTTCATCTCCATATGAAACATAATTTAAATATAGTGTTTATTTCATTTATGGTATTTTATGATGCCAAATATAGTTTATTAACCTATTGGCTATTCTAATTCTAGGAAAAATTGCCTAGAAAATAAAATAAACATGTCTCAAAATTTTGAGACCACATACTCACCTATTTAAATAGGCTTTAATTATCAAAAATATTGTATTTAAGATAAATGGAAATTTTGGGTATTACAATGGGCGTCGCACCGGTGAATAGTGCGATTGTAATAACATTCATATGCAGTGTATATGGTGTGTTATTACTTGGTATATGTGAATTTTACTTGTGGTATTATGAATATCTGTCATACATAATTGTACTTGAACATGAGGTTAACCGTTACCTGGGGTTCAATGTACTTTGAACCTCGCTCTTACCATAGCTTCGGTTCGGAGTGAACAGAGCGAGACAAGGGTAAGCAAGCGAGGCTTAGGACCGACCGGTCGGACCCCTTTTGAAATGTATTTTGAATTTAGAACCATTTGAACTATTGTACCGTTAGTAGCAAAACATACGCTTGATGTTATCGATACATATCTTTTTGAAATACTATTTTCACTTCCTAGGTGCTCTACTCGATCATGATACCGTTTAAAAAAAAAAAAATCGCTTCCGAAATTGGGATGTGACATCCGAAGTTTTAACCTTTTTTTAAATGATTTAGTCAACTAAGCTATAGTGCTTAGTCGACTAAATCGCGGGGAAGTTAAAAAAGCGAGCCCCGAGTTTTAGTCGACTAAACCATGGTTTAGTCGACTAAACAAAGCATTGAGAAATAGTTTGGAAACAGGGGCATTTTGGTAAATAGTTATTTAATTAGGGGCATTTTGGGAAAAAAGCCAGAAAAGTGTGATTTATAAGTTTATAGGGTTCTTCTAGCCCTAGGCTAGGTTTTGAAAACTAGTATTTTAAGATGGATTTTCCTTTTGAATTTTTGCTCATAATATAATACTCCCCTGGTCTTTAATGTAAGACCTAGCTAATTAACTAATTTGAGGATATTAAAGATGTTAGTTAAGTTAGTTGATATGATACCACCTCCGATCTTAAATAGAAAACTTACTTCACTTTTTTATGGAGATTAAGGAAGCTAATTAAATTTCTTTAAAATATTTGTACTCATATTTATCAATTTTCTCTAAATTAATTTGTCTGACATATAAATTGATATATAATTTAATCATACACAACATATGACATGATTAAGTAACTTATTCAACTTCTTTAATCTATCAAAAAAAAAATCAACTAGATCTTATATTTAGGACAAAAGATATATAATATGTTTTTCCCCCATAAAATTCTCTCCTATTTGATTATTATTGAGAAAATATAAATATGGCATCTACCCAATTAAGTCCTACCTTGATTAAGGGAGGAGTAATACTCTTTGGACGAGAGATGATAAGGGAAAAAACAATAATATATATGTTAGCGAATAGAATAATACTTTTTGCTACAGCAATCTAGGGAAGTTGTAGGTAGTTTGCTGTAACATTGCGGAAGTTGTTACAATACATTGTTGTAGCAATGTGTTGAAGCAATTTGGGGGATGAATGCAAATTAAGGGGAAGTTTGAGCCCTACCTGTTTAATCTCTAATATATCTCAAACAATCTTAATTCTTGCACAAATTTTTTTTTTTAATTTCATTAGTTTTAGTTCACTCACATCAATCCAATATTTTGTTTGCTTTGCAACTTTCACTCGATTCTTCACTGCATCAATTGATATTATAATACTTGCAGGAGCAATACTCTATTCTATGTTTATTGTATTCACTGTTACTGTATAGTGTGCTTGTAGAATAGAACGTTGTATTCTAGAATAATCCAATAGGGACACATGTCACTATGTAATTGATTACTGTTCACTATAAATAGAAATGTGCAGGCTCAAAATGTATTATTCTGAGCTGACCTAATTACTCTATTTCCTATCTCTGGGCATGTTGGTGTTAAACCAACATTAGAGTGGAGGAGAGTAAGAAAATGGAAGGAATATTAGAGTAGAGAAGTCATGAATGGAGGAGAGTGAGGAGTGTATACATATTGGTGAGAGGAAGATGAGTCTTCTTTTTTACGGCCAAAAGTAGATGGGGTGTCATGCATAGATTATTTAAAATTCACAAGTTCTTCATATAATGTTAGCAACAATGATATAAATATTTTATATAATATCATGTAAATTTTCGGAAAAGAATAACTTATAAATTTTGGATCTTTGAAAAGTTTTCTTGCTGCATCTTGTGCTTGATTCTCATTGGTGACATGTGACATAATATTTATAAAATAAGATATAAATATTTGCATTATTAATCTTGGCGGATAGCAAAGTGAGATAATTAAGAATATATTAATTTTAATTCTCCCGATTTCATCAAAATTACAAAGGGGTATATATAATAATAATAATAATAATAATAGTGTCAATTTGGCAGAGAAAAAAAAAAAGGAAACAGAATAAATGGACGACATTGGAGATCTCAAAAAAAAAAAAAAAAAAAAAAAAAAGGTAAGATATACGGAGCTCTCTTATTTCTTTTTTTTTTTTTTAAAAAAAAAGAAGTAATAATCCCGTGGGAAATAACGGTATAGAAGAGAACACCGATTACAACATAGGAAAATTAATAATGACCCGCGTAAATGTTGCCGAGTATGATAGCGCCAAGTACAAGAACGATGGAGACGACCGCAGTTCCATCAAGAATCATAGACATGAGAAATACTATGATAAGACAAACCATAGCGCCGGTGATGGCTAAAGCATCGCTTGTCTCTAATCTCATTACTTCTTCTCCTCTTTCGCTTGACTTCAAGCCTATACCTGTGTGAGTATATATATATATATAATCAAAACTCATGCATGTATACTGTACAATCTCTCTAATATATGTATTAAACAGTTGATAACCATCATAATTGTATTAACTATAAGAATCATAAGCACGATCTGATTAAAAATGTCAAGAACAAAAGCATATCAAGTACCTAAGTATATGAGCATCAATGATCAAATAACATGTGTAGATCATATTGCAGAAACCACTGGAGGGAATGGGAGATATATATATATATATATATATATATATATAGACAGACTAGTAGCATGTAAGAGATACTTACAAAGAGAGGGGCTCACTGAAGAATAGTGAGAAATGCAGAAGGTGGAGGAGTCATCGGAAGGTTCCGTGTGAAGCGGTGGAAGAGAAGAAGAAGCTCCACAGACCGTTAATGATAAGATGGAAAGCAGCACGGGGGAGCTATTTACGACTGCCATGGCTTAGAACAAAGAAGGGTGTACGTACGTTAAACTGTTTGCCTATTGCCGTACGTGTGTGTTTTAAAAGGTAAGTGCATTCGTTTATATAATACTCTATTAGTGGTTTACGTTTTTTGCTTCATATATTACTTGTCCCGTAATTAATTTTTACGATAATCAAGGAAATCATTAATTTACTTACTCCTTTCCTAAAGTAAATAATGCTCCTAATTTAACTAATTCTTGGAATCTAAAATTAGCACGGAAATAAAAAATTTGATGCATCATTCTTAGAATTATAACTAGTTCTCCCTTCAATAAGAGCGAAAAATTTGAATTAACCCCACAAGAGTGATATATATTACATTAATTAAAATGTTAGTGATATTTATATTCACTATATCTCTCTATCTTACTTACCCCCTCATAAATAAGGGCATGCTTGGTAAAAAAAAAGTTTATTTGAGAAATATTTCTTGTTTTTAACTAATTTTAACCATTTTTTTAAATCGTGTAATTCAGTTATCAAGCTCCTATAATTTGGACTGGAGAGAGTTACTATTATAAACTATTAAAATTGATATGAAGCACAAAAATTGGCTTGAATCACTTATGTAATAATTAGAAGTCTCTAGGCTTTTTAGTGTTAGTTAATTGATATAAATTAAAGGTGTGTTGACTCTAGCATATAATTAAATGAGGCATTTTAGAAACTTAGTTGAGAGAGTATGAATATGAGTAAATTAAGAAAAGATTGACATATGAAAAGTTATCTTATATTTAATTAGGATCAAGATCAACTCCCCAAATATGTATTATATTAAGGACTAGAGGGAGTAATTGTGTGCAGCCGCAATGGAGGATGACGAGGTGAACTGATCTCCCATTCCATGTTGTTCCTTTTCTTTCTTCTTTGGCTTATAGGTTCTTTTATTTCTTTCACTCAACAATTTTTTCTACTTTTCGTTATTATGTCTTCTTTTTTAGCTAAATTTTTGTTGGAAGGAAAAATGTCACCCCCTTATAGCTCACAGCTCTCTGCCATCGCTTCTCTTATCTTCTTCAGAAAGCTAAAAAGGTTTGATTACAATCTTCGTCCTTCCCGTTATTTATGTTCTCTCCCCTTCCTTCTTTTCCTTTTGTTTTCATTCTTGTTATAATTGAGTTAGGCATTTTTATTGTATCCTTTTTTCTTTCCACTTGGCATTTTGTTATTAAAAAAAAAAAAAAAAAAATG
This sequence comes from Acacia acuminata, assembly GCA_019022655.1. Taxonomy (NCBI): domain Eukaryota; kingdom Viridiplantae; phylum Streptophyta; class Magnoliopsida; order Fabales; family Fabaceae; genus Acacia; species Acacia acuminata. The sequence goes on along the minus strand of JAFJYI010000257.1, from coordinate 448,575 downwards.
AGCACAAGATGCTTATTTAATTTCTCCTTGTACGTGTGTGAATGTGATGTTCCTTTATCCTTATGACTTTCCTTACTTACAAGATTTTAAATATCATTAGAGTGATTTTTATAGGTTCAACATTTTTTGTGCTGTGATTTGTTATTCAAAGGTTTGTCTCATAGACATATTTCCGCCTAACCTTTCTTTTAAATTAAGTACGCAGGCGTTGCTATTTCTGTTGATAGTCAATTGAGTCATTGATTAATTGTTATATACTCACTTAAGTATTGTATATAACGCTTTAATACCATCTACTCACTGGTTATAGGTGAGAACCCGCTTATGTTATCTATTGTTATTATTTCTGTTAACTATTATTTTTTAATTGTGATTATTTTTGCTATCTATCATGTTTGTACTAACATAATAATTTTATAGTCAGATTATAATTCATAGGTGCTTCTTGATTATTGTAGAGCACTTGGTATATTTGGTTTTGTCTGCCATTTTTTTTTTTTTTTTTTTTTAATTTCAGCTTTTGTTATGTTTTCCTTGCTCAATTGATTGACTTTTTATTTGGTTATATTTTTGTTTGTTTATTTGTTTTGATGTTTGTTGTATCTATCATCTCAAGTGTAACAAGTGACGGCTGCCCTGGTACACTTCTAGGATGTAGGTAGCCGTAAGTCTTTTGCAAACTCAACTGAAGTTGTGTGCGCCTTAATTATAAGTGCTCATGAACAGGTGATACGATTTTGCCATCCATATTATACTTATTTCTTGTTTTTCTTCTAATTTTTCCCCACACAATTCTTTGCAAATTATAGTTCATGAACAGGAAATTGGGGAGGCAGATCCATCTCTTGGAGTGATCCAAATGGAAGGATTGGTAATTATTTATGTCTTTTACGGATTTGAAGTTTCTGTGCTGATGTTTATTTTCGTTGTATGCCAGCAACTTGCTTAGCTTGAATTTGGATGTCAACAGCTTATGCCCCGCATGTTGATTTTGTGTATCTTTGCCATTAATTTGTTTTGGGTGTCTCAGCTGTTTGTTGCCTTTGGAGAGTCCCTTTCTTGCCAGTACACATTGCTTTCTCAAGATTTTTTAATCGAAGCTCTGAGTGCATCAAGCATGATGTTGTTATGATCTTATCTAGCATTTTCTGCAACCCGCCAAACATGGATAGACATTGTAGGTAATTTCGTGGCCTTCCATCTTGGATTGTACTCATTTTCATTTGAACTGTAACATTGTGCTTCCAAATTGGGGAGACACTGATTTTTGATGTACATGGCTGCATTAAAAGTTCATGTATCATGCGTCTTTTTAGCATTTTGTCATTACTTACTTGTAATTGTATAGTTTATAAAGATTAATAAAGCTATGGAGGTCGTGGAATCTATGAAGCCTTGTGTCAACCTTAAAGCATTTAAATATTTCAAATGGATTGGGTGAAAATATGGATATCAGCCTTTTACTGCATATATTTCAACCTGTTTCATTATTTCAATATTTTTGTAAGAAATGTATGTAATGTACCACCTGCCTGTTGTTAACATTATTTCAATAGTCAGCTTTCTTTTTTAATTATGAATTTCAATCACCAACATGTTTACTATGTTTTTTTACAAAATTAAATTACCAATATGTATACAAAGTTGATTCTGTCTGAGATTCTTTTGTTAACTGGTAGAAGGCCTGATGTTGTTTTTTCTTTGAAAATAGCGCTTCTGATTGTTTAGTAGCTGCATCTAGCAGAAAGTTGGAGCCCAATCGGTGGCTGTTAGCAGCACTAACTTTCTTAATGGAAATTAAATCCTAATGGCTGAAAAGGGCTCGACTTGCAGAAAAGAGCTTTTGAAACCACGATTTCGGTGTTTGCCAAACACTCACTTAATAATGTATATTTATGTCTAGGATTGCACGATTCGCAGCTGAGGGCAGTGACCTAGGGAACAATCATTAGCATATAGAAGATTAAGTTACCATCACTCCTTTCCGTTAAATTTTGTGGTTTTATGGGGCACATATGCATGCAAATTTATTACTATTTTAATGTTCTGTATTTTTAACAATGCAATAAATTCCCAATACTTTCATATTAAGTTGAAATATAATGTGAAAATTGGTACTTTATATTATATTATTCTATTATTCTTGTAATCATGTAGTAGGGTGTATGTTACATCTTCTGTGAGGAAATCTGTACAGTCCTACTCTGAACTTGTAACTTAACAAAGTCAACATATTTCATTGATCACTTTCTAGTGTTAACATTCAACTGTGGATGTTAAGCTCACAGTACAATCCAGCTACACTTCATAGCTTAACCTCTTATCTTCTTAGAAAAGTCGCTGATTGGATAACAAGGCAATGGATCAATGACAATATGTCTACTTTATGTTAATTTCTGAGGGATTACCAATGGAATATGAGCATATGATCTTATTCTAGGAGTTGAAGTTTTGAAGAAACATCCTTCCTAATTTCTTACTCCCTACAACTCATGATAATATAATATTTTTGTGATTTATTTTGACTTTGGTACTCTGAATTTATATTAATTTTCAATTTAGTCTTTTAATGTTATAAAGTGTATTTTTAAGTATCTTAATCTTAATATCATCAATTTCATTAACAGAGTGATGACTAAACAAATTCAAATGGTCATAGTGCAATTAACTTTGAGGCAACTATACTAAAAGTAAAATAAATATACTGATCTTTTTACATGTCATGAAATTTGGCTAAAGTATACTTTTAGTCCTTTAAGTTTTACATAAGGTATACTTTTGATCCTTTAACTTCATAAAGTATACTTTTGGTCCTAAAATTCTAACATCGTTAATGTTGCTAACGGAAAAAGGCGTCGCAAATAACTCAAGTGATGACTAATAGCACTTAATTACACAAATTTTACATATTCTTCAATTTAACCATATTTTAAATTTAAGCCTAATAGTATTTAATTACAAAATCATCATTTAAATTTACACCGTTATCACTTGAGTTTGCATTTTCCGTTAGCAAAATTAACGGTGTTAAAATCTTAGGACCAAAAGTATACTTTATGAAGTTAAGGGACCAAAAGTAGACTTCATGTAAACTTAAAGGATTAAAAGTATACTTCAGCCCATGAAATTTTAGTATTTCTAAAAACCTACAACATGTATGTAAAATTATATCTATTTGAAATTAGCTCATTTTATACATTAAGAACTATTTTTAAATATTTACACATATGACTCTTCAAAGGAAGAAGAGATGGTTATTGGCTCTCAACATATATGACCGATGGAAATTTTTGACCCACAGTCTTCACAAGCCTTCAATATAATCAATCATAACTCTCATCATGTTAAGAGGAAAAGCAAGTAAAAAAGAAAATCAATGTAAACTAATTGGTAGAGCAAACCGAATGCCCTCCCAAGGAGATTTCCCTTTTTTTGTCATGGAAAATCACACAAACCTCAACAGCAATAGCTCTTCGTCTTATCACTTCAGGTTCTACTTTTAACAACAGTTGTTGTTATCGTTCCAACCCTCTTTTCGTCTCCATCAATAAAATGTTTTTCAACAAATTAGTAGCCCATAGCCATCTATGTACTAATTAATTAGTTGAAAAACATTTTATACTTAGAACAATTGATGGAGACGAATAGAGAGTTGGAATTGCTAAAAGAAGAACCATGAAGAGCTATTGCTGCTGAGGCTTGTGTGATTTTCTATGACAAAAAAAGGGAAATCTTCTTCAGATGCAGGCATATGGTATGCTCTACCAAATAGTTTACATTGATTTCTTTTTACTTGCTTTTCCTCTCCTCTTTACATAATGAGAATTATGATTGATTATATATTGCAGGCTTGTGAAGACTGTGTCAAAAATTTCCATTTGTCATATATAACCAGAAGGTGGTTGTTCTTTTGAAGAGTCATAGATGTAAATATTAAAAAATAGTTATTAATGTATAAATTAATGTATAAAATGAGCTAATTTCAAAGAAATATAATTTTACATATGGGACAAGTTATAGGTTTTTAGAAATACTAAAATGTCATGACATGTAAAAAGATCATTATATTTATTTTACTTTTAATATAGTTGCCATGTCATGACATGTAAAAAGATCATTATATTTATTTTACTTTTAATATGGTTGCCATGTCATAACATGTAAAAAGATCAGTATATTTATTTTACTTTTAATATATAGTTGCCATGTCATAAAAATATCAGTATATTTATTTTACTTTTAATATATAGTTGCCTCAAAGTTAATTGAGGCATGACCACTTGAATTTATTTAGTCATCATTCTATTAAAGAAATTGATGATATTAAGATTAAAATACTTAAAAATACATTTCATAAAATTAAAAGACTAAATTGAAAATTAAAATAAATTCGGAGGATCAAAATAAAAAAATAAAAAATAACCCAAAAATATTATATTATCATGAGTTGTAGAGAGTAAGTAATTAGGAAGGATGTTCTTCAAAACTTCAACCTCTAGCTAGAATAAGGTGATATGCTCATATTCCGATAGTAATCCCTCAGAAATTAACATAAAGTAGGCATATTGTCATTGATTCATTGCCTTGTCATCCCGTATTCATTAATTTCAACTTTTAATCATAAGCAGGCCGGATCTGATTAAATATGAAAAAAGTATGAAAAACAAAAGCATATCAAGTAGATCATATTACAGAAACCATTGGAAGGAATGAGAGATATATATATATATATATAGAGAGAGACAGAGTAGTAGCATGTAAGAGATACTTACAAAGAGAGGGGCTCACTGAAGAGTAGTGAGGAATGCAGAAGGTGGAGGAGTTATCGGAAGGAGAGTGTATCCCCGTGTGAAGCGGTGGAAGAGAAGAAGAAGCTCCAAAGACCGCTAGTGATAAGATGGAAAGCAGCCGTACGTGTGATTCGTTTATATAATACTCTACTAGGGTTTACGTTTTTTGCTTCATATGTTGCGTGTCCCATAAGTAATTTTTACGATAATCAAGGAAATTACTCCTCTCCTAAAATAAATACTGCTCCTAATTTAATTAATTTTTTTAATCTAAAATTAACACGGAACAAAATAGGAAATAAAAAATTTAATGCATCCTTCTTAGAATTATACTTAGTACTCCCTTTACCCTTTTTTATAAGAGTCCAAAATTTGAATTATCTTAATCCTTTGTATGAAAGCCTGACCAGAGTTGTTTGAACATTTAATGAGTTTTTTTTTTTAACCCATCATTAAGTATATATATTACATTAATTAAAATGTTAGTGATATTTATATTCAATCTATTTCTCTATCTCACTTATCCCTAATAAATAAGGGCATGCTTGGTAAAAAAAAGTTTAGTTTATTAGAAATACTTATTACTTTTAACTATGTTTTTAAACTATGTAATTTGGTTATCAAGCTTCTATAATTTAGATTGAAGAGAGTAAATATTATAAACTATTAAAATAGTGTAAAGAACAAAATTTGGCTTCAACACTTATGTAATAATCAGCAGTCTCTAGACTTTTTGGTTATTATAAAGGTGTGCTGACTCTAACTCATAAATTATTTATTTTTAATATGACTAAACGAGGCAATTTAGAAACAAATACTACATATTTACTAAATTATTAATTTAATTAATTTTTTAATTATGTAAATTAATTATCTAGCTAACATATCTTAGATCGGAACGAGAACTTATTTTTAATATAAAGTACCAATTTTCACATTATATTTCAACTTAATATAAAAGTATTGAGAATTTATTGCATTGTTCAAAACACGAAACACTAAAATAGTAATTTGAAAGTATATGTGTCCTAGAAAACCATGAACTTTAACATAAAGGCGTGATGGTAACTTAGGCTTGTTTGGTTGAGAGAACTCATGGGAGTTTATGGGAACTTAACACAGTTCCCACGCCAAAATCATGTTTGGTGTGCCCTATTCCAAAGAACTCAGATTCCTACCAATGTCTAAGTTCTCATAAACGTGGGAACTTCAGTTCCACCAAAAAGTGGCGGGATCTGAAAAACTGCCCGGGAAAGTGAAATGTTATGACTAACACACCCCTCTCAAATTATAAACTACAATCGAGCTTCGAGCTGGAAGAAGAAGGAGGCAAAAAGAAGTTTGAGAACATCAGCTCCATCAAGAAGTGTTGTTTGAGATGCAAGCTAACCTGACTCCGGTAGAAAGGAACCTTCTTTGTACTTCTTCTTCTTCTCTTTTTCCTTTTGATTCTCATTCTTCTCACTAATTAAAGTTTCTTCTTCCTTCCTTCATTCTTTAATCTGTTGTTTGTTTCCTGAAATTACTATTGCTTCTTCTTCATCTTGTTCTTTCTCTCAAATTAAAAACTTCAACTTTTTAGTTTGGGCAAAAAGGAAAACTTATATTCTATTTAGGTTCTTTTTTTTGTGATTATTTATGTGGGTAATGCCAAACCAATTTCTGAATGCTTCGTTGATGAATTAGGGACCAGCTAATTGGTGGGGTCATTGGCATTTGAACTTTGTGTTTCTTGTTATCTCGTCCTGGGTTTCGAGCTCGTTGGTTTTTCTGTTGTCCATGAATGGTTGGCAAATTTTATGTTTCCGTGGTTATTTGAACTTTGTGTTTCTTGTTTTTCTATTGATATGCCCTTTTGTCAAATAATGCATTCGAACGTGTACTCGTAAATTTTGTAAGTTTGAACTTTACGCTTACGTTCGAACTTCAAAATAAACAATTCAATTTTCCATTACTTAGAGACTAGCACACTATTTGGTTGGGTCGGATATTTGTTGGTTTACCTGTAGTAATTTATTTCGTCCATTTTACAATTTCAAGGTTTTAGCACTGAGTAATTTCAGTTTTTGATTTTTCTCGTCAAAGCAGCATCTGAATTCATTGTTCACTGATCCCTTCAACGTCTGGTTGCAATTTTCTTTCTCCACAAAGACTCGATTTGGTTTGGCCCTCTTCAATTTGGAAAAAAAAAATGTTTTCTAGCTTTTTTGTGGGAGGACTCATCGATGCATTCAAGAGAATAAAGACATTTAAATTAGCAATATATAATTACATGGAAATCATGCTGGAAAAAATCAAAACAAGATATTCTCTTGTACAGTTAAGATATGAAATTAAAACAATTAGTATTTATAATATATCTTTGCAATAAGTCATTGAATACATAATTAAATTTCCAAAAAAAACAAATATAACTTGATATTACCAAATACCAATCTTTGAAGACCAATTAAAATAAGTAGGCTTTTATTGCAATAGACTATGTGCTACAAAAACCGAAATATGACCATATTAATTACTAGTAGTTTATTTAATTTTTCAGATCACAACTTCCCATATACATTAATACATTATAATGAGTTTTTTTGCTTCCCAAGAATCTCTCACTTCCTTTGTCTTTCGCCTACTTATCTTTCATATTTTGATTTCAAATTCAAATTTCATATTAATTTAAAAAAATGACAACTCAAATAATAAATCACATCAACATCAACATCAACACTATTCATGATTACATATATATTACTAAACAAAAAATAGCTATATATGTAGTCCTTTATAATTATATATCAATGCTTGTTTGACTATTATTATTATCGACGAATTTTCACTATTTGAATATGAAATCTTAAATTTGATCTTTTCTTTTTTTTTTTTGTGTTGGGGGGGGGGGGGCCAACCCAATTGAGCCTTGTGATCTAATCTTATGAGAATCTGCCTCTATATATTTGCTCTGATTAAAACTAGACATGTCATTTTTTTTTTTTTGACCAAAAAAAAAACCTAATTAGCTAATTTTGCTGCTCTTGTTTATGAATCAATCTAAAATTCAACTTGGATTACAGGAGGAGCACCGAAAATGAGATCAGCTTGATGCAAATGATTATAAAGGATTCCATAATTTGATTTACTATTATTATACAGAAATTTAACATATAACAAGAAAAAGATAAGGTTCGACAGAGTACAAATCAAAACAAAATCCGCTGCATATATGTTTAATTATAAATAATTACCTGCAATATATTGAGCAAATGAAAGAAACAAGAATCCAAATAATTACCTGCATTATATTGAGCAAACCAAAGAACCAAGAATCCAAAATGAGTGAAGGCCGAGGAGTGCATATATAAATGTGCACAGTGCATAGAACATATATGAATATCAAAAAAATACAATATCTCAATTCTTCATACATCTAAATTAATATTTTGTGAATAAAACATAATAACTGAAGAGCTACTCTCTATTTAAAATTAAACAACACAAGATAGTTAATTACCTAGTGAACGACAAGCACGGACGGCAATGGGACGGCGACGATAGCAGGACAGCGGGAGAGCAATGAGCAAGGACGGTGGGAGGGCCGAAGGTCGCGACACGAGCAGAGAAGAGAGCAAGAAGAGATGGCAGACACGAAGTGGGAAAGAAATCTGGAATACAACTCCAGATTTGTGACGGAACACGTTTCCCTTGCACAAAGCAAAGTTAAAGTTCCATCGCAAAAAGCAACTTTCTTTTTGCGACAAAACAATGGCGGACTTGGTTCCGTCGCAAAACATCGGTCCCTTTTGCGACGGAATCTCATTTCCGTCGCAAAAAGGGACCATGCTTTTGCAACGTAGGACAAATTCCGTCGCAGAATAGCCTTGTTTTGCTACGAAGTTGTGCAATCGGTCGCAAAACGACGCCCTTTTGGCAGCAAATCTTGACACATTTTGTGACAGAAATATTTCCGTCTTAAATTCTGTCATTATTTTCTGCTTTTCTAGTAGTGATCTTCGGTAAAAACAGGAGAAAACCCTTTACAACTTTACACAATGCACATAAGAAACATCCACTAAAAACAGTATATTTTCTCCAAAACTAGGAAAAAGTATGAGCCTATTTACTTGTTAATTTAATGCCAAAATGCACGTCTTCGTCCCACAAGAGATGTCAGAATTAAGCAACAATGAGTCAAGTTGAGGTGCAATCACCACTACTAGACTATCAATACAATCAGATTGTTCTCTATTTTAAAAAGAAAAAGAAAAAAGATAATATGTTGCCTTATAGATGGTACTTTCACAGTTTCCCTATGTTCAAATATGCAAAGTAAATGGTGGTTTCTCTTCAAAATTTCGTAAGGGTCATTTAAAGGGGAAAAAAAGAAAGATAAAAGCCTGAAATGCACCTGTATGAACATTTTTTACACAACAAGCAAGCACTAGGACATGTCTAACATTATGATCAAGTATTGGATTGGTAAGCATAGATTACAATGTTCACAACAATTATATTTTAAAGAGCTTTTCCTCCAAATTAAAAGATCAGAATCAAATACTCGAACGAAATCCTAGTAATTAACCCTCTTCTCACACAGTTGCGTTAAAAAAAAAAAAAAAAAAAAAAAAAAAAAAAAAAAAAAAAAAGACTCTTAAACAGCACGAATCAAATTCCAGGGAATGCAATCACGCGAGACAAACAGTGAGCAATTCACTTTCTACTCAAAATTGCCCTATTCTCAATCGATCACAATATCTGGCTGCCTACAAATGCTTATAAGAATATTACAACGAACTTCCACTTCTTTGATACTACGAATTCAATATTTATGATAACCTAGAGAAGACAGAAGGAGAGAAAGCAATCAAAATCTATAAAACATCCAATTACCTCTTCTTGAATTTGTCGAACAAAAAAATTGAGATCCATCTTTGAACCATTGAATAAAGTGAATGTAATGAAAAAAATATATAAATCCGAAAGAGGATCTCGGAGAAATTTGGAGGGAAAAAATAATTGCCACGGCCTGTGGTTTTCTTCCGGTACCTGAAAAACAGTGGGAGAAGAGAAGAACAAAGCGTGCGAGGGAGGCGAGGAATGCAGGCAAGCAACTAGCAACCATGGGCAGAGATAGAAGAGATGTTTACCTGTAAGAGAAGAGAAGGAAAAGGAAGTATTGTCGAAATTGTTGACGACGATGGAGATGCTGAAAAAAAAAAAAAAAAAAGTACTGGGGAAGGGAATAAGGTTGTCATTTTGTAAAATCAAGGTCGTTAGTGTCAAAATAAATCACTGAATTGGTTATTTGTTTTTTGAGATAGGATATTCTTACTACCTCTTTATCTTAGTACCATCTTACTACCATTTTCTTAGCGTTGGATCTATTATTTGATCCAACGGTCCAGATTTACCCTACTTAAAACCTCCTCCCTTCCTCACATTTCTCTCCCTTCCTCTTCCACTCTCCCGATCGGATACCCAGTGCATTGCCGCCAGGACGCGTCCACCATCGCCACCGTCCCTCCCCCTCCTCTGCGTCCCTCTTCCTCACTCCACCGCCCCACTACCTCTCTGCTAGGGTTTCTTCCTCTTAGGGTTTTCAAGATTTCTCCCAAACGGCCGATCGTGGAGCAACATAGGTCTTAATTACCATTACCTATACGATTTCAATTTACGCCATATTGTTTGCTTTTGCTTTTGCAGATCTGAATTCAAGCTTTGCTTTGTTACTTGAATTCTCGATGGGTCTACAAAATGGCATATCGCATAAACATTGATCTTCTAGGCTAATTCCTTTTGTCATTAACGGATTTGATGATCTTCTATCTTGTCCCCCTGTTTGTATTTGTTTTTTGTTCTTGGTGGGCAGGTAGTGCTGTGCGTATTAATATATCGGACCCGTGTTCTCAATTTCTTGTCTCTTGGATGACCTTGCTATTCGATCCGTTAATGGTTGTTATTGTATCAAGATTGAAGGGATAATATGTAAAACTTTGATTTTTTTTAAGTTCTTATTTTTAATATGAATACTTTTCAAAATGAAAAATGAACATCTACGATAATTTTGATTTTGAAATGCCAAAATTTTGAACATGAAAATTAATGTTGGTAATGAAGTTCTTGATGATTGCCTTGAAACTTTGTCAGTTTATTCTTGGGGTTGTCCTAAAATAAGCTGTTGCTTTTCTTGTGGTTGTTTGACCCACCAAGCCCTTGAAAATGTTCTTCATTCTCACTGCTTCATTTATAATTCTGAATATGTTGACCTCGTTACTGCATTCCTCCAGTGAAAATAGGAGCCTGCAAGAGTGAAAACTTTCTTGCATATATATTTACCTTTAATAGTTTCATTTTTGAATTCATGTTTTATTGGTGAGATTGCATTTATTTATTTAGCACATGCCTCTGTTGAGTTTAACTTGAAAACTTATACAAAGTGAATGAGGAGCAAAGACAAATTTTAACTTGGACATTTTCTTTGATTCAAATCAAACTTGATTAATTTTCTTTAGTTCAATTTTTTCTCTTTGATCCAAACATTGTTTGTAAGAGAAAATATTTCATTTAAATGCAGACATTACAGAAAAAGTCTAAATTAAAATTTCTCCACTCTACTCAATTCAATCATATCCCTAAAAGCCGGGGTTTAAGTGAAATTTATTGTGTGCTCACTAACCAACACATGGTCATGGTTTCCTTCTGGTCATTCTGTGCGATGGATCAACAGCCTGTTCATCTATACCTACTTGTTTGTATTACTACTATGCTCGCTCCGATATGTCTGGATTCATGCAAACTTCATTTTTCTTTGGATACATGGCTTTGTGTATGCTACGGTTTCTTCTTGATGCTTGGAACTGTTGGTTTCCGTCTTTGCTTTGCTCTTTGTTCGCCACATATATCGGTCCATTAAGTGCGAGTAAACCTGACGTTTTGCCCCTACAAGAGTCCCCTAGAGCTGTTACTGTCTTCATTTCATATTGTTAACGATTTTAATTTGCCTTTTTGTTTGGTTTACTTTCCAAGAGAGCTTAGAGTTTAAATTTAAGTTTACTAACCCTTTTAAAATTCAGGCTTTAATTTTCCCTGAACTTATTTTAAAATTCAGGGTTTAATTCGGTCCTTTCAATATCATAGCCCCATGTAGATTTTATTTATGATCGGCTATTAAAACTTTCGAGGATCATTTGCTTTTCTTGTTCAGACTTTATCATAGATTTCACAGCTTGATGATATGATAATATATTAATGTTTGGAAGCTCTTCATATTTGTATGTTTTTATTGGAAGCTCTGTACATGTACGTTTATTATGTCCTCGTTTCTTGCAATTACCACAAAAGTAGAGAATGTTACTTCATTTAAAGTGCTTTTTCTGGTCCTCACTCCTTGATTAACATCACCAATTACTTGGTCCAAAGGGTGATTCCTTATGAACTTCAAGCCTTAGGTTGAGATTGATCGGATTTTCTAAATTATTCGAGGATCAGTTTCAAAAACATTTTTGAGTTTTCAATAGAAGCGGAGTAGATTTTGAAAAGAATTGGTTTTTGAAATTATTTTCTTCATCATCATCCAGAGATCCGTCTAATTTAGACTCACAGAACACAACATGTATTGACTCTTCAACTACACGAGTACGTTTGTTAAAAACTCTGTATGCCTTACTCCTATTAGAGTAACCAAGAAATATACCTTCATCGGATTTGGGATCAAATTTCCCTAAATTGTCCTTACCATTGTTGTGAACGAAGCACTTACAGCCAAAGATGTGAAGGTGAGCCAGGTCGGTTTCCTCCCTTTATAGAGCTCATATGGAGTCTTGTTAAGCTTCTTCCGAAGATAGGCTCGTTTGATATGTAGGTGGTCGTGCTCATAGCATCACTTGAAAGACTTGTGATGTCGATTTTCATTCAACATTGCACGAGCCATCTCAGTTAGTACACGATTTTTCCTTTCGACTACACCATTTTGTTGTGGTGTCCTTGGAGTCAAGAAATTGTGATCGATCCCGTGAGCATCACAAAACTCTCCGAACGCTTGATTTTCGAATTCACCTCCATGATCCGTTCGAATAGCTGTAATACAAATACCTTTCTCGTTTTGCACCTTATTGGCAAACACAACAAACAAATCAAAGGTTTCATCCTTAGAGGATAGAAAGATAGTCCAAGTAAAACGCGAGAAATCATCGACAATCACTAGAGTATATAGATTTCCACCAAGACTTCTAACTCTTGCCGGTCCAATTAAATCCATATGAAGTAATTGAAGAGGGCGGTTTGTCGAGATTTCAGGTTTGTTTTTAAAAGATGATTTAGTTTGTTTACCCCTGTAGGATGAGAGAAAGAGAAGACAAATATAATTTGAAAAGCTTGTCTATTCATGTACATTGTATGAGATATTTATACACAAGAGAGGGAATAAGAGAGTTAATGAGAGTTAATGAATCATTATAGAGATTGATTCCCTAATCGCTATAATCTCTGATTGTATGCACAAGATCTTTCCTAATATAATATATTTCCTAACACTCCCCCTCAAGTTGGAGCATAGATATTAATCAAGCCCAACTTGTTACAAATATATTCAACCCGAATCCCACTTAAAGCCTTCATTAGGAGGTCACCCAATTGGTCCCTAGATCGCACATGCTCGGTGGAAACAAAGTTCTCCTTGACCTTATCGCGTACAAAGTGGCAATCAATCTCAATGTGTTTCGTACGTTCATGAAACACGGAGTTGTAGGCTATGTGGCTATGTGGCTATGTGTAGAGCAGCTTTATTATCACACCACAACTTTGCGGGTAATAATGTGGCAAGACCAACTTCCTTCATTAACTGATGAATCCACACAATTTCTTGTGTAGATTGAGACATGGCTCTATACTTAGCTTCTGCACTCGACGTAGAAGCCACATTTTGCTTCTTACTCCTCCATGATACTAAATTTCCACCCACAAATACACAATATCATGTGGTGGATCTTCTGGTAGCCTTTGACCCTGCATGATCTGCATCACAAAAACATTCAATCTTGTTGTGGCCATGATTCGCATAGAGTACACCAAGACCAGGTGAGCCCTTCAAATAATGTAGAACATGTTCCAAAGCTTCCCACTGAGCAATGGTTGGGGCAGTCATGAATTGACTAAGCATATAACTGGAAAGGTCACATCAGGGCGAGTTACCCTGAGATAGTTCAATTTCCCAATTAATCTACGATATCTCTCAGGATAGGCAAACAATTTGATCTTCTCCGGATCCACTTTCTTCTGTACATCCTCAGGTAGCTTATCAAACAGTATGCGGTCGCCAATGTCCAACAGGGGATTAGGAATCATGGGAATGCTACTCGGTCTTTCCGAGTTTCCCGGTTTCTTTTAACAAATCAAGAACATATTTCCTCTCGTGTCAAAAGGATGCCTTTCTTACTTCTCATAACCTCTATCCCAAGAAAGTACTTTAAAGGACCCAAATCCTTTGTTTGGAAGTGAGAATTAAGAAAGGCCTTCAGTGATAAGATTCCGAAAGCATTGCTACCCGTAATAACGATATCATCAACATATACTACCAGCAGAATCATCCCAGCATCTGTCTGCTGATAAAACACCGAATGGTCTCACTTACTCTGATTCAGACCAAATTTCTTAACCACAGAGCTAAACCTGTCAAACCAAGCACGAGGACTTTGTTTCAAGCCATATAGAGACTTTTGAAGATGGCATACCTTCCCACGCTCCCCCTGAGCAACAAAACCAGGTGGTTGCTCCATGTATACTTCCTCAAGAAGATCACCATTTAAGAATGCATTCTTAACATCCAACTGATGAAGATCCCAACCATAATTGGCTGCCATAGAAATGAAGAGACGAACAGAAGATAGTTTTGCCACAGGAGAGAAGGTTTCCGAATAGTCAACACCATAGGTCTGAGCATAACCCTTGGCAACCAGCCGAGCTTTCAAACGTTCTAAGGTGACATCAGCCTTCGTTTTGATCGTGAACACCCACTTACATCCGATAGCCTTCTTACCAAGAGGTAAATCAACGAGTTTCCAAGTACCAGCCTTATCAAGGGCCACCATTTCATCTTCCATCGCAGCACGCCAACCAGGATGGGTTAAGGCTTGTTGGAGAGTAGTGGGAACGGTGAGAGAGTCTAAAGATGTTATGAAGGAACAGGATGGAGGAGACAAATGGTTATAGGAAACAAAGGAAGAAATAGGATAAGTGCAAGTACGCTTACCTTTGCGCAAGGCAATTGGTAAGTCATCAGGAGGATCCGACACTATGTCTGGGTCAGAGTTAGAAGCAGAAGGATCAGGAGTATCAAGAATATCAGGCACTGGTGCTGGTTCAGAAGTAGGAATGGAAGGAACTGATATCGGATCAGACATCGAAGCAGTCACTGGTGGGTCCTAAACCTGTTCAATAACATTACTCGCCCTAGGGCGTTTTCGATAAACATGATGGATAGGTGGTTTAGCAGGTGCCGAGTCAGATGCTTGCACTGGTGGTAACTGAACTCTATAAACCAAGAGATCATCAAGACTGTCGGAAGTGTCATCGGTAGAGACAAGAAAAAACGAAGTTGACTCATGGAATGTGACATCTATAGACACAAGATAACGCCGAAGAGTGGGAGAGTAGCACCAATAACCTTTCTGAACCCTAGAATACCCCAGGAAGACACACTTAAGAGACTTGGGATCAAGTTTGGTAACAATGGGACGAACATCACGAACAAAACAAACACAACCAAAGATTTTTGGGTCAAAAGGAAATAGGGGTTTTGAAGGAAATAGGGTAGTGTATGGAGTGGCACCGTCGATGACAGGAGAGGACATACGATTAATAAGGAAGCACACAGTAGACACGGTGTCAGCCCAAAAGGGCTTAGCAACATTCATTTGAAACATAAGAGCCCGAGCAACTTCTAATAAGTGTCGGTTCTTACGTTCTGCAACACCATTTTGAGCCGGTGTATCTGGACAGGAGGATTGATGAAGCATGCCATGCTGGAGCATATATGTTTGAAATTGAGCAGAAAAATATTCTTTAGCATTATCACTCCATAAGGTTTTCACAGAGACACCAAACTGAGTTTTGATTTCAGTGCAAAAATTACAAAAGTGAGAAAACAACTCTGAGCGAGTTTTCATTAAATAAAGCCAGGTGGTACGAGAGAAATCATCAACAAAAGTAACAAAGTACCAAAAACCAGGCTTGAACTCGACATGACATGGACCCCAAACATCCGAATGGACTAAATCGAAAGGAGACACAGCTCGTTTATTAATGCGAGGTGACAAATGAACACGATGATGTTTAGCAAACTGACATGACTCACATTCTAAAGACGACAAATTATGGAATTGAGGATACATCCTCTTCAAAGAAGACAAAGACACATGACCTAAATGACAATGAATGTCAAAAGGGGACGAACCACCAGAGCAAGCAACTGGATGTGGTACTTGATCCTCAAGAAAGTAATGACCACCAGATTCATAGCCCCTACCAATAACTCGCTTCGTCGTAAGATCCTGAATCAAACAATGGTCAGGAAATAAAGTAATGAAACAGTTTGATTGTCGAGTGAGTTTGCTCGGAGACAAAAGATTAAATGTAAGGTCAAGAACATTAAGGACATGGGATAAGGGAACAGACGGAGTAGGTTCAACAGTCCTAGAGCAATAACACGAGAATAAGAACCATTGGCAATTGTGATACTAGAGGGATTGGCATAAGGCACATACGAGGAAAACAAATGGTGGTTACCTATCATATAATCAGTAGCACCGGAATCGATGATCCACTTCGAGGAAGAAGTAGCAAGACTAGAAGCAATATTACCCGTACCAAGAGCAACGGGAGAACTAGACGTAGATTCAGCCATTGATCTTCACCAAAGAAAATAAGTTGAGTTTCACAACAAGCTCTCCAAGCAAGAGACCAGCCACGAAGAATATCACCAAAGAGAACAACACCCAACAACAGAACCAACAGAACCAGAGACAAAGATGAACAGGTCACAAAGGACCAAACCAAGACTACAAACACAAGTCTCCCAAAAGAAACGAGCAAACCAAGCAAACAGTAGATCAAATAGAACTGAGCATAGGGCTAGATGAGCACAAAAACAACTTGGGTCAAGGTGAGGGCAGCAAGTCGTTCCCAGAAAAGCAAACAGCAAAAAGGCGACGAAGAAACTAGCCGGAAAGTGCAAATAGTCACTGGAAGCTCGGAAAAATTCAAACCATGACCAAAAGCAAAAAAATTCAGGGATCGGGGAAATGAGACGAGAAGACCAAACCAGGGAGTCGCCCAGGTGAAATAGAGACTCCATGCGCGGTCACGCACCGCCACCGTGAGAACTGCCTGAGAGCACGTGAACTCCACACGCCGTCGTGGAGGTGTCGGATGGCCACCAAACTTCCGGCGTCCGCCGATCGGAGGGTGGGGAGGACGTTGGTGTGGCGCGTGTCTCGAGAAAAGGTCTAGAAAACAACTCGAATCTTGCTCTCCTCTCTCTCATTGTTACACAACGTCTGAGCCCACTGTGCAGAATGACAGAACGCAGAAAACGAAGCTAAAAACGACCACAATGGCTCGAAAGCGCGAAAAAATATGGAACCTATAGCTCGATACCATGTAGGATGAGAGAAAGAGAAGACAAATCTAATCTCAAAAGCTTGTCTATTCATGTACATTGTATGAGATATTTATACACAAGAGAGGGAATAAGAGAGTTAATAAGAGTTAATGAATCATTATGGAGATTGATTCCCTAATTGCTATAATCCCTGATTGTATGCATAAGATCTTTCCTAATATAATATATTTCCTTACAACCCCTTTGACACGAATCACATATCATATCATTTTTAAAGCGAAGTTTGGGTAAACCAATGACTAAATCTTTTCTGAGCAACTTATCTAGTTGATGCATGTTGGCATGAGCCAGACGCTTATGCCACAGCCAACTTTCATCTAAGTTGCTAACAAAACATTTTTCAGAATTTATTTTTGGTAAATCCAGGGTATACAGTTTCCCTCACGTGGAGCTTTGAACAATACCTTCAGTTTACCTTTATCGATTGGGAGACATCTTTGTTGACAATGAGACATTCTTCTAATCAAAGATGATCCAGTTGTTCTTATCAGTACTTTGACTCACACTCAGAAGATTGTGACAGAGACCTTCCACAAGATATACATCCTTGATCTGAGGCCCGTCTTTTGCACCAATTTCACCAATGCCAGTAATTTTTCCGGATTGATTTCCTCCAAAAGTACTCTGCCTCCATCTTTAGATCTCATGGCAACAAACTTTTCTGTATCTCCCATCATGTGTCTGGAGCATCCACTATCGATATACCACTTGTTGATTCTTGATGCCTTCAAACATAGCTACAAAAACAGAGGAGATCAAGCTTTAGGTACCCACCTTTTCTTGGGTCCTTTGGGGTTAGTCTGGGCCTTAGGAACATAGGTTCCCTTAGGCACCCACTGATAATTACCAACCGGCTTATCCCTTCTATCCTTTTTATGAAAGCACGATGAGGTACTATGTCCCTTTCGATTGCAGTAATTACAATGTGCGAATGGGTTTGAAGAGTGGACTATTTTTCGAAAATAATTTAAATAAGATTTTCCACCTGTTTTCTTCTTGCCTTTTTGTTTATCAAAAATAGGATTATATCCTATTCGTGAACGATCGTTTGTAAACCTTTGTGCTTTCAAAATCACATTGAGCATTTCACTACCTCTATTGAACTTCTCAAGTGTTTTTGTAAGATACACATTCTTTTTCTCCAAATCCAGGCAATCACCACAAATAAGATCCCCACTCGTGAGATTTTCAACTTGCATTTTAAGAGTTAAGTTTTGCCTCTTCAAATCTATACATTCATTATAGACTTTTATGTACTCAGAGTGGATTTCATTGTATTCATCAAATAATTCATCATAGGTTGGTTGTATATCATGTACCTCGCTGTCGTTTTCGGTTGGCTCTTCTTCTTCTGCCACCAGGCAGATGTTGGCAGTCTCTTTCTCTTCTTCGCTCTCTTCTCCTGAGGACTCATCTCCCCAGATCCCTAACACATATGCCTTCTTCTGAAATTGATAAGATTTCTTCTTCTTTTCTTTCTCACTGTCTTTGAGGTGAGGACATTCTGACTTGTAATGACCAGGCTTCCCGCATTCGTAACAAATGACTTGATCTTTGTCTCTGAAGTCACGTTTGTTGCTTGGATTCCCTTTTTGAAATCTATTTCTTAAGCCACGATCCTTTCTATAGAACTTTTTGAATCTCTGTACAAACATGGCCATCTCGTCATCGTCTTCATCATCCTTGTCCTTTTCTTCTTTCTCCTTCTGGGCATTAAGAGCAATTTCCTTATTTCGGCTATTGTTGACATCGTCCAGATCCTTTTTAAATCTCAGTTTGCTTTCATATTTAGACAAACTTCCGAATAGGGCGAGCAACAGGCCATTGATTCTCCACGACCCTCCTCAATTGCGGTGACCTTTGCTTCCCGGTCTTTTGTCGAACATTGAGGATCTTCCTGACTTGAGGACCTTGTTCATATATTTTTCCTAAGGCCGCCAACTGATTTGTTAGATGAGTGTATTTGAGTTGGAATTCGGTGATGGTTTCCCCTGACTTCATTCATAGTAAGTCATACTCGGTGGTCAGAGTGTTGATATGGTTCTCCTTAATGCCGGAAGTACCTTCATATGCAATCTCTAGAGCCTTCACATTTCTTTCGCGGTTGATAGATTACATATTTGAAAGTACTCCTTTTGACGAGAGCACTTTGAAGCATTAGAATGGCCTTCTTTGAGAGTGATATTTTTCTTATCATTCTCATCGAATTCAGCCTCTGTCTTTGGAACATTAATTCCTCCTTCGGTTTTCAGGTACATAGTCTCCAAGGTTTCTATTACTCTCTGAGACCATATTCGTAGCTATCACGAACACTCTAAATTTAGCTTTCCAAAAGGAATAGTGTTCGTCGTTGAATCCTAGGGGTCGGTTGATTGAAGCACCATCAGGTAATATTCCTTCCATGATCTTTCTCGGGATGTTAAGCCCAACTGAGAAACCAGGCTCTGATACCAAATGAAGGTGGAATATCACCTAGAAGGGGGTGAATAGGTGATTCTTGATATTTTAAAATCTTTTCTCGTGTGGAAACAAAATAGAGACCAATAAGATAAAAGAACACAAGAATATTTATACTGGTTCGGTCAAAACACTGACCTACGTCCAGTCCCCAGAAACACTCTGGGATTCCACTTAGTTTCAGAAACAATTACAGACTCTGTAAACGAAGGATGGTCACTCACTCTCCGACTTACTCCCCCTTACAAGTTTTAATTTATACACCCTCTCTTAAGGTTCCTTAACCTTAAGATACAGACTTAACAATTGAAATAAGTGTTCAAATACTCCTCACGAGTTGATAAATAAATGAACACTGAAGTGCAGTTGATAAACAGATGAAACAACAAATGTAATTAAACTCGAATTGATTGCACAGTGTTTCGGTAGGTGGCAAATTGAATGCTCCCGCTATTTATAGTTGATGCAATTAATGACCGTTGGTGAGCTTCAAGAAATAGCCGTTTTAGACACTCGGACGTGTCCGTTACACAGTATGAAGCGTTCCACAAGAATTCCTCTCTTTTGACCGGTACAAATGGAATTTTTAGTTCCGACATTCTCTTTCATTCTTTCAAATTGTATCCGTTGTGAGTTAGCATTTAATGCCAACTTGGAGAATATCAGAAACGACTTTACTTTGCTCAGAACATTGGTCTCCGAGAATATCTCATTTAGGTAGGAGCATTTAATGCCTCTGAGAGCTGATATTGATTTATTCAAATTCATCGGTATCTTATGCCTAAATGATCTGAAACTCATGAACAAATTGGTTAATAGTATTTGGTAATCATAATCGAGGAATAATCAAAAGAGGTATTAATCCATTCGATGATTTATGAATCTCGCACACGGTGTTTTTCAAAAACGGGATGAAGTTGCTCGAGTAGAGGTCCAAGCTTGCTCGAGCAGTGCTCCTTTGAAATGCTTGAAGGAAATGCACTTGCTCGCGATGCTCGAGCGGGGAAAACTTCCTTGCTCGAGCACGAAAACATCCATGCTCGGGCATGCTCTTTGAAATTGGTTTAAATCCCCTTTCCTTCGTTGTTGCTCGAGCATACTTTTCAGGTTGCTCGAGCATGAAGAAAATCATGCTCGGGCAAACTCTTTCTCAAACTGGAACAATTGCATAACACTCGCTATTGCTCGAGCAGACTTTCAGACCTTGCTTGAACAAGCCTTCTTTTGGTTCAGTCTTGGAAATGTCTGAATGCGCGATGCTCGAGCATGCTTTTACTACTTGCTCGAGCAGCCCTTTGTCTTAAGCGCTTGGGTAGCATCGCTTGAAGCGAAATCTTGCGCCTGAAGCGTAGAGTCCCATCAGGCTACGCTTTAAGCGCAAATATTGCGCTCTAAGCGCAATGACTTTTCCCTTGCTCGAATAGAGACTTCAGCAGAGCAAAATACATAGGTCGCTCAATGTTGTTCGAGCAACGTTTTAAGTTTGCTCGAGCAAAGTTCTCGAGCATGCTTTTGTCTTCTGGACGAGCATGCTTCCTGCAGATGTTTTAGTCAGCCTAGCTCGATGTTGCTCGAGCAAGACCATATGGTCTGCTCAAGCAAAGTTCTATCAGATTGCTTCTGATATGCTTTGCTCACGATATTATCCTTTGATCGAGTAACATACTTATTGAATTCATTTGCCATGTTCTTTCTTATTTAATTTCACAAGAGAATTGTAATCATCAAAAACATAAGAGCCAACAGGTTTTTTCATGCCCTTCTCCTCGATGGATTTGCCATCCTCTTCCCTTTCATGATGTAGAGGTGGCCAAGACGATACTGGAAGGAAATGCATGAGTTACAATTCTGAGCTCGGAGTTTTGCAGTCATCGGTGGCTGCTATAGTCCGAGGATCAAATCTGAAAACCCTTCACGCAAGGGTAACATTGCTGTTCTTTCACTCTATAATTTTTAATCTTACCAAGCAAAGGAGTAATAATGAGGGATTGAAGCTAAGTAGAATAGCTGAAATGGGATTGTTTTTATAATTATCTTCATTCTGTTCAATATGATTGTATTATGGTTGATATATGATTGTATATGATTCATGAGGCACTACATGTTCATGGGTCTATATGATTGTATTATGGTTGATATACAAATTATGGAATAAGTTAATTGCTTTTAAATGATATGCTATTATTTCTAATTCGAAGAAGTAGATATATAGTTTAAGGATTGTTTATGTCCACTGTATTATTTTATATGATTTTCATCATACTAGTATACTACTCTATATAAAATCTTCTGACTAACAGCCATGTGATATCAAGGATGTGGTTACATATCTCAGATTCAAGGATGTGGTACCATCTGATGTTGTGATCTTCCTTTTGTAGGTGAAGCGTCTTTGAGAACAAAATTTTCCAGTGCTTCTGTCCTCAGGTTTTGTCACTCTGTAAGTACCTTTTTAAAAAAAAAAAAAAAAAAACTTACAAAGCAAAGTAGTAATAATGAGGGATTAAGGCTAGTTGAATAGCTGAAATGGATCGTTTTTATAAATATCTTCATTCTGTTCAATATGACTTGTAGCAATTCTGTATTGTTGTCCCTATGGTTCAATCATTAGCGTAAATTAGTCTCTGAACGCCTTCAGTTTTAAATATTCTCTTTTTGTGTTTTGCAAGACAAAACTACTCACTTATTTAAGCCTACAATTTAAATTTAGCCTACAACTTATTCAAATGCTGAAAACTTAAAACTCCATCTCCTTCATGCATTATGAGCTGGCTGGACCCAGCAAACCATTATTACTGGAATGATGCCTCTGCAAAACAGGGCAATGGTAATTGTTTTTCCTTTTCATTTTTTACAGCTATTTTTTCTTTTCAAGTTTAGAGATCATCAGTTTTGGGTTGAGCTAGTATGGCATGTTGATTTGATTAAAAAAACACAAAAACATGAAAGAGGAGCAGCTAATGGTATTTCTATGACTCATGTTAATACTCAAAGCAGTTGGTCCTGCTGGAGGTGGTGCAATGTAAGTGTACTATGACTTTTTTTAAGACGATAAATTTATCTTTCATTTGGTTTTTCTGGTACAAAAGATAAAGGCGCTGTTTCAACTCAAAAGGGTAATTTATTCTTAGATTCTTGCAAATTTTTGCATTAGAGAATGATTTCTTAATTTATCTATATGCATGCTCATATCTTCTGCAAGTCTGAACAGTAATGCATGTGGTGTTAAGGAAATTAAAAAAGAAATCTTATTGTTCTTTTGTAGATGGATTCTCGGTTTGTTTAATTTTTGTTTGTTTCCAGGTCTTTGTTTTTAAGCCGTGGCCAAAAATGTTAGCTTTCCTTAATGAGAGGTTGATTGGCATAAAAGTGGGTGACTTCTGGTGAATTGAATAAAATTTTTGTATTTAATGTTCCTATTTGGTTGTTCTTCAACTCATGATCATGTTATAAATGAATTGTTGCCTAGCTATGTTAAGGAAGGACTTCTTGGCCAACCTATATGGGAACCGATTTACATTTCTGAGTTTGCACTTTCTTTTTAAAAATAATTTGATTTTGTGGGGCCATAAGTTGATGGAAATTAAGATGAGTTTGGTATGGATCAGCTTTCACTGGTGTATTAATCCAATTATATGTTTAATATTATAGATAATGAATACAGTTTATTGACTATGGATCAGCTTTCAAAAACTTGATGATTTCCTAATGAGCCTACTATTTGGAATCGGTGTTAATAATTTTGATCTTCCCAAGTCATGGAAACCACTATGAATGTGTGTAATTGTTGTAATTTTTGGCAGCTGAATTAATGCATATAATTCATTTTGAAATTTTTGAGTTTTTCTCTGTTTTCTTGCGTAAATCAGTTCTGTTGGCAGAAGAGTAGGCAGATGAGATCAGGTTAGGTATGAAAAAGCATGGGCAGATCGTAATGTTTTGTGGTTTAGGTGTTGAAATTGATGCTAGCCCTCAATGACAATATGTACCATAATCATTTTTTCTTGATATACTCCTGTTTTTTACTTTTGAATTCCTATTATTTTTGCAGTCTCATGGGCTTTGTCATATGGCTGGTGGTAATTCTTATTATTTTTGCAGTCTCATGGGCTCTGTCATATGTGCTGCTACGTTTAATGACTTGGGAAGTGGAAGTAATGTTGATGTTTGTGTGATAACAAAGGTTAGATCTTTGATCCCAGATCCTACATGTTGCTCTTCGAGGTGGTTTAAACTTTAAAGTAACTTCCATTTATTTGTACTCTTCTATTTCATACTGCACATGGACATAAAGAGTACCTCAATCTAATAGTAGTGGTTTAATGCATCTCATATTCTCATCTCCCACCTAAAAGGTGAGTCAATGTCATTCCTGACTTATTTTTTCAATTTCTAACATTTGCTTGGAGTGGGTGAACCTATTTGTTTTTAAAGGAAGCACCTTTATTTGGTCTTCTTACAACCTTTGCCAAAGAGAACTCTTATTCTTCACTGAGGGTGATGTCTTTCTTTCATAAGCTTTGAAAATGCTGTGGACAAAAGCCGAAGGCATCATTTGGGTACTTAATCATATTGCTTTTGCAGTGTTGCACACATTTTTGGTCACGTGTTTCATATTTCAGAACTGAAGGTGCATTTATTTTTATCTGTATGTGTAATACCCGATGATTAAATAAAGGGATAAGGGTCTTAAATGCCATGGAAGTTTTCGCTCAGAACACCGGTAAGACGGAAGTTTTTTTTTGGACCAAAAATGCCACTTGAAGTTCACAAGACGTAGCAATTTTGCCCCTAAGTATCATTTTTGCCATGGAAGTGTTCCCTGAAGAGCAATTTTGCCCCGAAAGTTTACACTAAGGAGCAATTTTGCCTCGGAAGTTTACAAAACGTAGCAAATTTTCCCTTCTGTGCCCAAATATTAAATTTGACTATTAAATCAGTCAAAGACCACAAATGTCATGCCTTGAAAAGGTCGAACTTGGAGTCAGAGAAGGAGATCCTTCAGATGTTTAGATCAAGGCGGTCAGAATTTGTGAAGCCGAATTGGTTAAAGGGACTGAAAGGTCTGTCAGAAAACGCAAATGAAACGCAAAATGAGAAATGAATTGTTTCAAAAATTGGTTCAGTAAAACAAATCAATAGCGATAATATTTACGTTTGTATAGACGATCATTTGCTTAGATCATAAGTGATACTTCCTTTGGGTTTTGTGACAAATCGACCTTTTAGTCCATTTGACCAGTTCGAACTTCACAAATTCCGCGCCTTGAGCTCAACATCTCAAGGATCTCCTTCTCTGGCTCCAAGTTTGACCTTTTCAAGGCATAACATGTGTGGCCTTTGACTGATTTAATAGTCAAATTTAATATTTGGGGACAGAAGGGAAAAATTGCTCCTTAGTGAAAACTTTTGGGGCAAAATTGCTCCTCGTAGAAAACTTCCGGGCAAAATTGCTCCTCGGAAAAACTTCCGTGGCATTTTTGGTCCAAAAAACTTCCGTCTTACCAGTGCTCCTGTGAAAACTTCCATGGCATTTAAGACCCTTAACCCTTAAATAAATAATATATATCATTAATATTCTATGTGCATAAATAGTACCTATTTAAAATAGGTGAATTTATGGTCTCAATTTTTGAAATGTGTTTGTTCTATTTTCTAGGCAATTTTTACTTAGAATTAAAACAACCAAATGACTAAAATTTCTGAAGTTATATTAGGGATCATAAAACAACTTAAGATTATTATATTAGAGAATAATCTTAATTAAGTCATAAAGAGTGATTAAATAACATTAAAGTACTTGTTTCAATAGGGAAAATTTTCAAATACTAATGGGCAATTAAATTTGCCATAATTAAAATATTAACATTAATTTTCAAAATTAATTAATTAATTAATTAAATAGGCATAATTAAAGATATATCTACATAGTTAAAGGCTTAAATACTATCAAAGGTTCAAGATTAGCACAGAGAAGGTTATTATTATTCATAATTAATATAGTAACAAACAAATTAAGCCTAAAAACATGTTAAACACCATATTTGGGATTTTTTTCCAAGACTAATTTAATTTCCCCTATTTTCTAGGAAAGTTGTGAAATCTCCCTTAAAATTTGCTAAGATAATTGCACCAATATTAAATCAGCACATAAATGGGAACAAAATATCATCAATAGTAATCAAGACTTTTTTTAACATAAACCAAAGGCTTGGATTAAAAATAAAGCTAAATCCTAAGGCCTTAATTCAATTTCATAAAGTGAAATCCTTGTGAATTAAAATCCACCAATAAAGATTTTCTTGAGTTTGGGAAGCAATTAATAAACAAATTGAAAAATCAAAAAATAGGGGAGGGGGACGATTTTTATGCTGAAAGGGGTAGGAATTGTTTGATATTTAATTAATACACATATGCTAAATTAAATCATAATCAAAACAATCAAGTAGGAAGACTTTTGTGGCATTTTGGAAGAGGATAAAAAGTGAAGAGGGAAGAGTGAAGTCGGTGGTGAGAGTGAGAGAGAGATTATAGAATTGATTTAATAATGATTTGAAAACCACTAAAGAGATAAATCAGGAATCAAGTAATCTAACTTCTTAGAAAATGAGAATCTATACAAAATAAATTGTATCTTGAAATGCGTTAATCATAGATCAAATATAAGGACTATCTTGAACCCACATAATTTAATCTCGAGATTAAGTCTAATTAAAGTTATTTTGGCAAAATTTGATGAAGAAGATTAGAGATGATCAAGGACAATCGAGAAAATCTAATTGGACCATAAATCTTGATATCCGACTACTAATCAAGATACATACACAGAATTCAAAAGTGTTGGTAATTGATCAAGTAACCAAAAATAGATTTCATTAAAGTAAACTTCATAAAGGGGGGGTTGAATCTTTGGGTTGAAAGGATGAGATTAAAACTTTCTAGTTAAGTTAAAATCCAAAGGTTAAAAATGAATAAAAGTTGTTAGCTAGTTAACCCTCAAAATTGCTATAAATAGGGAGGTAATGTCTTCATAACTTCTCACCAATTCACAAGCAAGCACAAGCTTAGAGAAATTGATTCTAAGAGTGAAAGAGTGAGTGAGAGTCTTGAAGAAAGGAGGAGCAAAGTTCTTGGTAAGTCTTCTAGCTTTAGCTTTCAAGTTCTTAGCCATTTTGTTATTTTGATCTTAAAATCTTCCAATTGTAGTTTTGTTTTCATATTTTTATAGTTAAATTGTCTTTATTTATAAAAATTGATGAATAAGAAGTTATAGCAAAATTTTTGGAAGGGTATGGTCAAAGTAACGAAGTTCGCGAAATTTCATCGGTTTTGAGAATTCTGGAATCAGTGATGAACATGCCAAAATTTCATATTGAAAATATAGTCACAAAATTATGGGAAAATTTATGGTTAAATTAGACATATAGGGATTTTTAAATATGCCAAGAACATGTTAAAATGAGCTCTGTACAGTGAGATAAAAATTCTCAAAGTTGGGCTATGAATTTCTGGAAAACTTCTGGGCAGAGGCTCAAAACTTTAAAACTGGGAGTGATTCGTGTGCTCTGGGAAAAAGTGATTATTTTTACTTGGAAATAGACATCCTAAGGATTCCAAGGAATTTTACGGATCTTCGTTTCGATGTTTCTAGAATTAGTTATAATTTTTCAAAGTTAGACAAAAATCTGTCCAAAATTCTGGACCAGCGTTTTTGAAGAATTAAAGGTGATAAGTTAGAAAATAATTCCACCAAGGGTAAAAAGGTCATTAGTGACTAGGATATCTTCTAGAATATTGTTTGCGAATTGATAAGTGCGATATTACCATTATAGGAAAAACGTGATCACAGTCCGAACGACAGCGTACCGATATCACCGACAAAGGTACGGACGCGTACTGTAACACTAACTCTTATGTTTATTGTATACTTATATGTGATAGATGTGTTCATAGACTGAGACTCTGTTTTAAAAGTTATACACATACAACTATACACGGGTTATGGATTTGATAATGCCGTTGAGTTTTCCTAGCGCTGAGGACACGGATGTACACCGTGGCACTGGTGAATAGTGCAGACTATAATAACGTTCATATGCAGTGGCTGTGTTCTATGTGAATATTGCTGTTGTATCATGAATATCTGTCATACATAACTATTACATGAACATGAGGTTAACCGTTACCTGAGGTTCAATGGGCATTGAACCTCAGCTCTTACCATAGCTTCAGGATCCGGAGTAAACAGGATCGAAGACAAGTGTAAGCAGCAGATATAGGGACCGGCTAGAGGAAGCCTTTTGATTTGTACTTAATGATATAGTCATTTGAAATTTTTTGTAACGTTGTGAAAGCTAACACATACCTTACAGTGGATGATTATCAATTACTTTTGAATACTAAATTACTTCCGATGCTCTACTATGATCAAGATACCATGAAAACGCTCTCGAAAATTGGGATGTTACAGTATGCACCCTGTATTTTTGTAAGTTTGTGCCCCCATGGTTTTCTTTTTCTGCTTCCAATTTTATTAACTCAGGAGTGGTAGTTTATGAGAGTTCTTTTTAATGTCTGCATAATTTATATAGGCTGATCAATGATCTTTTATAGGATTTTTCAAAAGAAAATTAATTAAAAATGATATGATTTTTTTTGGTTCACTTTTGGTTAGTAATTATGTTGTCACATTAATGAGATGCTTTCACAATATTAGAAGATAAGTTATTCCATATTGGTCATTGTCTTGCTTTTTTGCCAGCAAAGTTTATGTGACTTTATAGGTTATTTCACCTACTGTGATATCTGTAGACTTGGTCATTTATTTATGAACTGCATAGATACACAGTGGAGTTGTTGAACACTTGGATTATGCATATAGATATTGTCCTTCTTAAGAGTGAAGGTTGTAGCAGCTTTGGGAACAGAATTTCAGTTTTGACAATCTTCTTTACTGCATTGGGGGTGGTTGAAGTTGATATGACTAAAAAGCATTTCTACCTGCACCGTATTTTTTTAGCTATAAGTTATATTTTTATCATTTTCTTATCTCATTTCTAGTGATTAACCTATTTCAGAGCTAGGAACAGTTTTTTGTGATAGTTGCGTGGAAAAAAAGAAGGGGAAGGGAAATGAATGAGCTGGTACTTTGGGAGGGTTTTGTGTTGGATAAATTTTATACCTATTTTTCCTTAGTACACACATGGTCTTGCATGACCTTATAAAGTTTCATGTTTGAACCATGTTTTTTCTCTATTCTAGAGGTGGTCAACTACTGACTAATGTTATGATTAACTAATTAATCAGCCATAACAATATTTCTATAATTCAGTTGAATTTTGGTCATACCCTTAGTCAAATGAAAAAAAACATTCTTTCTTAGAATATTTCCTGCTTTTTAGATGATAATTGTTTTATACTAAATTATAGGAATTGGGTGTAGATGTGGGATAGCAGAGATTGCGGGATTATTTAAATTAATTTGATTGTTATATATTAATCGCATATTCCCTAATATTTATCATCTATTTAAATTAATTTGATTATTACATATTATGCATATCGAAATTATAGAGATTGATAACAATATATCCTAATTTATAGGATTCATGTGTATACACGGGATTTAATTTAACATAATTGTTATACATTAATGAGATTATTTAAATTATATTTACACGAGTAAACCTAATTTTTCAAGTTGTCTCATCAAGTTGCAAATTGTAATCACCTTCCTACCGTATCTCTATGTTTGTCACTTTTTATTCGCTAATTGACTATAGCATACTTTTGCGGATGGTGTGTGTGTTAAAAATTGAGGAGGCTTTTAAGCTATTTCCAGTTCCTATGATAAGCTATAGTAATTTTTGAGTTTTTTTTTTTTAAATATGCCTTTTCTCATTTTTAATCAAAATATGGGCATGTTGGAGCAAAGTTTTTTCCGTCATCATGATAGCTTTATATGCCAAATCCTTAAAATCCAACGGCGTAGGTACTTTTTAATGATATCCCTGAATACAAATTTAATGTTGGTTATTCATTCAGGCCTCAGTAAGATTTTCCTTGATTTAGTTTTAAATGCAACCACATCTCTATGTAGTAGGAAATAGTCGTAGGTTATGATATTGTGGACTAACTAGGAAGCGAGGTTTGTCTAGGTTTATGAGGGGTGTCCAAGTTGTGGAACTAAACAAAAAGTTGAGAAAGGCATGGTTTCATGTGACAACTATTATTGTAAGGGCAAACTAATTTCAATCCAATCAAAGTATGGTTATGGTGATAAGAATGGGTTTAGTTACGATTATTTATTGTTAATGTTTTGTAGGAGATATAACTGCGGCCCAAATATCCTTTCAAATAGGTTTAGGTTGAATTACCTTATTGGTGATGAGTTTAAAACTGCTTCAATTGTCTTTTGTGACAAGCATGCATATGAGCTTTTAGAAAAAAATGTTGTTGAAATAAATAATTAAATAACTATTAAAAATATATTATTAAATATGCAAATACAAGAACGATACAATTTAGTTTAAATATAGTTTAAATCTAAATCATATTGAAATTAAATATACCAAAATTTATAGTTTATCATATTCAACATTTTTTTTAAAAATATATATATATATATATATGATTATTTAATATATTCAACAAATTATAAATTTAACAAAAATCATAATATGTTTGATTAGCATCCTCTTCAATTTCTTTATATTTACCCATCACCATTTAAACTAATTTGTTTAATAAGAATAAGGAAGAACTAAAGGATGGAAGAAAAATGACGGAGAGGAGGTAGATAATTGAATGGGGTGGTTAATTGAAATTTTCTCTAACTACAAAAAGAAAGGACATGATAGGAAAAGGTAAATAATGAGTATTAAGGTACTTATGGCAATATTTTCTAAAGACTAAAATTAAAAGACAGACGTGCTAGATAGGGAGCTGCAGAGTTATGAGTGACATATGTACTTAATGGCAATTACATGTAAGAATGTTTAAATACTATGATGGCTAGCATTTTGATGTCATTTTCTTTTTCCCTTTTGACATGTAGTTAAAGTTGCTAAACATATAAAAGTACAACTACTGATGTAGTTGTGGTTTATGTTGTGTTTTTGGATGTGGTTTACGTTGTGTTTTTGGATAGTGACACAACTTTTATTTTTTATTAGTTGATTTGAAATCCAATTCTTTTTTAAAATGTTCGCTTATGTTTTACTCTATTTCTTAATAATTTGAATAAGGGGAGAGGGTAAGGATTTGCTTTCATGTTATGGAATGCCCGCCCCGGGGGTTCATGCTTGTTATGATAGTGCCATCTCTTATTGCCACTCTCCTGTCAGAATTTCCATGTGCAGAGTATTGATTAAACTGTCGGCTGCATTTGTCTTTACCTCAACAGTTTACTGCTGTATAATCCTCAAAGAGCTGGAAGATGTTCATATGTTTAGATTACTGTTTAAATGCAGCACAAGCTATATGAACAGTCAATTAGGAAGATTATATTTTACAAAAAAAATATATAGATATATATATATTAAATCACTGCTGCATTTTTTCACTCTAGATTATATTGTCTCTCTTAACAAAATTCTAAAGAGTATATGCGATTTAATTTGTTAATATCTGGAGTTTTAATGGTGCCTTTGAAAATATACATTGAATGAAGGGCAGTTCTTTTCATTAATTTAACCTCACCAATACCAATTACCAAGGACAAAGTAGGTTGAATGAATGGAAGTTATTTTTACTGAAAGTTTGGGGGAGTAGGTAATTCTTCATGGTTTAACTGAGCAGATCTTTAATGCCTATCATTCTATGTGTACTGATCAGGATTTATTCCTTCATTTGTAACCAGAGAAATTATGAAGTTAATGTGCTTATTCAATAATAGAAAATTATAAAGTAAGAACAAAAGATAACAAAACTACTTATTTCATTTCCATTTTCAAAGTTGATCAAATTGAAAAGATGATAATAAGATATAAAATTTTAGAAATTAAATCAAGCTGAAAATTTATAATTTTAGAATTTTTAAAAACTAATGGTAAAACATTGTTGACCTTTAATAGATGTTGAGTAAATGCGATAAAGTGGGAGGGTTTGGGGAACATTAACTTCATTGCTCTACCAGTATTATACTTGTAACAAAAAAAAAAAAAAAAAGATATTGTTGAAATAAAATCAAAGGGGATTCTAAGTTAGAAGATGAGCAAATTGTTCACCAACACAGGGAGAATCATATTACTCACGACTTCTCCTCACTAAAATAAAAGGGCTAACTAATTAAGAGCTAAGAACAGTTAGCAACGTGGTATATCAAATATTCAGGGTTGCATCTTTATGAGCTTACTGCTACCTCGTTGCTTATCCAAACCTAGATTAGTATGGGATGCAACAAACACTCCTTTCAAAATATATGCTATATATCTACATGATTAATGCTAATTATCTTAATTGTCCTCTAAATTTTTCTGCCAGCTAATTGTAATTGGGATGGAGTTGGCCGGTTTTTCAAAAAATTATCTAACTGGCCCCAAAACCCTGAAATTTTATACTATTTTTTCATTTTATTTTATTCATTCTGCAGCTGCTAACATGCATCTCCAATAATTTTGCTTTCACATTTATTGCCTTGCAACTTTGTTTGCTCCTCTATGTTAGTCTCCTAGAATCCCTTGCTTTATATTCGCTCATCTTTTCATCTTTTTTTTTCCGCCTTACACCATATCTTATAGGGTGTTATATCAAATTTGTACTAAAGCCCATTCAATTTTGGAGTTATAGGGTGGAAGGTCAATTACAATGAGATGGAATCCTATGCATGGAGTTATGAACATCCACACTTATATTGTTTATAACAGTTATTTTGAAAATTATTTGGATTTTAGGGGAATTTTAAGTGTCATGAAACCAAGAACTGTCAATTCCCAGTTTTTTCTTGAAGGGCCATTTTGGATTTCTTTTAGAACTTATGTCTCATGAGTGCTGAAACTTGTTTCATTTTTAGGATGGAGAATCAGGACGGAGTGGCCTTCAACACAGTGCTTTGCATTGTGGACATCTTGCTGTGGCAGGCATCCTTCTTCAGCATGGTGCCTTTATTACAATGGAGGACTATAAATCTCGAGCACCTGTAGACCTCTTATCTGGCCCTGTGCTTCAGGCCTTTGGAAATGAATGTGATTCAGGTATGAATCGCTGTTCTTCGACTACTTTGTAATGGTTCTGTTAGTTGTTAGCAATGCAAAGTAGTGATAGAGGCTGAGAAATTACACTATGATATTTTGGGTATAGTGGCTAATGAAGTCTTTAGTTGGAAAAATGGCACAAACTATCAGCTTGGAACTGGACATGCGCACATTCAGAAGTTACCATGTAAAGTTGGTACACTTGGTGGTTCCTACATAAAGTTGATTTCTGCTGCAAAATTCCAAAGTGTGGCTGTGTATCGCTGGGATGTTTTATTTATTTATTTATTTTTTTTTAGTGGACCATTTTAGAAATATCACAGCGAAACCAAATGGACACATATCTTATTTGATTTATTCATTTATGTTTTAATTGGATTTCTCAAGTGTTTATATTTCTGCATTTGTATTGGCTGAAATGTTGAGGGGCTCCTTTGTCTGTCTCATGCACAGGATGCTCCTCATCATAATACTATCTATCTTTTTATCTACGTTCTCTTTATTTTGACACTTTGATTTCTTTAGTTTTTGTTCAATGTAATTTCCTTCAAGATTTTTGCCAACAACTTTATCCTTATTCAGTTTTATGTCAACATATGCTTGAATTAAACGCAAACTTCTAATTCTAGAGAGTTTAATGGGTCAAATTGCCGAAATTATATCTTTTACGTATACATTTGGTAAAGGCCTCTTCGGCCTTTGGATTTATGTCGCAGCTGGTCAGGGTTTACAAACATATTCATAGTTTGTCTCATTCAATGATATATATTTTTTCTTAAACATGGTTAGAATCAACATATTTTCTGTAATCATGTGGAAGTTTGTCAGGTTCACACCTTTGTTCCTATGCTTTTTGTACATGCAACACTTTGCAAAGAGAGTATAATTTCTTGCAAGTTATCTACTAGCGGAATATGAGCATATGAACTTATTTACATCTACTTTATGTTAATTTTTGAGGGATTACTAGCGGAATATGAGCATATGACCTTATTTACATCTATGGTTCTTTAAAGGAACAACCTCCTACGGTCAGTTATTGGCTCTCGGCATATATGACAGTCAGAAAGGGCTGATGCACATTCTTCACACGCCTACAATATAATCAATCATAATTCTTATTATGTAAAGAGGAAAAGTAAGTAAAAAGGAAAATCAATGTAAATTATTTTAGACATACCGCATGCCCGCATATGAAGGAGATTTCCCTTTTTTTGTCAAAGCAAATCTGACAAGTAGTAGCTTCTGTTAGCGACTCTATGAGTTGTCGCTGGCGTTCCAACTCTCTGTTTGTCCCCATCAGTTCTTCTGTTAACAATTGTACGAGTTGTTGATGTCGTTCCAACTCTCGATTGGTCTCCATGAATTTGTCCTGGACATGAAAATGTTTTTCAACTAATTAATAGCCATTTATGAACTTATTCCTAAAAAATAAAGGGGAAATCCCATATAAGGTTGGTAAATTTAACAAATCCCTAATTAAGTATTGACACAATTTAATATTTTAAAATGGGGTAAAATGACTTTAATGCCCCTTCCCTCCTATCAAGGTTTTTGTTTTTGTTTTTAATAAATGCAGATATTTTTGTGATAATATAATCCAACAATAATAAGACTTAAGCTATATATACCGAAATGAGGCTCTGCTGATCTATCTTAAGCATAGTGAGTTGACCTCGTCATGTAATTTATTTACCGAATGAGAGTAATTTACCTCGTCATTACTGAAGGACTCAAAAGCACAAGTCCTTAATCCCTCATAAGATAATATAAGCTAGTCTTATACATCTATTATCGATCACTCTAACTCAGACACACACACACACACGGGGATACAACCACAAGGCGAGCTAGTAAAATAACATAATACAACTACACCGAAGATCGAAAAGACTAGGATAACATAATACATTAGACAAAGTCAAAGGAGAAGAAATGGAATTGACGTACGTAGTGAGTCATAGGGAAATGGTCTTTTTCCTCACTTCAAAGACTGGGGGCTTTCTTTGTTAATAGATAGCAGAGTATCAGCTTTTAAGGGAAGGATTGGGCAGCAGGCATAGACAGAGAGGATTCAATACGGGACTCAGGGGTGAAGAGAAACTCAATATACAAAAAAATGGAAGGTTAATTAATACACACAAAAATCATACCTACAACACACAGAAGAAAGCATCTATACCATACACTCGCTATTAGACAACAACTGAAGCAAGAAGGATGTAGATCGCTATTAGACAACCATACCTCCAAGGCCCTGGCTCTGTATTCAGCCGCTGCCTCTAGCTCCCCGCAGACGAAGCACCAACCATCATTGCCGCCGCCGTCGCTTTTTTCTTGTCCTCCGCTTCTTCTGAGTCCCGGGTGGATAACAAGCTGTCCAGCTTATATATCAACCATACGACTAACATCACTGTAGCACCAATCCCATACAACGCCAGCACGTATCCCACTTTAGAGAAATCCATGATAAAACCACTGGGCACAGACCACCACTGGACGCAAGAGAAACAGGAAGAAACTGGGAGACAAAGACGAGAACGAATGGCTGGGCAGTGGATTGAAAGACTATGAAAACTTGGGTTAGTAAATTTAGTAAATTAATCTTTTTTTGCCATGCTGCTATTCTTCTTGCATTCCCAAGTATGGCCATTTCCAAGTATGGTCATGTATTCAGTTGAGTTACGCGTCTTCATCATAAGAATCAATATTCGCTCGCTGACCTTGTCAAACTTGGCATTTGGCAATCAAAATCACCTTTTCCCTCCCTCCATCTATAATATCATACCATAACTTATACTCTTCTAGTCTTTAATGTAGTACATAATCAACTAATTTAAGCAGGTTAATGAGATTGGCTAGGTAGGTTAACATAATATCTTTTTCTCCAAAACACTAACATAATCTGAGGTATCAGGATCTGAGATATGTTGGTATCAGAGTCCAAGATAGTGTGTTGGTATCAAAGTCTGGGTATTGTGTGGTATCAGAGTCCGGGGTAGTGTGTTAGTATCAGAGTTTGAGGTAGTGTGTGGTACTAGAGTCGAGGTAATGAGTGGTATCAGAGTCTAGGGTAGTGTGTGGTATCAACTCGGAGTAGTGTGTCGGTATCAAACATGGGTATCAGAGTCCGAGATAGGGGACAGTATCATAGTCTGGGGTAGTGTGTGGTATCAGAGTTCGGGTAGTGTGTGGTATCAGTCTGGGGTAGTGTGTCGGTATCAGATATGATGGGCCCCAAAGCAAAAAATATCGAGAGCGAGACGCTAGGACATTACAATTGGTATCAGAGAGCGAGACGTTGGGATATAAAGATCCCTGGTAAGGGTATGGATACCTCTCTCTCTCGACGTGTTTCAAAGTCGTGAGGGGATGATGGGCCCCAAAGCGGACAATATCGATAGCGAGACATTGGAATATTACAATTGGTATCATAGAGCGAGGCACTGAGATATTACAATTGGTATCAAAGCACTGGGATGTTACACCACATATAATCAATGATAGCCTCTCAACACGTTTTAAAGCCGTGAGGGGATGATGGGCACCAAAGCGAACAATATCAAGAAGGATGTATCACTATTAGACAACCATACCTCAAAGGCCTTGGCTCTGTATTCAGCTGCTGCCTCTAGCTCCCCGCAGATGAAGCACCGACCATCATTGCCGCCGCCGCTTCCTTCTTTCTCCTCCTCCGCTTCTGAGTCCTGGGTGGTTAACAAGTTGTCTAGCTTGTATATAATCCATACAGTTAACATTACTGTAGCACCAACCACATACAACGCCAGCACGTATCCAACCGTAGAAAAATCCATGATAAAACAGACCACCACTGGCTCGTTCTGGACGCAAGAGAAACTGGAAGACAAAAGACGAGAGCGAATGGCTGGGCAGTGGATTAAACGAATATGAAAACTTGGGTGAGTTTAAATTTAGTAAATTAATCTTTTTTTTGCCATGCTGCTATTCTTCTTACATTCCCAAGTATGGTCATGTATTCAGTTGAGTTACGCGTCTTCATCATAAGAATCAATATTAGCTTGCTGACCTTGTCAAGCTTGGCATTTGGCAATCAAAATCACCTTTTTCCTCCCGCCATCTATAATATCATACCATAACTTATACTCTTCTAGTCTTTAATGTAGTACATAATCAACTAATTTAAGCAAGTTAATGAGATTGGCTAGGTTGGTTAACATAATATCTTTTTCTCCAAAACACTCTAATTATGAGTTTAACAATTTTTTTGCCTAAAGTATACATTTAGTGTTTATTCCAATGTTTCATCTAACGGGATGCCAATTATGCAGTTAAATAAAGTACCCTTAAATTTTAAAAATATAAAAAGAAATTATTGTATGTTTCAATTTACCAATTAATAGAAATACTATATTTGTGTGTTATGAGTATTTTGGTACTCTCCCTTGTAGTAGATGGACAAACGTACTTCCAGTTAGTTTTGACGGGTGTGTTACTTTTGCCTTATCTAGTTAAAGTGCATCTGTGTTTTTAATTTTCAATTAAGTGATAGTGAAAAAAAGGGGAAAACGATGAAAGGAATGCTATTATGAGTAATGTGTGTTTTTAGTTTTTAATCAAGTGATAGTGAGAAAGGGGGAAAAACAATGATTTAGTTTGAATTAACGTGGAAAAAAATACCATTGTGTTTTAATAATTCAAGCGCATTGCCAAAAAAAGGACTTTGATTCAATATAAAAAAAGTACTTGAGGCTTATGAATATTGTTTGGGTTAAGTAGCAAATCTGTCTCGGAAATACACGTCTAGGAGCAATTTTACCCTGAAAGCTTTTTTCGGTTCAATGTAGCCCCGGCAGTTTAAAAACATAACAATGTTGCCCTTTTCCATTAAAAAGTTAACGGTTAATGTCACATTTTTAACGGTCAACATTAGTTTTTTAACCCAATAACTAATATATAGCCGAAGAAATAATTCTAAATACCTTCTTTGAAGCAAAATCAGAATATTCCATTCAATGTGAAATCCAAAAATAATAGAAGATACCTAACCCATTATATGGAAACCTACACGAGTTCTGATGAAGCGATGAAGGGGACGGTGTTGGGGTTTCAGAATATTCCTAACAAGAAGGAAATTCACTGTACAAAAACATGTTATCAACAAGAGGCAGCAATTATCAAACTTAAGTTGATTGCCTTGTGAATTTCGCTTCAATTTAATTATTTGTGTAAACTTAGTAATTAAGCTTTCAAATAAGCCTGATTTCAAGGTCCAAAGATAGAAAAGGACCGGTTTTTTTCCCTATTTGCCACTTTTTAAAAAAATATATATATATGGAAAGTGTGGGGGTGGGGCCCAACCCCCCACACATCCATAGGGCCAAGTGGCCCAGGCCCAACCAGTTGAGCCACTTGGTTCCTTTGATATAATATACATTGTTGCAAGCTATAGAACAAAATTTCAACCCGCAAGGGGATGGCAATTTTGGGAAACACACAAGTAAGAAAAACAGTTTTTTTTTTTTTTTTTTGTGTTTTGTCTTATGACCAACTTTTTGTCTTTGTGGAATCAGGATCCTATTGTATTTATATCGATCCTACCAACTTGGAATCAATGTATGTGCTTGCTTGTATGTTTCGCCAGATGTAAATGAAATATATCTCTTCTATTTCATTTTTTGTGTCAAGTCTGCTTCGTTGTGCCCCTTTTTGCAGTTGTATTATGCTTTTTGCAAACTTCCCTTGTGTCTAATTTTCTGATGATTAGGAGGGGAAATAACTGTTAAATTGAGCAGTCATTTTTCTGAAAGCAAGACACTTCATTTCCTCAATTAGGTCAATGATGATTCTGCCAAGTTCAACTTCATCAAACAAGGCACTTCATTTTCTCTACTCCTGCTTTGATAAGTTGTGTGCGGTGATGTCCTATACTTTACAGATGACTGATTTTATGCACCATGAACCGTAGTGTTCCTGTTTGTAATTTTCAGAGCAATAGCAGTTTCATTAATCAAAAGAATCCCATGGGGTGTGTTCAATTTATCTCTATAAAAGATTGAAGCTTTTCTTGGCCCATTTAACATTATAACACTAACACTATGACACTAACACTACAATAACATATTAAACACTATGATACACTTCTCTTACTCTGCCATTGAGTTGCATTATATCAAAATAAAATACTACAACAATTGATTCCGGGAAGAGCAGCAACATCAATAATGAAGCTCAATTCCCATGTACCTATTACGTAACCTCAGGTCACCCAAACAATAGCTATTGCATTACACAAATACCCAATTCACATTACAAAGTTCTTACATTAGCTCCATCTTCAGATACAATACACACAACTAAACATATGTTACAAACAACAATGACATTGCTACTTTAAACTTCTTTTCCCCCTTCCTAAGTTCCCTATCATATAGCTCATGTCTACGTTTAAGCTTTCTCAAGTCACTATGTATTGCATCAAGCTCTTCACTCACTCTTTGCCCATGCTCTGCTCTTCGAAGGACGGAATTTTCATCATATAATTTGTCAATGTCGTTTAACAACTCCTTAATCACAGTATTTGCCCTCTCACCGAATTCGTTATCATGCCAAGCAAAGAATCCGCTCCCCCCATTCTGGATGAGCATACATCAGATAAAATTTCACAAACCTTCATATGTAAAAGTTCAATCTTCAATAGACAACTTACAACACATTTATCCACACTTAAATCAACTAAAAAAACCACATCAGAACGTGCCACAATCAAAATTCTAGGATGCCAACTAAACTCAGCTTAACCAAACTTTGCCATAAGAACCATTTGACTCATGCCACAGTACTCTCAACCTAGTTCCCTTAAAATTGACATTTGAACTAGAATTCTTCATGTACTATTTCAAATCAAACAAGAACAACAATGAGCAGAAAACCAGCAAACCTGAAGTATGCAAACAAGAATAGAGTGTACAGAAATGAGCAGAATGGACAAACAAGAATGTCTTAAAAATTTTGCAAACAAGAATGGACAACACAACAAGTCTTAAAAAAGAGCAGAATAGAGTGTCGAATGAGCAGAATGGAGCAGAAAACCAATGAGTAGAATAGATGACGGAAAACCAATGAGCAAATCTTAAAAATTTTGCCACCCATATAGACTACACTAGGCCTCTCCAAACTTGAATTATATTGTACAGAAAACCAATGAGCAGAATAGAATGTCGAAGCCAACAAATACCCAAACTTGAATTATATTCCACTCTGATTAACATTGCTTACCTGGCAGTAGTATGGGCATCCATAGACCCTCCGACCTGGGTTGTCGTTAGTCCACGCCGTCCATCTCGAAGCCACCATTCTGTGATGACAGTACCTCCTCGAAGGTTCATAATCATCCTCATGACTGGGTTGTCGAAGAAGCACCCCCCTCCGCCTGCAGCTTGCCATCGACGATGAAGAAGATGATGTCATTTAAGCCCGTTTTTGCAAATCGTCGTCGCATTTACCTCCAAGACCGCGTTTTCGACTGGGATGCTTGTACTCTCGTGTTCCTCTTCCAGAGATTTCCTGTACATTCAAACTCTTATCCTCAGTTGCGCTCAAACTCCACGTCGACAGATTGAGGCAGCCACCTGGATAGGTTGAAGTCAGATGAACGTCTCGGTAAAAAAACTAACAACTGTTGTGTTTTTTGATAAATATGCACCTTAACCCATTAAAGAATCTCATGGCAACAGCAATGTGATCCCAAAAAAAAAAAAATGATAGAAGTGGTAAAAAAGGGGGAAAAATCAAAAGAAGCAATCACATGGAATTAGTTTCAATTATATAAATTATTTATAGCTAGTGACTTGGTTGAGAATGAATAAAACGACTGCATTTAGAAATAAAATTGCTCTACAATGATATTGTTGAAAGTGATAATAAACGAATGAATAAAATTGCTCAACAATGGTAAAAGTGATAGTAACCGATTGGGTCTGATAGGTTGGACCGGTTGAACCCGTTTAAAATTAAATATTTATTTATTTTTTAAAAAAAAAATTATTCAGAATTTTATTTAAATAACCCTGAAATCTTTACTTCCTCAACGGTATAGTCCTGTGTTAGTTGTGTTAGTTCAAGTTTCACTTCGATCTAATCCACTAACCTTTGACTCAATACCTCGGTCGGTTCAATCCTCGGTGCGGGTTTGATAACCTTGGTATTAGTAGTTTTTTTGGGTGTCTCTTCGACTAGGTGTAATTTGTTTTTGGGTGATTAGTAAAATTAAGGTTAATATATAGTGAATAATGTATAGTTTATAAAGATTAATATAAGCTTCAAATGTGGGTGCAACTTTTATAAGCTAACTTGGATTGCAGTTTAATTTGTCTCTTCTATAAGCTAATTATTGTTCCCTAGGTTACCCACACCAACAAATCGTGCAATCCCAAACACAAGACATTATCTCCTAGATCACAGTTCCAATTAAGCAAACAGCATACCTCTTTATATCCCTATTACGTGCCAAATTAAACCGCAATCCAAGTTAGATTATAGCAATTACACACACTTGAAGCTTTTATTATTCTTTATAAACTAGACATTATTAATTATATATTAATCTTAATTTTACCAATTACCCAAAAAACAAATTACACCCACCTAAGAGGTGTCCAAAAAAAAAAAAAACTAATATCAAGTTTATTAAACCCAGGTGGCGATCAAGTGAAATCGGAGCTAATTCGAGGCTAGAATGGTGAGAAAATGAATATTTCAAGGTTATTTATATGAAATTCTAAATCAATTTTTTTTAAAAAAAAATGATTTTTTTTTTGAAATTTAAAATAGGTTGAACCGGTCGAGTCCTAACTTGCACCATTGTTGAGCAATTTTATTCCTTTGTTACTATAACTTTCACCATTGTTGGGCAATTTTATGGATTAAGTAGCAAATTTGTCCCGGAAATTTCGAGGAGCAATGTTGCCATGAAAATTTTTCTTGTCTCAATTTGTCCTAGAAGTTTCAAAACGTAGCAATGTTACCCATTTCTGTT
Source organism: Acacia acuminata (assembly GCA_019022655.1). Lineage (NCBI taxonomy): Eukaryota > Viridiplantae > Streptophyta > Magnoliopsida > Fabales > Fabaceae > Acacia > Acacia acuminata. Next base: position 406,455 of record JAFJYI010000257.1, on the reverse strand, counting down.
AAAAAGTTAACAGTCAACGTCAATTTTTTTTTTACAGTCAACGTTAGTTTTTTAACGTAATAGGGCCACATTGCTACGTTTTGAAACTTTCAGATTAACATTGAGACAAAATTAACTTTCGAGCAACATTGCTCCTGGACAATACTTCCGTGGCAGATTTACTACCTAACCCCAATTTTATTTCTAAATGTAGTCGTTTCATTCATTCTCAATCAAGTCACTAGCTATAAATAATTTATATAATTCAAACTAATTCCATGAGATTGCTTCTTGTGTTAATTTTCTGTTGGGGACTGAGTTTCCTGTATTATTTTATCTCTAATTTTGAGAAATAATTGTTGATACATGTTAATTACACTCACCTCCTGAATATCAACTCCAAACTCTAAATTTTACCAATTTATCCAGTGATTTAGTTTCTTATGTTAAATACATTTTTTAACAAATCAAATCAGAACATGTAATTGTAGGCTTTAACTTTAGGAGTTTAACAGTATCTTTTTTTTTTTTTTTTTTTTTAAACTAAGGTCACATATCACAAATTATAAAAATTGCTTTTTTTTCCAACAATAATAAAAACTAGCTATAACAAAATATAAGTTTTTTTGGAGTTAAAGATCAGCTCCTGCTTGTTCAATTGCTCGTAGAAGATATTTTTTGGTTAAAATATACATTTAATCCTTTATGTTAATTTCTTTCAATTTAGTCCCTCAACCTTAACACTTTAAGTGTCATCTAACAGAATGCTGACTGTGCAAATAAATAAAGTGCGCCCAAATTTTTATTATGTTTCAACTGACCAATTAAAAAATACTAATAATTTGAGAACAATCACCCCTACCTTATTCCTACCAATATACACTCCTCACTCTCCTTCAATGCCTTCACCAATTTTCCTTTCATTTTCTTACTCTCCTCCTTGCAGTCGCCACTCCTTCCAGTTGAGAGTAAGAATAACGGATTAGAGGTGGAGAGTAATAAAATGGAACGAACATTAGAGTGAAGAAGCCATAAATGGAGGAGAGTGAGGAGTGTATATTGGTGGGAAGATGGGGCCATTTTTTATTTTGCCAAAAGAAGATGGGGTGATTGTTGCTTATTAAATTATTAGTATTTTTTAATTGGTAAGTTGAAACATACAATAATTTCTTTTTATATTTTTAAAATTTAAGCATACTTTATTTAAACTGCACAGTAAGCATTCCATTAGATGAAATGAAAAGTGTTAGGGTTGAGGGACCAAAAGTACACTCCATAAACTTAAGAGACCAAATTGAGCCTTAAAGTAAAATAAAAAAGACTAAATGTATACTTTAGCCTATTTTTTTAAACTTTATTCTTAACAAGTGAGAGTTGTGTCTTTGTGTTTGTTAAATAATTATTGGATGCATAATAATGACTTGTTGAGGTTCAACAAAACCAGGACATGACTCCGAACTCAAATAGCACTTATAGAGTAACCTCTTTACCAACTAGACTAACCTTTGTTGGTCCAAACACGTTTGACAAACCATAAAACTATGGCTTCAAAAGTCATTTTTTCACGAGTTAAGAAAAAACTCTTCTCACATTCTTACCGTAATAATATCCATATTGGTTATATTTAATAATTAATCAAATTATACATACTTGGATTATTCGCTTGCTGCTGTTGTTGCATATTCAACCACGCCTTTCTTCGTCTTATCTCACTTAGTTTTTCTTTCTCCCCTTTCCTGAATTTATTGTTGGAAAATACCCATATGTTAGTTGCCGCTTTACGAAATCCCTGCCATCTATCCATCATTACCAACTAATTTAATCCTTAATTTTGCTCACCAATATTATTTTGATCATATAATCCCACTACTTTACTCAATCTATCAAAGCCGACAGAGGTTTGGAATGGTCAGAACTATATATAAAGAAATAATTCTAAATACCTTCTTTGAAACAAAATCAGAATATTCCATTCAATGTGAAAACCAAAAATAGAAGATAGCTAACCCATTATCAAGAAACCTACACGAGTTCTGATGAAGCAATGAAGGGGGTTTCAGAATATTCCTAACATTTTAACAAGAAGGAAATTCACTGTAAATAACATGTTATCAACAAGAGGCAGCAATTGTCAAACACGATTGCTCTAACTATTGCATTGATAAACATGAATGTGCTTTGTTAACATTAGAACAAGAGAAATGAAGAATTGGAAGCCAATAGAAATAGCTCAAGTGCTTACTATACCCAACAGAAAAGTAGCTTATGCCTCATGTCACCCATCAAACAGTTGATGACTTTATCAACATTTTTTCTGAATGTTAAAAAGGAAACCACCGAACCATAACCAAAATATGACGATAGATTTCAAAGGCGACATCTATTCCCAAATGAGAGGGCAAACAGGAAAAGAAACAGACACAGACTCGCGAGTTCGAATATGCAGATCCAGAGAGAAAGAGAGTGAGAGTCGATGCTATTAGGGTTAGGGAATAGAGATTTAGAGCGGTCCAAGGAGGGAGGGACTGAAAACTCTACTTTTAGCCTTGACAGGAAATTGTCGCCAGCTGAAAGGTAGGTGTGATTCGTTTATATAATACTCTACTAGGGAGCGGCTTACGTTTTCTGCTTCATATATTACTTGTCCCATAATTTTTACGATAATCAAGGAAAACAAGAGAAAGTCCTTAATATAAGAAGGGGATCATGAAGCTCACCCACACTGCATGAAGTAGGAGCGTCCTTCTGCAAATCCTTGAGCTCCTTCAAGATTAACTTCAGTTCAAAGTCCCTAAAGACAGAACCTAGAAACCATAAATACCGACAATATCACTTCATCAGCAATCAGATCGTGAAGGCCAGACACCAATATAATAAACTGCAGGCACAAGTATATCAAGTTCCAATTGAAGCATCGAAAACAAGAGAAACAAGAACAAGAGAGACAGGGAGCAAAGGCTGGAGACTGTAACACCCCACTGTTCTGAGCCCAGAACAGAGTGGCGTCTTCACCTACTATGTAAAGATATAATATTTAATGAAAACTGAAACCACTGGCTAGTTTTGGTTCTTGCGAAGAAAGCCCTTCATTAAAAAGAAATTTCAAAATCATTAATAAATTCGGTTGGGCTTTTCTGAAACGTTTAAAACTTTTGAAAACATTTTATCGTTGGTTCAAACTTGTCATTAAAAATTGCATCATACTTAAAGCCTTATTAAAATTCATCGAGTTTCTCCTTATTTCTCCAATTAATCTAGTGCTCTACTAAATCGTTTACCAAAATTTGGGCTTGTTACATACATGCCCGAACCCTGCAGCAATCGTTAGCAACGAATATATATGTATATAAGTCTTAACTACTTCTACGATAGTATGTATCTATTTAATATATACATCCCCAGTAGCCACTTATGGCTATCACAAAATAATATCTAAGTCATAAGGAAGTAGTAAAGTTCATAGACAAAAGTGAAACTAAATGTTTCATCTCGCTTCCTCTTCACCACCTTCTTTTCAAAATCAAGCAATTATAATGCCCTTGCCTCTTCCTCCCCGTTTACTAGCTTGCCCACGTCCCGGATTTAAGGAAGGCTCGAATTCAAGTGAATGAATCCCGAGTAACAAAGGTTAATCTCAAATTCTAGCATATGCAATATATGTAAATCAACCAAGCGAGTAGTCCACACAAAGATATAAAGCATTCAAATTCATTTCCAATTCAACGACAAGTATTACATACCAAATGCAGCTTGTAATACAAGTAAATCATAAAATGATTTCAAATACCTTAGCGCTAGGAAATTCATTTTGGTAAACTGAAAACCAAAAACAACTGAATGCACTAGGCCCTGCCTAGCCACCGGGAAGTTGGCCCCATGGTCGGCCCTTCCGCTCAATCGAGCCACGAGTGGTGCTGGCCCCATACAGGCAGGACATACAATATGGTTTACAAAACATATATAGCTATGCAAAGAATGTGAGATTATAGTTACTACCTGTTGGTCTTACCGACAAAACCCCTTCCACCAGATTCTTAACACTACGCTTGTCCTTCAGACACGGGCGATTCTCAGGTCCTATAATTAACATTTATATAGTGATGGGTCATTAACCAATCCAAAAATAACCATAAATTCCACTTCTCTAGACCCACCCCAAAAATACTTGTTTTTAAATATCCTTATGGCTAGGGATGTATACTCATTGAGACCTATTTTAATTAGATACTATTCACTATGAATAATTATCATCTCAGCCATTTCATCTTGCATTTATCCAAAGAAACCTTTACTTTAAAGGTTTAACACAATTAACAACTTATGTGACTTTTTAAAGACTTATCAAAAATTCAGGCTTCTTTTCTGAGAATTTGGAAAATTCATAACTCGACCGATATAACTCCAAATGGAGTGATTCCAATTTCTATTTAAACCTTGATAAGTCTATTTTCATAAATTAAAGTCACCAAGTTGATTTATGGCTAAGAAAAATTTCCAAAATTCCAAAAATAAACAATGTCCAGAAATTCTTCAGATTTTCTGACCAAACTTTGAGAAACCATAACTCCTTCAATACTTATCGGATTTCGACGAATTACCTATCGAATTAAACCTCTATGAGTCTACTATTTAACTGGAAAATTTCACATTTAAAAGATTTTGTTTAATCAGTCCGAAGTCCAACGCCATTTTGTTGTTCCTAAAGCTTACCAGAAATTTCCAGTTTTTTTTTTTTTTAGCTCAACTTCGAAAAATCATAACCGGAGTTGTAGAGCTCCGTTTTAGGTGAACCAAAGCTTATTTTAAACCTTAAGAAGTTTACTTTCTCCTGTAAAAATTTCAGAGAAAAACTCAACCTATAACTTTCGAAAACACCAGGCATAAGAGACTCTGTTTCCAGACTACTGTGCAGAGGTGAAGACAAAACATGCAACCTCTTTTTATGGTCCTTAACTTTCAGAAATCAGTCACCATGCTCTTAGATCAGACATGCATGGTTGAAAAAAGAAGTTATTTACAGAACCAAAGAAGACTCACCTAGCCCCAAGTCAGTGTTGCATGTGAGTTTGTGTCTAACCCAAATAACATGCATGGAAGGAACCATTCAAAATCTCAAACTAGAGTTCAAGGTCTTACTATGAACTTTGTTGTTCTTCCTCTTCCTAATCCAGCCGTGGAGATGAGTGGATTTGTTGAAGGTTGTTGATGTTGGGAGAGGGAGGAGGATGATCAGATTTTAGTTCTTGTGTGTGTGTGTGTGTGGTCGTGAATTGAGGGGAAGAGAAGAAATTGTTGGCGTTTGAGGAAAGGAGGGAGGACGGATGGAGTTGAGGGAGAGAGGAGAGAAGTGAAATCTGAATTGAGGAGGGAAAGTGACGCTGAAATGAAAGAGGGAGAAGGTGTATAATCAGATTTTTAGAGTGTGTGATGTGTTGTCGTATAAAGAAGGATGGGGGAGGTTACGTGGCTGTATGCATGAAGGAAGAGAGGGATATGTGAGTTGGTGTGTTGTGGTGTGAGGTGGCGGAAGGTTGCAGAGTAAAGAACTAGCTGTCATGCACTTAAAATCAGCAAATGGCGTGTGAAAGTCCATTGAATTGAATAAGAAAGTGTGTGGGTGTGTGTTGGGTAAATTGGGCCAGGTAGAAATTTAATGGGCTAAGAGGAATTAATGGATGGAGGGGAGTATTGCGTTGAAACTGAATGTGAAAGGTATGGTTAAAGATTATATGATTGTGTTGGAGTGTTAGGAATTGTTTGGCCAATTGAGTGTGGGCTCGGGTGTTATGCATCATGGGCCAATGGATTGGATATTTATGAAGGAAGGTGTGCTTTGCTTGTAGGGTTCAACCAAAAATATTACTAATTCCTATATTCCCCTTTCTAACAAATATTAGGCCATAATAAATCCCTTGGATTTGTTCTTTTCTCTAATAATTTCTTCAGGCCTTAACATATTGATCTAAACTCATGGAAAATATGCCTTTTATTTCTAAAATAAATCCTAAACTTCATTAAGGCTAAAATTTTCCATAATCACTCCTAAATCATATTTAATTCTCAATTTTCAAATTTTGGGATGTTACAATTCTTCCCGTAAATTAAATTTCGTCCTCGAAATTTGGTACGTACCTTAGACATAAAGTCCGGATATTGTTGTCTCATGTATTCTTCTGCCTCCCATGTTGCTTCTCCCGGCGACCAATAATCTCTCGGCTCAACTACATAGGTGTGGTCATCTTGTACATCCACATCTTCGTACTCGACGACATGTTTAGGGTCTCGGTTGATATTTCTTCAATTGAGACACATGGAGAACATTATGAAGTCTCGCCCAAGTTCGGGGTAAAGCTATTCGTATGCCACGGGTCCGACTCTCTCCAAGACTTCAAAAGGACCCATGTAGCGGGGACTGAGTTTCTTCCTCTTGATTGCTCTACCGATACCAGTAACAGGAGATACTTTTAAAAACACATGATCTCCAACTTCAAATTCTAGAGGTCTTCTCCTTTTGTTAGCATAGCTTTTCTGTCTACTCTGTGCTGCGAGGAGCCTCTTTTTAATAACTTTGATCTTCTCTGAGGTCCGGTCAACTAAGTCCGTCCCATACAGTTTTCTCTCAGATAATTCCGTCAAACACAAGGGTGATCGGCACTTCCTGCCATACAATGCTTCATACGGAGCCATCTGAATGCTCGCATGATAGCTATTGTTATAAGCAAATTCTGCAAGTGGAAGATAGCGATCCCAATTTCCCTTAAAATCCAATACACACGCTCTTAACATATCTTCTAGCGTCTGTATGGTTCTTTCTGATTGTCCATCCGTCTGAGGATGATAGGCCGTACTATAACTCAATTCTGTACCCAGGGCTCGATGTAGAGCTTTCCAGAATCGAGAGGTAAAACGAGAGTCTCTATCGGAAACAATACTCTTAGGCGTTCCATGGAGTCTGATTATCTCCTTTATATAAATTTCTGCTAACTTCTCAAGAGAATACTTAATACTGATGGGGATAAAATGTGCCGACTTTGTAAGACGGTCGACAATTACCCAGATTGCATCTAAATTTCTGATTCTTGGCAATCCCACAACAAAATCCATGGTAATGTTTTCCCACTTCCATTCAGGAATTTCTAGACTTTGAAGGGGCCCTGGTGGTCGTTTATGTTCAATTTTAACTTTTTGGCAAGTAAGACATCGAGCAACGTATTTAGTCACGTCACTTTTCAGTCCCGGCCACCAAAACTCAGACTTCAAATTTTGGTACATCTTGACCGCCCCTGGATGTATAGTATACTTGCTTTTGTGTGATTCATCCAAAATTTTAAGCCTCGGATCGGCCTCCGCGGTACATATATGCGCTCCTTGTATCTAACTAGCCCACTTGGTGAGAGGTTAAAATCTTGAGTTTTACCCCATGAAATCATTTCTCGAATGGACTCTGCTCTTTTATCATGCATCTGAGCTTCTTTAATTTCTGCTTTCAGATCACTTTCTTCTAGACTAATGCTGAGGCTAGCAAGAAGTACTTTGTTTGATACATTCATGTTCAGGAACACTTGGTTTGACAGATTCAAATCTCGAAATTCTTCTAGTAATTTACGTTCATGTATCATCGAGCATCTACAACTACATTTGCCTTTCCTGGATGGTATTTAATTTCCAAGTTGTAGTCTTTTAGCAACTCCATCCATCTTACGTTGTCTCAAAGTGAGTTCTTTCGATCATACAAATACTTGAGACTTTTATGGTCACAGTACAATTCAACAGTAGTTCCATACAAATAATGTTGCTAGATCTTCAAGGCAAACGTAATTGTTGCAGCTCCAGATCATGAGTGGGTAATTCAATTCATGAAGCTTCAATTGTCGAGAGGCATACGCCACCACTCTGCCCTACTGCATTAGGACATATCCCAATCCTTGCTTACTAGCATCACTGTAGACCACATTGGTCAAACTAGGGTATGGGATAATCAATACCGGTACGGATGTCAACCTTTCCTTCAGCTGTCGAAAGCACCTCTTCACATCTTTGATCCCACACAAATAGTTGATTCTTTCTAGTGAGCTTGTCAATGGCAAGGCAATTCTTAAAAAATTCTGTATGAACCAATGATAATACTCAGCAAGACCCGGAAAACTATGTATCTCAATTACGGTCTTTGGTCTTTTCCAATTTAATACTGCTTTCACTTTACTGGGATCAATAGAACCCATCCCGTGAGATAACATGGCCCAGAAACTGACTTTTGAAAGCCAAAACTCGCATTTACTTAATTTCGCGTAGAGTTGCTTTTCTTTTAAAATGCTCAACACCATTCGTAGATTCCTTTCATGTTATTCTTTACTCCTTGAGTAAATTAGCATATCATCGATAAAGACTACTACGAATTGATCAAGATATTGACGAAATATCCAATTTATGTAATCCATGAACACCGCGAGTGCATTGGTCAATCCGAATGGCATCACTAGGAACTCGTAATGACCATACCGGTTCTTAAAAGCATGTTTTGAATGTCTTCACTCTTACTCTCAGCTGATAGTAACCTGATCGCAAGTCAATCTTTGAGAAGACGCAGGAACCAGACAATTGATCAAGTAAATCATCTATGCGGGGAAGAGGATACTTGTTCTTGACGGTTACCTTGTTCAATTCTTGGTAATCGATACACAGCCTCAAGCTTCTGTCCTTCTTCTTTACAAATAGTATTGGAGCTCCCAATGGTGAAACACTGGGTCGTATAAACCCTTTCTCAAGCAATTCTTTAATCTACTTCTTCAACTCAGCCATTTCGTTGGGTGCCATTTGATAAGGTGCTTTGAATACTAGTCCTGTTCCAGGCATAATCTCAATAGTAAACTGCACTTCCCTTTTCAGAGGTAATCCAATTATATCTTCTAGAAAAACCTCAGGGAATTCATTTACTATTGGTATACTCTCTAGTGAAGCTTCAGTTTCAGCCTGTACTGAAAATAACACCACATACCCTTGGCAACCCTTTTTCAAGCATTTTTCTGCTTCAAATGCTGAGAGAAAATTCATGCTTACATCATTTCACGAAGTTGGATGTATAATCCTTTTTCCTTCTCAATCCAATAGCACGTTGTTTGCTGTTAGCCAGTTTAATCCCAACATCACATCAATACCATGTAGGGGTAAAAAATTAATTCTATTGCATATTCACGCCCATCAACAACTATCATACAATTCAAACACACATATGAAGTCACATATCTAACACCAAGAGGTATTGACATAGCCAAATCATAAGGTAACTGATGAGTATTCAGACCTAGTCGTTCCACACAATCATATGAAATAAAAGAATGGCTAACTCCAGAATCAAACAATGCTTCTAAGGTATTACCATAAAGAAGAATGGTACCTTGACCAATTTCAGGAGATTTTCTAGGTTCTTCATACGTCAAAGCGGATACCCTGCCTTGATTTTGAGACATTACTCTGTATCACGTTGGGGGAAATCTCGACCAAAGTGTCCTGGATTTTTACTATTGAAACAAATCAATTTTCCACCACAATTCCTATCAGGATGATACTTGTCACAATGCATATAGGATTGTGGCTCAGAGGGTCTTTGGGACGTTCGTTGACCAAATTGAGGCATTCTTTTGTTATCTCCTCGAGGTTTAAACCACTGCTCCTTTCTTTTCTGAGGAAAATTTCCTCGGCTAGAACCACCACGATATGGTTGACTCCTAGATGCTCGGAGCTCATTCAAATTTCTTTCAATCAATCGGCACTCTTCAATCGCCAAATTGAGCTCTTGAAATTGTCGGGAGACCAATTTCTCTTTGATCTCATACTTCAATCCCTGTATCATCATATTAGAGCTCTAACTTTCGTCATCTTGAAAATTCAAATAGGTGGAATATTGAGATAAACTTATAAAGCGAGCAAGGTAATCATCAAATGTTTCATTGTCACCCCGCTTGATTTTCGAAACTCCATCTCCTTTTTGACCTTAACGGATGGGGGAAAATACTTGTCATTGAATTTCTCTTGGAAAACTTCCCAAGTGATAGGAATATTCCGGGTGTGTAGAGTAATCTCCATATTCTTCCACCATCGGTCCACACCGCCTTCTAATTTGTAAATAGCCATTAGTGCCTTCTTCTCAACTGGGCATTCCATGACTTGAAAATTTCTCTATCCTCAGCAACCAATCATCTGTTACTTGTGGGTTAGGATCCCCACGGAAAATGGGAGGTTGATGTTTGCAGAATTTTGACACCCAATCTTGCGTTGTTTCTTCAGCTTTGTTATCCTTAGTTCACGATCACGTTTCTCAGATTGAGAGTATGCTTCACCCTGTTCCTCTTCATTCTTCTGGGTACGTTCTCTATCTTCATCTTGTTTGGCCCATACCTAATGAATTTCAGGTCCCGAGTTCATTGATCGTCCGAATAATTGCCTCATTTGATTACAATTGCGGCACATTTTGTTCATGTCATTTTTTTCGTATGTTATGTTCATGTTGCCCCGATACAGTATATCTCGTTCAAGCTCTTGTATTCGCCTGAAGATCTACCTCTTGTTCTTACTCTTCTCATCTTTGAATACTACTACAATATAACAAAGAAGAGAGAGTTGTCAATACTAGGAGTGTAATATTCACTCTACAACATTTCATATATTAATTTTCATAATCTGCTATAGAGGATGAGGCTTATTTCTTTCCATATCAACAAATGGTCATACTCTTACACATCATTGATTGACCATTTTTCCTTTTTACTACTTATGAAAAGAATTTACCATTAATATTAATTGAATAAATATCCTCAATTTCATCAAAAATACATAATCACAACAACCATATTTATACTCCATAAAGACAACATCACATAATCTCATGTGTTCAATTTCACACTGAAATCAAACACAAACTAGGTCCATTCACAACATAATAATTAAGTTCATAGTTTAAGGAAAATTCCCGAAAACATTAGATTCAATCAAAAGTCATCCCATATGGGCATTTATAAAGAATCTTATATGATCAATGAAAACATTCATTGAACATGTTCATTAACAAACTCCCATGTGTTCAATAAATTCCAAAATTCCAAAAGGGCTTCTCATCTCCCCGACTTCCCTAAAAGCCATAATCGGGGAAGTAATGAAGAATGGTGGCAATCCACTCTTCATCACTTGCATGGACCATGTGGTATTGTACCAAAATACAAGCCGGAATCATGGCTAAGAATGCAATGTAATGATCTCGAGTGTTTGTATTTGTACATGCATTCTATATATCATCCTCTAGGTTCTAAGATATCGGGTGTGGTTGCCATAAGGATCCCTCATGGTTGTTATGGGCTAACCAAAGTCGAGTCCATTGACTTCTCCACTCATCCCCAACCATACCTGATTCCTCACTAGAAACCAAGTCAATCACCTCGGGTGTTCTTTGGCTTTGGTTTGAGTTTGCTCTTCTCTGCACACGCCTCCTACGTAGCCTATCATATGGTTTCTTCCCTAAGTCTAGAGAGTGGGTTCTCGGATGGTCCGGTATTTTCTCTCAATCCTTCGTCCAACCATTTTCAATCCTACACATGTAACAATACATTTGTTACCAATTCAAAATATATGTTGTATACTAGTAGAGTGTACTATCCTATTGATAAAAATTACGCTCTAATACCAACAATGCAACACCCTATTGCTCTGATCCCAAAATAGAGTGGCGTCTTCATCTATCATACATTATGATGTATTATTTAATAAAGAATTTAAACCACTAGACTATTTTGGTTCTTGCGAAATGAAAACCCTTCATTAAAAAGAAATTTCAAAATCATTAATAAATTTGAATGGGCTTTTCTAAAAATTTAAAACTTTCAAAACCTTTAATCAATGGTTCAAACATTTGTATTAAAAATGCATCATACTTGAAACCTTATTAAAATTCATCGGTTTCTCCTTATTTCTCCAATTAATCTAGTGCTCTACTAAATCGTTTACCAAAATTTGGGCTTGTTACATACATGCCCGAACCTAGTTAGCAACAATATATATGTATATAAGTCTTAACTACTTCTACGATCATATGTATCTATTTAATATATACATCCCCAAAGTAGCCACTTATGGCTATCACAAAATAATATCTAAGTCATAAGGAAATAGTAAAGTTCATATACAAAAGTGAAACTAAATGTTTCATCTGCTTCCTCTTCACCACCTTCTTTTCAAAATCAAGCAATTATAATGCCCTTGCCTCTTCCTCCTTTACTAGCTTGCCCACGTCCTGGATTTAAGAAAGGCTCTGAGATTCAAATGGATGAATCACAGAGTAACAAGTTAATCTCAAATCCTAGCATATGCAATATATATGTAAATCAACTAAACAAAGTAGTCCACACAAGCATATAAAGCATTCAAATTCATTTCCAATTCAACGACAAGTATTACATACCAAATCCTTGTAATACAAGTAAATCATAAAATGATTTCCAATACCTTAGTGCCAAGAAATTCATTTTGGTAAAATAATAACCAAAAACAAATGAATGCACTAGGCCTTGCCTAGCCACTGGGAAGTTGGCCCCATGGTCGGCCTTCCGCTCAATCGAGCCATGAGTGGTGTTGGCTCCATACAGGCGGGACAAACAATATGGTATACAAAAACATATATAGCTATGCAAAGAATGTGAGATTAAAGTTACTACTTGTTGGTCTTACCGATAAAACACCTTCCACAAAGTTCTTTTCAATTTGCTTGTCTTTCAAGCTTGGGAAATTATCTCTTCGTATAGTTAACATTTATATAGAGATGGGTCATTAACCAATCCAAAAATAACCATAAATTCCACTTCTCTAAACCCACCCCAAAAATACTTATTTTTAAATATCCTTATGGCTAGGGATGTATACTCATTGAGACCTATTTTAATTAGATACTATTCACTATGAATAATTATCATCTCAGCCATTTCATCTTGCATTTATCCAAAGAAACCTTTACTTTAAAGGTTTAACACAATTAACAACTTATGTGACTTTTTAAAGACTTATCAAAAATTCAGGCTTTTTTCTTTGGAATTTGGAAAATTCATAACTTGACCGATATAACTCCAAATGGAGTGATTCCAATTTCTATTTAAACCTTGATAAGTCTATTTTCATAAATTAAAGTCACCAAGTTGATTTATGGCTAAGAAAAATTTCCAAAATTTCAAAAATAAACAATGTCCAGAAATTCTTCAGATTTTCTGACCAAACTTTGAGAAACCATAACTCCTTCAATACTTATCGGATTTCAAACGAATTACCTATCGAATTAAACCTCTATGAGTCTACTATTTAACTGAAAAATTTCACATTTAAAAGATTTTGTTTAATCAGTCCGAAGTCCAACGCCATTTTGTTGTTCCTAAAGCTTACCAGAAATTTCCAGTTTTTTTTTTTTAGCTCAAATTCCAAAAATCATAACCGGAGTTGTAGAGCTCCGTTTTAGGTGAACCAAAGCTTATTTTAAACCTTAAGAAGTTTACTTTCGCCTGTAAAAATTTCAGAGAAAAAATCAACCTATAACTTTCGAAAACACCAGGCATAAGAGACTCTGTTTCCAGACTACTGTGCAGAGGTGAAGACAAAACATGCAACCTCTTTTTATGGTCCTTAACTTTCAGAAATCAGTCACCATGCTCTTAGATCAGACATGCATGGTTGAAAAAGTTATTTACAGAACCAAAGAAGACTCACCTAGCCCCAAGTCAGTGTTGCATGTGAGTTTGTGTCTAACCCAAATAACATGCATGGAAGGAACCATTCAAAATCTCAAACTAGAGTTCAAGGTCTTACTATGAACTTTGTTGTTCTTCCTCTTCCTAATCCAGCCGTGGAGATGAGTGGATTTGTTGAAGGTTGTTGATGTTGGGAGAGGGAGGAGGATGATCAGATTTTAGTTCTTGTGTGTGTGTGTGTGTGGTCGTGAATTGAGGGGAAGAGAAGAAATTGTTGGCGTTTGAGGAAAGGAGGGAGGACGGATGGAGTTGAGGGAGAGAGGAGAGAAGTGAAATCTGAATTGAGGAGGGAAAGTGACGCTGAAATGAAAGAGGGAGAAGGTGTATAATCAGATTTTTAGAGTGTGTGATGTGTTGTCGTATAAAGAAGGATGGGGGAGGTTACGTGGCTGTATGCATGAAGGAAGAGAGGGATATGTGAGTTGGTGTGTTGTGGTGTGAGGTGGCGAAAGGTTGCAGAGTAAAGAACTAGCTGTCATGCACTTAAAATCAGCAAATGGCGTGTGAAAGTCCATTGAATTGAATAAGAAAGTGTGTGGGTGTGTGTTGGGTAAATTGGGCCAGGTAGAAATTTAATGGGCTAAGAGGAATTAATGGATGGAGGGGAGTATTGCGTTGAAACTGAATGTGAAAGGTATGGTTAAAGATTATATGATTGTGTTGGAGTGTTAGGAATTGTTTGGCCAATTGAGTGTGGGCTCGGGTGTTATGCATCATGGGCCAATGGATTGGATATTTATGAAGGAAGGTGTGCTTTGCTTGTAGGGTTCAACCAAAAATATTACTAATTCCTATATTCCCCTTTCTAACAAATATTAGGCCATAATAAATCCCTTGGATTTGTTCTTTTCTCTAATAATTTCTTCAGGCCTTAACATATTGATCTAAACTCATGGAAAATATGCCTTTTATTTCTAAAATAAATCCTAAACTTCATTAAGGCTAAAATTTTCCATAATCACTCCTAAATCATATTTAATTCTCAATTTTCAAATTTTGGGATGTTACAGAGACCTGAAGTCGAATTAAAGCAGCGAAACTCGGAGATGAAGAAATTGAGAATGAAGCTGCGGGAGAACAAAAACCAGAGAATTAATTAAGGGTGTGGCTTTCTCAGCACTAAAAGACCAACCTTGACAACAAAATCGAACATGGCAGGGGAAAATGGAAAATAGAAGAGGAGGAGGGAGTAGTAACCTGAAATTAAGAGACAGACAAAAAGATTAACTTGGCAAGTCAAGGGTTGGGTGGAGTCATGGAAACAATGAGAAGTGTGGACGGCGAAGAATACAAGGAACCTTGAGAAGAGGGAAGAAGACGAAGGGAACGGATATGGACTGCTATAGCGACGGCAAACCTTTGTCTTGGTCTCACATCGGACATCCAGTTGCTGAAGACTAAGAGAGAGATGGCCGGCAAGTTGACATCCGATAATCAGAGGTTAAGCAATGAGTGTATGACTGAAGATCAGAGGTTAAGCAGCTCATAGATCCATTTTGGGTGAGAAATAGCAGTGATTCTATGACGGAAATGCATGAGTTACAGCAGAATACCTTGAATGGAGGCCGGTAAAAGAAGGAACAGATCTGAAACGCAACAGTGAAAAAGAGCAGGCATGGATCTGGCGGAAGAACAAACAGACGGAGCTTCCGTGGATCTAGTTGTCGAAGCTCCTAGAATACGGAAGTGGCTGCCGGTGTCAGGGAAGAGAGGAGGATTTTCTTCAGGAATGCGATAATGAAGAAGGGAAAAGCTTTCTCGGAGCTGAGCTAAGGGTATAGCTGGCAGAGCTGAGGGGCTCGAAGCTCCTAGAAGACGGAAATGGCTGCCGTCGTCGGTGAAGAGAGGAGGATTTTGCTTCAGGAATGTGAAAATGAAGATGGACTTTGGCGTGGAGGGGCACGGCTTCTCTTCAACTTTTTCCTCTTATGTACTTGCATATCCCTCCCTATTGGTGAGCCTCATTTCCTCATCCCATGAAACATCACCACTAACCGACACTTTAGCCCTCCACAATACGTGTCCTCACCCACGTTCATTTCCTTTTTACGATTTTGCTAAGTTACAATTTTAAGTTTTACGATTTTTCATTTTCCTTCCGTTTTTAAATAAAATCTATGTTTTCACTACTATGCTCCCGTCTTAAATATAGAAAACAGTTTGTAATGCACTACAAAATTTATCTTATATTTAGGATCGAGGTAGTAGTAAATAATATATTTAATTTTTTATAAAAATAATATATTTAAGTTTTCATTTTATAATTTTCAAATTTGAAGACTAAATTCAGGATGTAAGCATGATGAGAAATATACTCTCAATAAATTTTATATTAGATAAGGGTTTTTACATAAAATATACTAGATGAGTATTAAGGAACATTAAATGTGATAATTCTAAATCCTAAATTAGCTCCTATCTACCTGGCTTATTAGATAAGGGTTTGTGCTATCTACCTGCAACAACCATGTTTCTGCAGTCACTTTGAAGTTAGTAATGCGTTATGTAACCTTGGCACATTAAAATAATCAGAACTCAGTGATATGAGCTAATAAATTATAGATAGCACAAACCTTTAACCATAATTCTATATCATAAGGATCTGGCACTGCAGTCTTGGGCAACTGCATACAATAAAAATAATTAATGCGCTTTTGAAATGAGTAAGTGCCTTATAAAAAGGATTAAATATAAGTGGTAGTTGGTGCCTTATAATAAAAACCAGATGGAGTACTACCATCTCTATTGTTAAATATAAGACCCAGTTATTTTTTTAAAAAAAAAAAAAAATCTAAATAAGTTACTTATACTTAAAGTTTTTTTTTTCAAAATAATTAGCTTGACTTGTAAATTAATATATAATATAATAATATTATATACTCAAAGTGTTTATATAATATAATTAATATAATAATTAGCTTGACCCTTTTTTGGTTTCTCAGTCGTCGCTACCTTTTCTCTTTTCTTTGTTTCCTTCCCTATGCAATTCCGTTGCGAGTCCCAATCAGCTTTCCTTCTTTGTGGAGCCATAATCAAATAATCTCACACGTCTTTCTCTGCATAGTATGGTTTGCAAAGACCAGCCATTTTCTCTTACCAATGAGGGATCTTTGAAATACTTTTATGAGATAACGTGTGTAAACCAAGGTAATTAAAACCGGACCGGTCACTGAACCGGTCGGAGAACTGGGTTAAGGGTCAGTGGGTCAGACCGAGTCAAACCGAGTCAAACCGGGGTTAAACCGGTAGTATTATATAATATTTATTTAATTTTTAAAGAGCCAAATCATAATATAAGAGGCTTGGTGCTGTGAAAATTTAATAGAAATTGGCCCCACACAATTTTTTAGAAAAAACTGAAGAGACAAGAGGGATGGGCCACGTGATGATTTGATGGGGCAGCCTTCTCCATTGGTCCTTCTTTGCTTCTAATAAATGAACCCATTCCTTCATTAAAGTAACCTCTCTCATACTCATCTTTATCTTCATCATCCACGACCCATACTCCATAACCGGCGAAGAAAGCTTCATCTCCGCCATGCCTCCTCCTCTGTCCTCTTAAGCCATCTTCGAGCAGGGTCTTTGACGCCATGGAGGTGAAAAGCAAGTCTCTCACTTCTTCATCTTCCCATCTCTCTCTCTTTATTTCTCTGTAGGCGTTTTCAGTTTTCAAAAAAAAAAAAAAAAAAAACAGCTGACTCCGGTTTCTACGACGGACCGGACCGGCTTCATGGCCGGTTGGCCGGTTTCCGGTCCAAACCGGCCGGTCCGGTCCGGTTCTGATAACCATGGTGTAAACTCAATTGACCTTCATTGCTAGGCTTTGTTTGACTAAAGCGTACAATCTTTATTGAAAGACCCTACAGAATCTGATCATTTTGATGAAAGGTGGGAAATACAAAAAGGAATAAAGTAGCCATACATAAAGCAGATCCACTACCTCACATTATTAGGCTTATAAATATTCAATATGCAAGGCCTATAATTGTATAACTGCAGAGATCTCATGTTTGCCCTATAACAATTTATTATTAAAAATTTGAAGTAAAAATCAAGATGCTTCATTATATGACTATATATTAAAACTTTGCTATGCATAGTCTTTATTGATAAACTCGGGAGGAATAGAGAAACACAATTGAAAATGTGTCACTTTCATCCTTACTATAAGTACAGTCATAGAAAATTTTTATATTAAATATAAGTCTACTTACGGAAGGTCTATACATGAGAGTAATTTACTGAAGGACTCAAAGCACAAGTCCTTAATCGATAATATAAGCTGCGGGTTACCTAAGATTTAGAGAAACATGAGAAAATTTCTAATATTTTCAACATGAGAGGTCACCCTACTGATCCTTCTAAGATTGGGCGTGGCGATGTTTTTCACTATGGATATATATCTAATTAAGTCGTTTATGCATTCATTGTCTCTTATTCCTTAGAATTATGGGTTCTAGTTAGGTATACATGACGTATAACTATTATTTATTAAGAATATAGTATCTTGTTTAACAGATCGTTGTTAACCTTACATATAAATACCTATAGTCAGCCCTTCCCCATAAAAGGGGGGAGATATATACACACCCACACAGAATCATCGTACACACATTCAGGGGGGACGAGTGTCATCACTTTTAGTCATAAGCTGTTACAGTTTAGATGAATTGATAGTGACAAAGGGTCTTAATAGGAGAAATAAACGCAAGGTGTGGTGGGGAGTGTACGTTTGGTAAATTATGGAGTAATGAAAGGGTGAAGTGGGGAAAGAAGTGATAAGAAAGGAGTGGGGTGGTGGGGAGTGTCAGCAAGTTAGGAGAGGGAACCATATGAGGGGGAGGAAAACAAAAAGTGAATGAGAAAGCATGTTGGGGTATTTTGTGGGAAAGTAATAATGAAAAATGCTCATAATGCCTACCTACGTAGAACCATATGAGGCTCATTATGATAACAGAGCCAAGTACAAGAACGATGAAGGTGACCTCAGCTCTATAAAGAATGAGAGCAATGAGAAATGCTATGGCAAGAAAAACCATAGGGCTGCTGGTGGGAAAAGCATCGCTTGTCTCTAATCTCTCACTTCTTCTCCTCTTTCGCTTGATGTCAAGCCTATATGTGTGTGAGTATATATATAATCAAGACTCATGCATGTATACTGTACAATCTCTCTAATATATCTATTAAACAGTTAATAACCATCATAATTGTATTAACTGCAAGAATTATAAGCACGATCTGATTAAAAACATGAAAACAAAAGCATATCAAGTACCTAAGAATGATCAAATAACATGTGTAGATCATATTGCAGAAACCATTGGAGGGAATGGGAGAGAGATATATATATACACAGACTATTAGCCTGTAAGTCATATGTCTCACACACAATAATCATCATTCAGAGTCATTGGGTTGATCCTCGTTCTAGTTAAAAATTAATTTACAGCCAAATTAATACACATGGAAGCAAATCACACACCTGAAGAACTGACAGTGGCTACGAAGGGCGGTGGGTACGGAGCCGAGACGACGATCTTAGCCCAGAAAAGAGGAAGTCGATGAATGAGAGGAGAGCTTTGTTTTTCAGTGGATGGAGAAAGTAGACTCGCTATTTGTAGACGAGAAGAGCAGGTGAGACGGATGGATTGCAGGTGGAGAAAAAATAATTTCCACATTCAATGCGCTTCTAAGCAACGGACGGTGTTGTGAGCAATGTTATCAGACCCGGACCGGACCGGCCGGTTCCGACCGGAAACCGGTGAACCGGTCGTCAAGCCGGTCCAGAAAAGGGTAGAAACCGGGGTCAGAGTATCTTTTTTTTTTTTTTAAACGTCGAAGGGCGAAGGCATTCAGTTTACAGAGAGGGATGGAAAGAGAGATGGGAAGATGAGGATATTACGGCGGCGATGTCCTTTGTCGAGAGGCTTGCTTTTTCGCCGGCTCCGGCGACGGCGTCGAAGACTCCGAGCTCGAAAATGGCTTTCAGAGACATGGAGAGAACAGAGGAGAAGGCCATGGCGGACATGAAGCTTTCTTCGTCCTCTTACACTTACCCTTGCTTGAGCTGTGTGATTTTCCATCGGTGAGGTTAGAGATGAACTTCAAAGGATGGAGCCGTTGGAAAGGAGAAGGGAGAGAGATTAGTATTCCAGATCTGTAAGGCCTCGCTTGTTACAAAGAAAGTTTGGAGGAGGAAAGGAATGGAAAGGAAGATTTGAAAGATGAGGGAAGATGGTTTGAGTTGTTTGGTAGGAAGAAAATGAAGAGGTGGTAGTTGGTAAGGAATTAGGAAATGTCTATCTTACCCTCAAAAGAAATTAATTCAAAATAAAAAAGAAAAATATTTTTTTTGCTAAAATATATATATTTTTTAAAAAATATTCTTGTTAAGTTTGAACTCGTGAAAAAAAAAAATTCGCCAAATTCAAACCTCCCGCCAATATTTGAACTTTCCCGCCAAATTCGAACTTCCCGCTAAATTTGAATTTCGGGGTAAATCATCAAAAAGACACTTTCCTCGGGAAGATTATAGCTTTCCTTCCATTTTCGGATGGAAAGCATCTTCCCTCAAATAAGGGAAGATTGGACCTCACTGGAAGATGCTGACTGGACTTTTTCTGTACCAAACACCCCAAATCCATAGGAAGATTATGATCTTCCCTTTCCCTCCCCATACTTTCTTTGTAACAAACGGGTCCTAAGTGTTTTTGCCTTTTTGGGGGTAGATGATGAAGATACGGATGGGGCATCCTTCACGTGCCTCATCTCATCAACTCTCATAAAAAGACGTGAAGGTTCATAAATGAGACTGCTATTCGCTTCAATTTTTTTTGACTTTTGGGGACCTTATTTCCATTAAATTTAAATGTGTCAAGTCTGTAAGAAGCAAACAAATATATATAATAAATTTTGAAAACTTAGTTACTCCGGTTTAACCCCGGTTTGACTCCGGTCTGACCCACTGACCCTTAACCCGGTTTTCGGTTCAATGACCGATCCGGTTTTAATAACCTTGGTTGTGAGCATTTTGGTGAGGGCTCGCATTTCCACGCGAGCATGGGTCTTCTTCCTCACGCAGAGCCTAACTTCTAGACCTAACACGCCCATACGGCCTTACCCGTTATTATCATCTTCACCCTCTGCAACTCGAGTTAAGGAAAAGCATAACTCCTTTCGGTGATTACAATTTGAAAGTAAGATTATCTAATTTGGCATTCAAGCTCGTCTTAAATTATATTTCTGGTTCTAAATATATGATCCAATTTGTATTACAAATTGTAAGGGTATTAGAAAGTGTCTTGAAATTTTGTTAGTTTCTTATTTTGGTCGTTGTCATTTAGCCAAATGAGAGAGGGCGTGCATATTGCGAACTTGATGCCGCATCATATTTACAGCAAAAACTCAGACGATTACAGGTTTTAAAAAATGAACAACCACTAATGTTGTAACATGCACTGTGCACATCCCATTTCACCATCCAAACTGGTCCAGAGTAATAAATTCAATTGCTCACCCAATTCTAGCCCACAAATGTTCATTCACATCATCACCATAATTTGAATTTTGCATATATAACATCATAATTAAACTCTGAGTAAACTGTCTGCTTCATTTTTACGATAATCAAGGAAATCATTGATTAATAATAGATCTTATAAATTAATGTTCGTACGTACTCCTTTCCAAAAATAAATATTGCTCCTAATTTAATTAATTCTTGGAATCTAAAATTAAAACTGAATAAAATAGGAAATAAAAAATTTAATGCATCATTCTTGGAATTATAACTAGTACTACCTTTGCTCTTTTAAAAAGGGCCAAATTTTAAATTACCTTAATCCTTTTTACAAAAACCCGACAATAGTTGTGTGAACTTTTGATGGGTTTTTTTCATTTTCTTTTCCATCTTTACCCATCATTAATTAAAAAGCATGATCATATGGCATACAATGGGATGTTAGATTGATCTGATGACTGGAAATTAAGGCTACTAAGGGACACTGAGAATTTTGCTTATGAGGAAATCTAGTTCTTAGTTAAATGTGGCCGTTGAAAGTTCTTTTTATTTAGTAGTGATTCTAAATACCTTATTCGAAGAAAAATTAGAATATTCTAGTGAATATGAAATCCAAAAATAGAAGATAGCTAACCCATTATATCAAGAAACCTACACGAGTTCTGATGAAGAGATGAAGGGGACTTTGAGCCAAAAAAGATGAATTTTGGTACTCTCCCTTGTGGTAGACGGACGTACGCCAGTTAGTTTGACTGAGTGTTACTTTTGCCGTATTTTTCACAATTGTTGGTTATTTTTGCACTAAAAAAGAGTTTTTGGTGATATATGCATTTTTTTTAAAAAGTTCATAAGTATTTTTATACATTAACATTTTTATAAAAACTAGGCTGGTGGTTATAACATTATACACACACAGACACACATTATTTTGTTATAAAAATGTTACATTTATTTTATATTATATTTTGATATAAATAATAAATGTAGGTTTAAAGCCTCTTTATTGTCTTTAAGGCCTAAAATATGAGACTCTTTTAAAAGGCTACATTGTAAATAAGCCTTTAAAAATGCTTAAGGTCTTATCAAGCTTAAGTTGATTGCCTTCTGAATTTCCCTTTAATTTCATTATTTGTGTAAACTTAATAATTAAGCTTTCAAATAAGCCTGATTTCAAGGTCCAAAAATAAAAAAAGGACCAGCCCTATGGCCCTTTTAGTGTCAATTCACAGTTCTTAATATAATGTTAGCAACAAGGATATAAATATTTTATATAGTATCATGTAAATTTCGGAAAAGAACAACTTATAAAATTTTCGTTGACGAAGGATCTTTGAAAAGCTTCCTTACTATATTTTGTCCTTTATTCTTATTGGTGACATGTGACATAATCCTTATAAAATAAGATATAAATATCTGCATTAATAATCTTGGCGGATAGCATATGAGATAGTTGAGAATATATTATTTGTAATTTTCCCGATCTCATCAAAATTACCATATCAAGGGGTATATATAATAATAATAATGTCAATTTGGCAGAGGAACAAAAAATCAGGAAACAGAATAAATGGACGATATTAGAGATCGATCTCAAAAAAAAAAAAAAAAAAAAAAAGGTAAGATATATATATGGAGCTGTCTTATTTCTTTTTTAAAAAAGAAGAAGTAATAATCGGTATAGAAGAGAACACTGATTACATTTACAACGTAGGAAAATTAACGACCCGCGAAAATGAGGCTCGTTATGATAACAGCGCCAAGTACAAGAACGATGAAGGCGGCCACACCTCTATAAAGAATCATAGCAATGAGAAATGCTATGGTAAGAAAAACGACAGGGCTGCTGGTGAGAAAAGCATCGCTTGTCTCTGAGCTCATCACTTCGATCTTCTTCTCTTTCGCTTGCGTCAAGCCTATATGTGTGTGAGTTAGTGAGTATATATATATATATATATATATAATCAAGACTCATGCATGTATACTGTACAATCTCTCTAATATATGTATTAAACAGTTAATAACCATCATAATTGTATTAACTATAAGAATCTTAACCACGATCTGATTAAAAATATGAAAAACAAAAGCATATCAACTACCTAAGTAGGAGAAGGAACTGTCTGCCTATTGTTGCCGTACGTGTGTGTCTTAAAAGGTAGGTGTGATTCGTTTATATAATATGAAACAACAAAGATTTACGGAGATGAGAGAGCTCTCCAAGAGAGTGAGAGAGAACTGTTGGAACAGGTGAAGAGGAAGAAACCAGACGAAATGAAGTTGAAGACAGACGAAGCGTAAGGTTGAAGATGAGAATAAAGTTGAAGAGAGAGAAAAGTAAAGTAGAGCAGATATTCAAAACTGAGAAAGTGCATTGTCTTTTCCTGTACATGTGTCAGCGTTTATATACGAAATACATATGGCAATTACAAAAGCAAATCTGTTACAACTGTTAACACAATGGGTTAAAACTAATAACAAATAACAACTAATTATCTCATAAGAAATACGGTGGAAAAATATTTCTCTAGTTACTTAACAAGATAAGTTATCTCCAAATGACCCTAAAACTACATTATTTTGAATTAATAAAGGGTGTGTTTATAATTTTAGGTGAATTAATGAAGAGTGTTTCAAAGAAAATTTATATGATAAAAAAATAAACAAAATTAGAGAAATACCTTTCATTAATCCAAAACAACGTAGTTTTGAGGATTACGGAGATAACTTATCTCTAATGACTGGAGAAATCCTTTACCCACTAATTAAGTAACAACTACCCATTTTCTTTATTACATTTTGTCATAGTACTCTTCCAGGGAGGGGTTTGCGTTTTGTGCTTCATATATTACTTGTCCATAATTAATTCTTACGATAATCAAGGAAATCATTGATCAATAATAGATCTTATAAAATTAATGTTCGTACGTTTTTCCTAAAATAAATACTGCTCCTATTTTAATTAATTCTTGGAATCTAAAATTAACACGGAACAAAATAGGAAATAAAAAATTTAGTGCATCATTCTTAGAATTATAATTAGTACTCCCTTTGCTCCTTTTTTTAAGAACTAAATTTAAATTGTCTTAATCCTCGTAGCAAGAGTCTGACAAGAGTTGTGTGAACATTTAGTGGGATTTTTTTTCCATCTTTACCCCTCATTAATTATATATATTACATTAATTAAAAGGTTCTCTATCTTACTTACCCCTCATAAATAAGGACATCTTTGGTAAACAAAGTTTATTTTAGAAATACATATTGTTTTTAACAAATTTTAACCGCTTTTTAAATTGTGTAATTCGATTATCAAGCTCCTGTAATTTGGACAAGAGAGAGTAAATATTATAAACTATTAAAGTTGCTATAAAGCACACAATTTGGTTTAAATCACTTATGTAATAATTTCTAGTCTCTAGACTTTTTAGTGTTAGTTAAGTGATAGGGAAAATTAAAATAAAGGACCAAGATAAAATAATATTTATTATAAAGGACCATAAAAATTGTTATTACTTAGAAGGACCAAACACCATAATATAAATTTAAAATTACTAAATTGTCCCCAATCAATCCTCATGTATTATCTCTTATATTCAAATTTTTTTAAAAAAATAACTAAAATTAAAACTAAAACTATCCATCATGATATGATTATATCTTTTTTTTTCAATATATTATTTAATTAACAATTGTTAAACTCATATTTTTCTTAATTTTTATTTTTCACCAATTTATATCATCAAGTTGTCCGATTTATATTATCAACATTGATGTCAATTAAGTTCTTTTTATAAAAATAAAAAATAAAATTATTTCATATTTTTCATGATATAATAGGTTAATTATATTTTTTTTATTTTATTAACATTACATGAATCTTTTTACCCACACAAATTTCTTCTAAAACAAAAATAAGTCATACAAACTTTCTTGGTTTAACATATATGATAAATTATAAAACACCTTGACTTTTATTAAAACTACATAATTCCATTTTTAATTAAATTTTTTGTTAATTTTAAAAATTGAAGAATGCGTAATTTTTATTTTCATAGATATATATTGAAGTTGTAAAAATTGAGAAAACCATTGTTTAATTTAATAAAACTTAAAATTTTGTATTAGTTTTAAAAATATAATGGGGAAGAAAATGTAAGAGGCAAAGCGAGAAGATTTTGTTAGGGGCATTTTAGTACTTTTAATTTTGTATTTTTACTTTTTGTATTAGTTTTAAAAATAATTACAATTTTTATGGTCTTTCTCCATAAATATCTTTTCCTTTAGGTCCTTCATTCTAATTTTCCCCAATTGATATAAAGGTGTGTTGACTCTAACTCATAAATGATTTATTTTTAGGGAAAATTGCAATAAAGGAACTAAGAAAAATAATATTTATTAAGAATGACCATAAAAATGGTAATTATTTTGAAGGACAAAAATTAAAAAATTAAAAAAGAAAGATTAAATTGCTCTTAACTAGATTTCCTATGTTCTCTTTAATTAAATTAGAATCTGAAGTGATTGATGGATAATCAGACAAAAACACGACGTTTGGTTATCTAAAATCGACAAGCATCATTTCCTGTTGGGTCGATGGAGCTCCAAGAATTAGGAAGTCTGTGACATGTTAGGACGATTGGTAATTAGTGAAAACAGGACGTTTCAGTAGATGCGTTTGGATTTCGAGCAAAAAAAAAAAAAAAAAAAAAAGAAGTAGATGCCTTTGGATTCCTTCTTTATATATATATATGAACGAGCGTATCCCCTTCATTGATTTATTTCAAGAAAGTCAAGGCACATGCGCTGTCGAAAAACTCCTCTTCATCTCATATATTGTTCTGTTTATGTGAAACTACTTTATTAGACCTTTAAAAAAAAAGAAAAAAAGATTGCCTTTTATGCACAACCTCTCCAAAGTCACCTCCAGGTTATTAATTGCTACCTTTGAAACTTTACATACGTGTCCCAATATCTGGAGATTGCTTAATAGCTATGGTTTAGTGACTTATCTCCATGAAGTTTAGAAGAGAGATGGAAAAGGAAGTCACCTTGATCATAACTAAGAGGCGATTTGGGTGCAATAGAGACACTAATTAACTTAGCAAATTTTGATTTGGTCTCTATGTATGATTATCCATCAATCACTCTAAATTCTCATTTAATTAGAGGGAACATAGGAAATCTGGTTAATGACAATTTAGTCTTTATATTTTAATGTCTTAATTTCTGATCCTTCAAAATAATTACCATTTTTATGGTCCTTCTTAATAAATATTATTTTTTTAGGTCCTTTATTATAATTTTCCCTTATTTTTAATATGATTAAACGAGGCATTTTAGAAACAAATACTACATATTTATTAAATGATTAATTTAATTAATTTTTTAATTATATATAAATTAATTATCTAGCTAGCTAACATATCTTAGATCAGAACGGGAACTTATTTGTAATGTAAATATTGGGAATTTATTTTACATTGTTTAAAACACGGAACACTAAAATAGTGATTTGCAAGTATATACGACCGAGAAAACCACGAACTGTAACATAAAGGCGTGATGGTAACTTGATCTTCTAAAAGCTAATGATTGTTCCTTAGGTCACTGCCCTCAACTACAAATCATGCAATCCCAAACACAAGACATCATCTCCTAGATCACAGTTCTAATTAAGCAGTTATATACGGGATACAACTTTGTCTATTACGTGCCAAATTAAACTGCAATCCAAGTGTAGTAGCCTTCACAGGGCTTTGCATTTTGGACATCTTGTTGTGGCAATGGAGGACAATAAATCTCGAGCACATGTAGATCTCTTATCTGGCTCTGTGCTTCAGGCCTTTGGCAATGAATGTGATTGAGGTATGAATTGCTATGCTTTGAGTGCTTTGTAATGGTTCTGTTAGTTGTTAGCAATGCAAAGAAGTTGCCATGTAATGAAGTCTTTAGTTGGAAAAGTGGCACAAACTATCAGCTTGGAACTGGAAATGCGCACATTCAAAAGTTGCCATGTAAAGTTGATTCACTTGGTGGTTCCCACATAAAGTTGATTTCTGCCGCAAAATTCCAGAGTGTGACTGTTACAGCTAATGGAATTTTGACATCCATGCGTAAGTTTTCTATTGATGGGCATGGTTTGAAGTTAGTTTTGGTTTTACCATCATGTTATAGATTTTCGAATTGCATTTTCCCCCTCCCCCCATTTCGGGGGTGTGAATATGGAGTGTTCTCCGTTAGCAACATAGATTAATTTCCATCATGGTATTTAGTGTGCCATTTTCTCTTTTAAGCTAGATGCAAAAAATCATAAATACATTTCTTTTTTACTTAGCACTGGTTCTTAGTGGGGGATTTATGGAAAAAGGAGTGTTTATTTTGTGACAAAAATATCACAATGAGACCCTATTTAAACTTATGTACAAGATCCTTTTGTGAGGGATTACTAAAGGAATAAGAGCTCATGACCTTATTCTAGGGGTTGAAGTTTTGAAGAACATCATTCCTAATTGCTTACTCTCTACAACTCATGATAATATAATATTTTTGTGATTTATTTTGACTTTGGTCCTCTGAATTTATATTAATTCTCAATTTGTATTTTAATGTTATAAAGTGTATTTTTAAGTATATTAATCTTAATATCATCAATTTCATTAACAGAATGATGACTAAACAAATCCAAATGGTCACGCTGCAATTAACTTTGAGGCAACTATACTAAAAGTAAAATAAACACACGCATTATTTTGTTATAAAAATATATTACATTTATTTTATATTATATTTTGATATAAATACATAAAGATAGGTTTTTAACTTTTTAGTAGGTTTAAAGTCTACTTATTGTTTTTAAGGTCTGAAATATGAGATTTTTTTAAAAAGGGTTACATTGTAAATAGGCCTTTAAAAAGGTTTAAGGTCTTATCAAATTTAAGTTGATTGCCTTGTGAATTTTTTTTAAATTTAATTATTTGTGTAAACTTAATAATTAAGCTTTCAAATAAGCCTGATTTCAAGGTCCAAAAATTAAAAAGGACCACCCCTATCACCCTTTTAGTGTCAATTCACAGTTCTTAATATAATGTTAGCAACAATGATATAAATATTTTATATAGTATCATGTAAATTTCGGGAAAAAAAAATAAACTCTATAAATTTTGGTTGGCAAGGATCTTTGAAAAGTTTCCTTGCTGCATCTTGTCCTTGATTCTCATTGGTGACATGTGACCTAATATTTATAAAATAAGATATAAATATTTGCATTATTAATAATCTTGGCGGATAGCAAAGTGAGATAATTAAAAATATATTATTTGTAATTTTCCCAATTTCATCAAAATTACCATATCAAGGGGTATATATAATAATAATATTAATAATAATTAAGTCAATTCGGTAGAGAAATAAAAACAGGAAACAGAATAAATGGATGATATTAGAGATCTCAAAAAAAAAAAAAAAAAAAGGTAAGATACATGTAGCTCTCTTATTTCTTTTTTTTTTTAAAAAAAAGAAGAAGTAATAATCCCGTGGGAAATAACAGTACAGAAGAGATCACCGATCACAAGGTGAACATGAGGCCGATTTTGAGAAAAGCGCCAAGTAGAAGCATAATGATTATTATTTTTTCATTCTCATATTCTAATTTTAAGTTATATTCATATAGGTTTTAATAGGCTCAAAGTGTATAAAGCCTATTTATGACATGCAATATGAGGCTTGTTTAGTAGGGCTTCAAGCTTGATCGGACAGACTTTATGAAGGCTTAAGCCGAGCCTAAAAAAAGTTTGAATTCAGGCTCGGCCTAGGCCTTCGTCCCTATTACAAGCTCAAGCTGTTTAGCCCAAACTTGGTCGACATATTACCTAGAGGCGACGACATTTCTATAAAAAACGATAGCAATGAGAAATGCAATGGTCAAAAAAACCCACAGCGCTGCTGCTGGGATAAGAGTGTCAACAATTATTTTTCTCATAAGTATATCTTATGTAACCAACTACTAACTATCTTGAAGGAACTTAAATAAGAGTGGGCCCTTTCGTGTAAATATTATTTTATAAAATTAATTAATTTTAAATCCTCATTTATAAAAAAAATCTTTTATTTTATCAATATCCACTTAGTTTCAACAAATTCTTTACTCTAACATTAAGGATGGCTTTGGCCAAAGAAAAAAAAAAAGAACTTAGGAATCCCGTATTCTAGTCAATCATTCATGAAACAGGATTTTCTCCGTGTTTTCTTTTTTCCATCTAAAACGATTGAGTAATAGCAGTTTCTCTCAATCTGTTTTTCTCCCTTCCATTTTCTTTCCTTCCAACTTTTCTTTATATGGTTTGGAGAGAAAGATATGTTAAAAAAGTTGCAGTAGAAACAACTTTACCACTTGGATGGATTGTACTGATTCAATATCCACAAATAGAACACAAACTGACAAGTGGCTTATTGCCTTACAATCTCCTAATAATGCAAGAGCCTAAAATAAAAAACCACAACCGATAATGAATAATCATAACCTCAAATCAAGGATTACCAGGCCTTTTTCTTTTCTCAACATCGAAGTGTGTCCACAAGGCCTATAATTCCTGCTGTAACCTTCTGCCTGGCTTCACAGGACCAACACCAGGGTGAGTGCATGCACAAAATGACATGAACTATGTTAACAAGCTAAGGTTTCAAAGACTGTTTTGGCCATTGGTGCCAATAACAACATGATTAATGGCCTCAAGGGGTACAAAACTATTCAAGACACCGTTCTGTTTCATAATCTAATGTATAGCACAAAAATGATATGGCAGATGAAGTACCAGTGAGTATCACATCTTCTTCAAAGTGTGTAAAGACGAAGCTTATGTGACTAATTAGAAATGGTGTGACGCCCTGTCTTAACACATCTATATTTATCAGAGTTTAAGCGCACAGGCATCAAAATGATTTGGACGATCTAATTGCGGAATAAAAACTTTCTTAAAATAACTTAGTTAGAAAACATGAAGATAAATTTTTCGCGACACGAATATATCCCATGAGGGTATCTTAGTACAATAATCCAAAAATAGACAAATGATAAACAAAATAATACAGTCCAACTTTCTATACTATCTCAAAATCCCTTCTGTTGTAATCCTTATAGTTGCGTCTTTCTTCTTGATCCCGATCCACTACCTGTTTCTTTTATGCGATTTGGAGTTCAAATGAATGAACCCCAGGGGTAACAGTTAATCTTATATGCAAATATGAAATGTAAAAGACAGTATAACACATGTATCAGCATAGAATAATTCACAATAAATAAGTCGCACTATAACCGCAGTTAATGGCCAAGGACCGCAACCCTTTAGGACACGCAGCCCTATGAGACACGCAACCTCAATCCATAGCTAGGATACACACATACAAATAATCTAGCAATATGATTAATCATACTTGAATACACACATACAAGCTAATAAGATAACAGTTACCCACCTCAACCTTGAATCCTTAACTTTGTCCGAAGATGCTGGGATCAGAAGAGGTGTCAAAGTATGTCTATAAATGTTTATCATTGTCATTAGTCACTTGTAACGTAACTAACACACGAATTATTTTAGAGGATTAAAAGTGGTTATCAATCCCTAAAATAATAATACCCTTTTAATAAATAGTAATTATTCCTTTTTCTAATAATAATAATAATAATATTTATTTAATATTATTAATATTTATTTAATATTATTATTATTTTCTTTGTAATCACTTCTCCAGGTCAAGGGTGTTCTCGGTTAAGGGGTTTTCAGTTGGGGGTTGCTGGGATCTGAGGTAGGGTGTTGGAGTCTGAGATGGGGTATCAAAATTTGAGGTATCAGGATCTGAGATATGTTGGTATCAGAGTCCAAGATAGTGTGTTGGTATCAAAGTCTGGGTATTGTGTGGTATCAGAGTCCGGGGTAGTGTGTTAGTATCAGAGTTCGAGGTAGTGTGTGGTATCAATTTAGGGTATTGTGTCGGTATCATACATGGGTGTCAAAGTCCGGGATAGGGGACGATATCAGAGTCTGAGGTAGTGTGTTGGTATCAAAGTTCGAGGTAGTGTGTGGTACCAGAGTCGAGGGAATGAGTGGTATCAGAGTCTAGGGTAGTGTGTGGTATCAGTTCGGAGTAGTGTGTCGGTATCAGACATGGGTATCAGAGTCCGAGATAGGGGACAGTATCAGAGTCCGGGGTAGTGTATGGTATCAGAGTCCGATTAGTGTGTGGTATCAGTCCGGGGTAGTGTGTCAGTATCAGATATGATGGGCCCCAAAGCAGAAAATATCGAGAGCGAAACGCTAGGACATTACAATTGGTATCAGAGAGCGAGGCGCTAGGATATAAAGATCCCTGGTAAGGGTATGGATACCTCTCTCTCTCTCTCTATGCGTTTCAAAGTCGTGAGGGGTGATGGGCCCCAAAGCGGACAATATCGATAGCAGACATTGGGATATTACAATTGGTATCATAGAGCGAGGCACTGAGATATTACAATTGGTATCAAAGCACTGGGATGTTACACCACGTCTAATTATTGATAGCCTTTCAACACGTTTTAAAGCCGTGAGGGGATGATGGGCACCAAAGCGAACAATATCAAGAAGGATGTAGATCGCTATTAGACAACCATACCTCAAAGGCCTTGGCTCTGTATTCAGCTGCTGCCTCTAGCTCCCCGCAGATGAAGCACCAACCATCATTGCCGCCGCCGCTTCCTTCTTTCTCCTCCTCCGCTTCTGAGTCCTGGGTGGTTAACAAGCTATCCAGCTTGTATATAATCCATACAGCTAACATTATCGTAGCACCAATCACATATAACGCCAGCACACATCCAACCGTAGAAAAATTCATGATAAAATAGACCACCACTGGGCACAGACCACCACTGGCTCATTCTGGACGCAAGAGAAACTGGAAGACAAAAGACGAGAGCGAATGGCTGGGCAGTGGATTGAACAAATATGAAAACTTGGGTGAGTTTAAATTTAGTAAATTAATCTTTTTTTTTTTTGCCGTGCTGCTATTCTTCTTACATTCCCAAGTATGGCCATTTCCAAGTATGGTTATGTATTCAGTTGAGTTACGCATACTCATCATAAGAATCAATATCCGCTCGCTGACCTTGTCAAGCTTGGCATTTGGCAATCAAAATCACCTTTATTCCTCCCTCCATCTATAATATCATACCATAACTTATGCTCTTCTAGTCTTTATGTAGTACATAATCAACTAATTTAAGCAGGTTAATGAGATTGGCTAGGTTGGTTAACATAATATCTTTTTCTCCAAAACACTCTAATTATGGGTTTAACAATTTTTTTGCTTAAAGTATACATTTAGTCATTTATGTTTATTCCAATGTTTCATCTAATAGGATGCCAATTATGCGGTTAAATAAAGTACCCTTAAATTTTAAAAATATAAAAAGAAATTATTGTATGTTTCAATTGACCAATTAATAAAAATACTATATTTTTGTGTTATGAGTATTTTGGTACTCTCCCTGTAGTAGATGGACAAACGTTAGTTTTGACGGGTGTGTTACTTTTGCCTTATCTAGTTAAAGTGCATTTGTGTTTTTAATTTTCAATTAAGTGATAGTGAAAAAAGGGGAAAACGATGAAAGGAATGCTATTATCAGTAATTTGTGTTTTTAGTTTTTAATCAAGTGATAGTGAGAAAGGGGGAAAAAACAATGATTTAGTTTGAATTAACGTGGAAAAAAAAAATACCATTGTGTTTTAATAATTCAAGCGCATTGCCAAAAAAAAAAGGACTTTGATTCAATATAAAAAAAGTACCTGAGGCTTATGAATATTGTTTGGGTTAAGTAGCAAATCTGTCTCGGAAATACACGTCCAGGAGCAATTTTGCCCTGGAAGCTTTTTTCGGCTCAATGTAGCCCTGATAGTTTAAAAACATAGTAATGTTGTCCTTTTCCGTTAAAAAGTTAACGGTCAATGTCACTTTTTTAATGGCCAACGTTAATTTTTTAACAAAAAAGGGTAAGATTGCTATGTTACAAATTAACTAACTTCAAACATGTAAGAAATTAACCCAATAATGCCTTTTAGGATTTAAGAAATTAATGAAATGTATGAAATAAATTGAGGATAAAATAGGTAAAAATTAAATACATTTATTGGTGAGATAAAATCAAATAGAATCTTATAAAAAGGGGACAAGTCAATTCATAAAATGTAACCTCATAAATAAGGGGCGGAGGGATTATCCTAATTTAAAGGCTGTTGCTTGTATAACAAAAAATTTAAAGGCTATTGCCATGAAATTCATCAACCAAAATACAAATTAAAGTTGCTCAAAATTATCGTAATGGTATCCCAAAGACGACAGAGGTTTGGAATGGTCAGAAGAACTATATATAGCCGAAGGAATAATTCTAAATACCTTCTTTGAATGTGAACTCCAAAAATAATAGAAGATACCTAACCCATTATATGGAAATTCACTGTAAAAAAACATGTTATCAACAAGAGGCAGCAATTATCAAACACGATTGCTCTAACTATTGCATTGCTAAACATGAATGCTTTGTTAACATTAGATGCACTTTTGAAAAAAAAAATTCATACATATTAACTTTTTTTTTTTTTTTTTTTTTTTAAAGGCCTAGTCTGTTTATAACATTATACACGCACACACAAATTATTTTGTTATAAAAATATATTACATTTTGATATAAATACATAAATGTAGGTTTTTTACTTTTTAGTAGGTTTAAAGGCTACTTATTGCCTTTAAGACCTGAAATATTAGACTTTTTGAAACTGTAATTGTAAATAAGTTTTCAAAAAGGCTTCAGACTTTATAAGCTTAAATTGATTGCGTTGTGAATTTCGCTTCAATTTAATTATTTGTGTAAACTTAATAATTAAGCTTTCAAATAAGCCTGATTTCAAGGTCCAAAGATAGAAAAGGACCACCCTATGGCCCTTTTAGTGTCAATTCACAGTTCCTAATATAATGTTAGCAATAATGATATAAATATTTTATATAATATCATGTAAATTTTCGGAAAAGAATAACTTATAAATTTTTTTGATTGACGAAGGATCTTTGAAAAGTTTCCTTGCTGCATCTGGTCCTTGATTCTCATTGGTGACATGTGACATAATATTTATAAAATAAGATATAAATATTTGCATTATTAATCTTGGCGGATAGCAAAGTGAGATAATTAATAATATATTATTTGTAATTCTCCCGATTTCACATAATAATAATAATAATAATAATAATAATAATAATAATAATAATAATAATAATATTATTATTATTATTATTATTATTATTATTATTATTAATGTCAATTTGGCAGAAAAATAAAAAACAGGAAAAAGAATAAATGAAGATTGATCTCAAAATAAAAAAAAAAAAAGGTAAGATATAGGAAAAATGATAAATAAATACCATATGAATTTGCAAAACCCCCATAAGTCTCCCGAATTTGTAAAAAGGCTGAAAGGTACCAAGAACCTATGAGGAATATGCAAATTCAGGTGAAATTACCTTTTACCCTTAGTTTTAAATAAATCAAAAAAATAAAATACCCTCGCCGGAGGGCCGTCGGCCATCGGCTAGGGGTGGTTTTTTTTTTTTTTTAAAGAAAAAAATATACAATGAAAGTGTGGGGGTGGGGCCCAACCCCCCACACATCCATAGGGCCAAGTGGCCCAGGCCCAACCAGCTGAGCCACTTGGTTCCTTTGATATAATATACATTGTCGCAAGCTATAGAACAAAATTTCAATCCACAAGGGGATAGCAATTTTGGGAAACACACAAGTAAGAAAAACAGTTTTTTTTTTTTTTTGTAGTCTTATGACCAACTTTTTGTCTTTATGGAATCAGGATCCTATTGTATTTATATCGATCCTACCAACTTGAAATCTAATGGGAATTGGTATGGATAAAGATGAAGGGTGGGTTTTTGTTTCATGGCCTTTGGGCCCTCATTGTAACTGTTACGGATCTGTATTAAAGCCTAACACTAGAATGACCCAACCAAAGAGATATTAAATATTAGGGCTCACCTATAATATAGGGAGATACTATCCAGCGACAATATAGGACAATCCTGACTGGTATCTGCACGATATACTCGCCCAGATACTCGCACCAAGGATCATGCATGGCCGGGATATCCTGCCTGCGGTAGACTTATAAATACAGAGGCCAGACCCTAAGGTGCATACGTTCTAACTCTTAACTGCTTTACTTTCTGCCACACAAAGCACACACCCTACCCCTCTGGCTAACGTCGTCATGTGTCTCGAACTACGTGGACTTTAATCCCATCACCGGGTACGTAAGCCCTAGGCTTGGCTCCTAGTCAAGTCCAAAGCTCTCCTGGGTACCTCCTCGATATTCAGGTTGAGCCTACTGATCCAAGATCAAAGCACCAGCCCTTAACTGGACGTCTGTGTTCTACACTGTATCAAGTAACCAAACGGTGTTTGGACTTTAAACATATCTAAAATAGATGTTTTAATTGTTTGTTATGATGAATATTTTATTATCATTGTTTACAAATTTAGGTGTCATTTGTGGTATATAATACTGTGATGTCAATTTGTTAAGAAAATGGTACAGAGTATTTGATAAGTATATGATTATTTTGCTAATAATTCAAGGTATTGAAATAATATATATTATTTGTAATTTTGGATGGTGTGATGAGAAATTAAATTATTTTTCAATTTTTTATATCTCACCAATCTAGAGCCCGGGTTGACTTTGGTCTAATCCACTAACTATTGGCTCATACCCCGACCAGTTTAGTGACTGTCGAGTTTCAAAACCTTGTAAATAACTCACAACATAATGCATACAGGCTGTATGATACAGTAGTACAAATATAAGAACTATTTTATTTGAATTTTAGTATCGTACCTCACCCTTACCGTAAAGATTAAATTAATATATCTTCGGATTCCACCCTAAAATTTAATCAAAGTTAATGTATGCAATAAAAATAAAACCAAATAGATAAAATAGTAAAAAAAAATACAGTCTGAATTGTGATTATTTTAGGGGCTTATAGATAAGGGAAAATCCCATATAAAGTCTGCTTGAAATAAGAAAATTCTAAACTAGGTTGGTGAATTCAATAAATCCTTAATTAAGTTATCGACTCAATTAAGAATTTCAAAATTTAGATTAAGTGACGTTACTGCCCTTTCATAATCTCCTCTCTCATCTTAAAAAGGTTTCAATACTTTTTAACTTATTTTTACAATAAGTGTAAATATATATAAACATTAATATATAATAAAATAAAATATGATTAACTTAGATCAAATAATCTTTTGTGTGTGGAAGAATGATCCGGAATAATTCAAAAAATAAAAAATCAGCCCCAATATTAATTAAATGTTTTCTAGTTGAACATTAGAATAAAAAAATTATTTTTTACTTGATTTTTTGTTCATTGAGAAAAAAAATGTTAATATAAAAAATAACTTGTTTGATATAGCAAACTGCATAAATGATATTTATTAACGTAAAAAAAAAAAAAAAAAAAAAAAAACTATATATCACATAAGTAAAATTGCATGATTAATGAAGATTGATTTTTTTTTTTATTGACCAAAAAGTAATTTGAGTTCTTTCAAAAATAAAATTTTATTCAAAATATTTAATAAAAACATTTAATTGATAACAGTGTTATGCATTTTTTTCACTCAAATCAATAAATCATTCTTTCTGAATAGAAAAACTCCTTTGATTTAAATGAATCATATTTTATTTTATTATGTATTAATGTTAATATATATGCACACTTATTAAAAGATAAAGTTAAAGAGCAATTAAATTCTTTAAATAGGAAAGATGATAGAGAAGATTAGGAGAGAATCCTCTTCTGATTAGGAGAGTGTATTAAAGTCAATTTACCTATATTTTAAAATCCTAAATTGAGTCTATAATTTAATTAGGGAATTGTTGGGTTTAACAACTTGATTTAGAATTTCTCTATTTTAAGCAATTTTATATGGGATTTTCCCTTTTTTTTTTTAACGTTAATAAATATCTTTTCTTTTAAAAAATCATTAATGAAATATTTTTATATGTAATTTGCTATATCAAACAATTTATTTTTTATATTAACATTTTTTCTCAATGCACAAAAAATCAAGTAAAAAATAATTTTTTTATTCTATTGTTCAACTAGAAAACATTTAATTAATATTGGAGCTGATACTTTTTTTTTGAATTATTCCTGATCATTCTTCCACACACACAAAATTATTTGATCTAAGTTAATCATATTTTATTTTATTATATATTGATGTTTATATATATTTACACTTATTGTAAAAATAAGTTAAAAAGTATTGAAACACTTTTAAGATGAGAGAGGAGACTATGAGAGGGCGTGCGTCATTTAATCTAAAATTTGAAATTCTAAATTGGGTCGATAACTTAATTAGGGATTTATTGAATTTACCAGCCTAATTTAGAATTTTCCTATTTCAAACAACTTTATATGAGATTTTCCCTATAGATAAAGCAAACAATGAAGAAATTTTGAAGGTTAAATAAAATATGAATATTCCCACACCCTATAATAAACAAGGAGGGAAATGGAATGTATAGGTCAACGAAAAATCACATGCCTATCTTTACATTTTTGCCTAAAACTGGGATCTCCTGAATTTCCATGCTCTAATACATAACAGGTAGTAATTTGTATAATTATATTCATTCCGCAAGTTATAATTAACCTAGAATCTTTTTTGTTTTTTTGGGAAAAAAAGAACCTTTAATTATTTATTTTTCATAAAAATTCATTTTGGTCCCTTAATTCTATAAATTGTTTTTGAAGTCCTTCAACTATTAATCCCTAACGATGTTAATAAAAAATGCTGATATTAAAATTTTAAATATTGAAAAAATACTATCAAAAGAATAATTATTAATGTTACAAAGACCATCATTTGAGAGTAAATGTATTAGGATTAAAATATTGAAAACATGTTTTTAAAAGATTAAATAATCTTGAATATAAAGTCAGAAGACCATGTCCACTTTTACCTGTATTTTTTTATTATAATTTTCAAAATGCATTTTTCAAAACGTTTGAATTTCTTTAAACTAAAAATGTACATATGTTGAAAAATTATATAACTTCAACAAAATAAATATATGTATAATTTATTTATGTATTTATTAACTTGCGGGAAAAGATTCATATATGAGACATGTGAGCGCAGCCAAGGTGGTAACGTGTACCCACACACACATGTCATGACAATAGATGCATTCCAACATACTAATATAATAATATAAGGGTTTAGGAGAAAAAATACACGTGTTTTCCTCCAAAGAGCGCCCAAAGATCATCATGTGTTTTTTTTTTTAGAGCAAAAATACACATGTAGTTACATTTTAGGAGCAAATTAAAGTCACACCACCGTTAAAATTTTGTTATAAATACCGCACTTCCTATTGTAAATATGGCTTTTTCTGTTGTAAATGACTAGATTTTAATTTTTTTTTTGTAAATACAGCACTTCCTATTGTAAATCTAGCATTTTTCTGTTGTAAATGACATGTCTATGTTCAAAATCCAGGTGTTTAAATGTTGTTGTAAATATGGTATTTTCTGTTGTAAATATGGCCAGATTTTAAATTTTGTTGTAAATACAAAGATTTACTATTGTAAATATAGCATTTTTTTTTATTGTAAATGACATTTATATATTCAAAATCCAGGTGTTTAAATGTTTGTTATAAATATGACATTTTCATTGCAAATGCACCGTTAGTTAGATTTGAAAGGTGGTGTGATTTTTGCTCCTAAAATGTAACCACATGTATATTTTTGCTCAAAAAAAAAAAACATATGATGTTGGGCGCTTTCGGGAAAAAACACATGTGTATTTTTACCCATTTACCCATAATATAAATACAAACACATAAACATACTCCAGTTTAAAGTACAGTATAGTAATAAACTCTTTTTTTAAAAAAATAATAATAATAAATCTTAAAGGACAGGACTTTAAATTTTGTCTTTAAATTCTAAAATAAACTTAAATTTTTTTTTCCTGTTAAGTACACAAGTAAAATTAAAAATATACCCTTACTTGTTTCTATTGATGATTAGTCTATTTTAAAAATATTGATGGAAATTTTTATCTTTCCCTGCTTAAATTTAGTCTTCCCGCCATTATTCTTTGTATTTGAAAATCTCCCACTTCTTTATGGTACTCTGGAGTCTGGATCCGGGTAGGAGGTTATCACTCTAGTCCTTTTTATAAAGTTCAATTTTTTTTCTTAAAAATAATCTTTATTATAAGTTCACCTAAAAAGTTATTAATGATAGTAATATAAGTTTTTCTCTATTAAATATAATGAAAAAAATAAGTTAACTTATGTTGGAAAGATAAAAAAGATGAGATAGCTAGAGGGTCGGGAATGTCAATTATAAATAAGGATAAAATTGAGAAAACACATCAATTTAGAATACTTCATATGTGAAAATTAGGTAAATTGGACTTATAAAAAAAACACTATAGTAGTATTTGTTATTGAGAAAACACATCAATTTAGAATACTTCATATGGGCATGAAATATAGACCTAGTCAATATTATGCTAAGAGATTAAAGTTAAACGCAACAAATCTCTATATGCATTTATAAAATAGTAGAAATTATTAAACTCAATATAATTCAACAATAATAAACCAAATTACAAAATAATAGAACTTATTAAACCAAATTAGAAAATGGAATTCTTCGTTATGTTGGAAAATGTCTATTCCGTGATTGTGATTTATGATTCATAATTTTGGTATAATTTTTTATATCCCAATTAGTAATATCATAGTTTTATTATTTAGTAATATCATAGTTTTAATATCAAAATAGTTTTATTATTTAGGTATATAGCTCAATAACTACAATTTCATTTTTGTGCATTTTTCTTTTCCAAATTCAATTTACATTATTGCCTTACCTTCAAAATAGGGTAGCTAACTCATCTTTAAACCCCAATAATAAAAAATGAGAATTAAATGGAAATCATATCCCAATAAATTCGACTAACTTGAGAATAGAATGCATAATTTTACTATAGTAATTATTGAAGAGGTGAAACATTTTGGAGTAAAGGAAAATTTTCTATATTAGGAAATAATTTGCAATGATTTTTCAAAAAGGAAAATTCTTTTAGAAAAGACGAAATAATGAAGGTAGTAAAAGTTAAATGAGAGTATTTAATTTTAATTATGTGTGTAAGTAAATAAATAATAAAATAAAATAGATTAAGAAGTCTGACATCAAAGTGAGATGGATTCAAAGTGTACCTTTTCTATTTTCCTTTTTAACAGTTGAATTAGAAATTAGTGTTGTGGATTACAAGTTTCAAAGCCCTGAACATGGTGTAATGTTTGGAACTGTTAGTATTTAGGTGTCCTAGAGACAATATGTAAGGACAGATCAGCACCATTTCTACGTTATAGTATTTCATTATTAATAAATGAGCATATTTTATCTTTATCATATTTATGTCTCGCCTTTATTTTAAGGTAAATATGTGTTTGAAGATAAAAGCCCTAAGAATAGAACATGTGTTATTCTTGAGGATCAATGATAGAGATCATGATCATGAGGACTCAAGAACACTGGATATCTATTGCCTAAAACTTGTTCCTAGTCTTGAATCACCAAGAAAGGGCATTGGTGATCTCAATAAGACTAGTACGACATCGTCTACTTGTATAGAGATACAAGGTAGGGACCTCATGGAATGCGAGGCATGGAGATGCCTTAGGCGATGTCTTGGGTAGATCTCGTTAGAGAACGATAGTACCGAATTGACCCACCGAGAGACTCCACAAAGATTCATTGTAGAGAGTATCATTGGATATGTAAAGTCTCTCATCGTTTGGTAGTACAGATCGTCCTAGACTTAAGGATGTCATCGAACACTATGTCCTAGGGTTATACTTTGACCGTACAACTCTATCCACCTGAAAATGGGGAGAACAGTGTACTCTTGGGTGTAACTCGAATACATGAGTATAGATGGACATGCTGAGAGGACTCACAGTCCCCTACAAGGGATTAGTCATTCACAAGACCGGTAGAGCTCGGATAGCTTTTAATTAACTCGAGAGTTCGTGCGCACTGAAGAAATGATCATGAAGAGTCATGATCCCTTACAGAGTTAATATAAGAAGATTCCCGGTTCTCGTGAAATAGCTACATTTAGTCAATTAAGAGAGATGATACTCTATCTTTGCTCTCGACTAAATGTGAATGACGATGTGAGGGATGATGCTCGCACGGTATCCAAATGTGAAAGGTAGATCACTTGATCAACTCAATTAGTTCGGGGTCACGAGCATTGCTAGTGTCTTATGAGGTCATTAAATAAATTGGGCCCGTTAAAGGGGTTTTAACTGGTCCAAGTTTATTTATGTCGTGACTAATTGGGCCTAATGGGTCACACACAAAAGGTTATTCCCGATTGTTTAAATTTAGCAAACTTGGGCCAATAATTGTTATTGGGCGTTATCAAGAGTAAAGGTGTAATTGGGTTGGAGTAGGACTCCAAGCCTAATGAGGAGAAAATGGCGTCATATATGGTGTCCCCGGTGGGAAAGCGGTTTTTTCCATAGAAGGGCCCAATGTGTTGGAAGACCCAACGGGTCTTAGGCCAAGTTGAATTTGGAATTCGAATTTTGAATTTAAGTTTGAATTTTAAATTTGAATTTAAATTCAAGAGGTTAGGTTATAAAAGATAATTCTGAATTATCTAATATATATATATATATATATTAAGATCCAATGATGATTGGATGAAGATAGGAGAAATAATAAATGAGGATTGATTGAAATGATTTTGAATTTTAGTTTAAGAGATGAATGTGATTCATCATCTTAAATTATTATTCAATCAAGATATGGATTTAATTCATTATGATTTGGATTTTCCAAATCAAGTTTGATTGGGCCTTTCTTGTAAGCACTTAAATTAGGGTTAGACTCTTATAAAGTGCTGATTTTTTAAGTGCCCTTTTTATGGACGTTTTTTGAAGAAGAAAAGAAATAAATGTAATCCATCATTTTAAATGATTGATTCAAACAATCAATCAAGATATGAATGTGATTCATCATCTTAAATTCAATCAATCAATCAAGATATGAATTCAATTCATTATGATTTGGATTGTCCAATTCAAGCTTGAATTGGGCTTTTCTTGTGAGCACTTAAATTAGGGTTAGACTCTTATAAAGTGCTGATTTTTGGTATGCCTTTTTCCCGCACGTTTTTCCGAGAGAAAACAAGATCCTTATGCTCTCTAAATTTTGGTCTTTACCAAAGGTTTAGAGAGAAAAAGGCACCATCCATAGAAAGGCAAGGTTCCAATGATCTTGCTCCTCCTATCTTTAACCTGATCCTAAGAAACCATCATCTTCTTGAAAAAGATAAAAACCCAAGGAAACCACAACTCAACCTTGTCTTCGCCTAGCAAGCATCCAAGGAGTGGGAGGTTTCAAGAGAAGGAGTTCTCATTGCAATCGGGGGATAGCTGTGTGGATCAACGTTAGAGGACATCAACAACCTTGAAGTCTTCAAGTGATCTAAGGTATTCTAATCTCCAATAATTGTTTCATCAAATTATCCTAAACCCCAATAGTTGTTTTAACGAGTAATCCTAAAACTCATGAGTATTATAAATTGTTATGAATTCTCATGAGTACCGTAAAGAGTTACGGATTAATAATTATTAACTAATTAGCATAATGAGTTAAGGTTAATAATTCATGAGGACTGTAAAGAGTTACAGCTTTCCGCATCGATTAAACAAAATTTTTGTTTTCAACCTCATGAAACTTTACATGAAAGTCATGTAATAGGCAAAATTAACCAACAGGAACATGGAAAAATAACCCTTGAAGGAAGAATTAACATTGTTGACTAAATCCATTGTTGGATTGACGCGAAATTTTGTGAGCTTCTTTGAGACATCCTTTTCGACAGAACCAATAATGGGATTGTTGATTTGATGACACGGGTAGGAATAATGTATCATGAAATTAATCTATTCCTTGAGTAGCTAGATGGAAGTAATTTGATTTAATTTTTGATTACTTTGTAGTTTGAATTCGAATGTGAAATAGAAATGTTTTCAATGGAGTAACTTAGAGAACTAAAAGTAATGTGGTCCTATCTATCTTATTTATCGGTGTTGCTCATGGGTTTTTCTCGAAGACTCCACAAACCAAGAATGACTAGAACTGGTATGAACCTTGCTTTTTAAAAAAAAAAAAAAAAAAAAAAAAAAAAAAAAAACCAATAACGTCTTTTGGAACCTTTGCATTAAACCCAAGACTTGATAGATTGATTTGTGGAATCGTTAGAGACAACTATAGGTCTAGATGCGTAAACTGAATTGTTTTTGGTATATTTGTGATTCACCCCTCACTGAGGCGAGTGTCACTCTATAGGCAATTGAACTACTGGAGTGATGTGCCTATGAGTATGTACTTGACAAATATTGATATTTTGCATGTGATGCCCTGAGATTATGTACTATTGAAATGTTGTTGATTGACTAGATAAAGAATGTTTGTCTAGTTGGAACATGCTGTCCTATGTTATGAACTGGAATGTACGGAGCATGAGAATATGAAAACCCCTTAAGAATAACGTGATATAAATGGCAAAGTTAATAGATAGGTTGTGATTAATAAAAACTACTGGCAGACATCTATTTACAAGGCAATATTTCCTCATACGACAATCGTAGGGGTTTCGACGATTACCAAGGTTCGAACCTTAACCTACTAGAGGAACCCATGGTCCTATTAGATCTCATATTTTGATGATAACAAAACTTAAGAAAGTGTTTTGCATAAGATGTATTGGTTGGAAAAGGTTTTGAAACACATAATGGCTAATTACTGTGAAGTGATGTGTTAAAACATGATTATTTTATCTCCTAAGTAGTGATGAAGTAATTTATGAAAATTTCTAGTTGATTACTCAAGTGACCACTCGAGTGATGCGTTTTTGAAAGAGCTCATCACCACAATGCTTATTGTAAGTGTAAAATTGATCATACTTGTAACACTCGAGTAAGGCACACATTTGCTAGCTCTTCCACCTCACTATGGCATCCCATGCATGTGTGTTTGAGAATTAAATATAAATTGATGTCATCTAATTATAACCTTGATGGCTATGTATTTGAGTACATTCTTTTCCATCAAGGTCATCTTCGAACAAATTTTTGAAAATTGTGATAAGTTTAGGGTTAATTAGAGATAGTGTTATAGCAAACCAATTGGAGATGCCTACATTTATCATTTGACAATATCTTGAATATGATTACCTCTAATAGAAGGATACCTCAATCCACTTTGTTGCCTAAATTTGTTTTCCCGATGATATGGTATTAAATGTAATAACTAGGAGAAAGTCTAATTTTAATCATAAATATAAG
The DNA here is from genome assembly GCA_019022655.1 of Acacia acuminata. NCBI lineage: Eukaryota > Viridiplantae > Streptophyta > Magnoliopsida > Fabales > Fabaceae > Acacia > Acacia acuminata. Next base: position 361,687 of record JAFJYI010000257.1, on the reverse strand, counting down.
ACATCAATCCACTTTATTACCTAAATTTGTGGACTGGTAATTCTCGTTTCAGGATTTGTAAATACAATTGAAAAAATGTTAAGAAAAATATATATATTTGTCAATGTATATATATAATGATGGAACCAAGTGAACCAACCGGTTGGGCTACTTGGTTCCTCGTGGGGGTGGGGGCTTCAAATCCCAACCCCCACACTTGCAATGTATTGTTTTATTTTTTAAGAAAGCACCCCACCCCACCCCCCCCCCCCCGAAAAAAACCCCACCTAGGTGGCGGCCCTTCGGTTTGAACCCCAAATTTCCACACTTGCAATGTATTGTTTTGTTTTTTTTTTAAAAGCCCACCCCCCCCCCCCCCACCGGTGGCCCGTGGCCGCCGGGCCGGACTCCACTAAGGGCAATCCTCCCAAGGAGGGCATTTTTATTTTTTTATTTATTTAAAGTAAGGGTAAAAAGGTAATTTCACCCGAATTTACATATTGCTCATAGGTTCTTGGTATCTCTCAGTATTTTTGCAAATTCTCAAGATTTCGGGGATTTTACAAATTCAAATGGTATTTTAATGGAATTTTCTCTTTTTTTTAAACATGAAATAAACTATCTATATATTATTGCATGTGTACAACTTTTAAACTTTTTGGTACGCTTTGCTAGAAAAAAGAAAGAATAGATGGATAGATAGTTTTTTTTTTCCCTTTTAGAAAAAGATAAGAAGATATTGTATGAACTTCAAAATCTCAAATGAGTAATTTTCTCTTAAAATGAGTTGTTAATTACTATTCAAGTATAGTTAATACTTATACTATGCAACAAAATTTATTTAAGATTTTGAAGCTCAAGTGGTATTTCTGATCGTTTTTCTAGTTTTTAAACTAATACTTGCTTCATCCTAAATATAAGGACTAAAGATATAGGTTTCCTTGTATATTCCAAATTTATAATTTTTCTGCTAAATATCCCTATTTTTGTGACTTGAATCCTACATTCCTTATTGATTGCATATATGAAGAGATTTTCATCGGGGGTATTTTCAATATACATGAGTAATGACTAATGAGAGTATTTTAGAGAAATCAACACCCATTTATTATAAATAATTTTTAATGAAATACTCCTTCAGTCCTTAAAATATGACATATTTTGGGGAATTGATCTCGCTTATCAATATAAGACATTTTTTTTTTCATATTTGTCAATATTTTCCCAATTTATCGTTATTAATGCTACCTCAACAATAATCAAGGATGAAAGGAAATGAGAAAATTAAAAAAGACAACTAGGGTGATTTAGAATATACATGTCATGTTTACTGGCTTCCTTAATATAACCAAATAAAGTTAGTATGCCTTATATTAAGGTTCGGAAGGAATGTATGACTTCATCTTGTTTCATGTATATGACCTAGATAACTAGTTTTAAAGATTAAGGAAATTAGTTAAATTCGTTATTTCTAAAAAGAAGAAGAGATTGTATTTGTTTTAATAAAATATCTTTAATTATTTTTAAAAGAAGAACCCCTGAAGGGAAACCTCTTTAATGTATACAAGCAATTAATACGCAGGGTTTGGAAAAAAAATATTATAAAATTGAGAAACAAAGTGAATTTATGTCTTACTTTTAGGATCGAAATAAATAACCCGACCAATTACTACATTGAAGTATTTTAATAGTCTAGGCATATGCCCAAAAATTATCCAAACAAGACTAGATCCATCATTTTTAATTAGAAAGATGGAGCTTAGGGTTTAGGAGCTAGGGGCTTCTAGCAAAAGGATCAGACACTCTCACCAAAAGGAGGGGGTTTGATCCTGGAGTTGGTTAAGGTGATAGGGGAGGCATCATAACTCCTAGGTGTCTAGGTAAACGTCTAAGGGTAATTGATAGCTCACCCCGCCCAACATCGGTATCACCTAGGAGGTAGAGAGATTTTGCCTTGCCCTTGGATCGTGGGTAAACCCAACCCCTTTCTAAAAATTATGTTATATAAAAAAAAAAAAAGATGGGGCTTAGGGGCTAGGGGCTTCTTGTTCCCATTTAGGTATTTAACTTTTTAATGTATGTGTGTGTATATATATTTTTACTTTTCTAAAATTAACAACCTTAAAATTATTTAAGAAAGGTAAAAGTAAGCCATTGGTTATCAAAATCTAGAAATGATGATAATTTGAAAACATATAATTAAGTAAATAATAAAAATATAAATGACAATAATTTATTTTAAATATAAATAATTAAAATTAAATTCATCAATATTCATAATTTATCATACTCAATCAAAAATTTATATGAAGTTCATATATATAAAGCTATCATAAGATAGAAGATATAAAGGGTTTATCGTTTGTCATGTCACTTAACATAAGGTTATGTCATGTCACTCCAAAACTACGTTGTTTTAGGAGTTCAATTCCAAAACGATATTGTTTTGAGAGTTAGGGAAATTAATGAAGAGTGTTTTAGTAAAATTCATGTAATAAATACAAAAACAAAAATACAAAAATACCCGTCATTAATTCCCCTAATTCCCAAAACGACGTCGTTTTGGAGTTAGGAGAATTAATGAACTCCCAAAACGACATAGTTTTGGGTAACTTGACATAATCTTATGTTAAGTGACATGACAAACGATAAACCCAAATATAAAAGTGATAAACTCGATGTATAAACTCAGTTGCGCATATTTCATTAATACATTCCTTTTTCCACATACAATTGGTCACCTGAATAAACTTGGAATATTCGAGCGAATAATATCTTATGTTAAATTATTTTGTTTGATCTATGGTGAAATTATGACTCGTCATTCTCATAAACCTAATACATGTCATTCTTATTGCGGTATCACATTTCTGATATCAATTAGCATATAATTACACCAACATAAGTGTATATCTTTAAGTCAAAAAAAAAAAAAAAAAAAAAAAAAAAGCCACAAGTGTATATCTAAAAAACCAGTGTCCTTTTTTGGACCTACCACTAACATGGAGAAAATTATTATTATTTAAGGGTAATTAAGCCTTAAATACAATAATCAATGATATTTTCTAATAAGAAATTAGTTTTAAGTATCATTATTATGAGGTTGATCACACATAAATTCATTAGGTTTTTGGATCAAACGCAGATAATCCTCTTATATTTTTAAAACTCGGGTTTTTTTTTTTTTTTTTTAACAATAACCCTTTATAGTAGTATGGTTATTAGCTATTTATTTTACTCACAAAACATGACATATTAGCGACAATTAGAATTTCTTTAATTTTTAATATTTCATAAATAACCTTTTGGTTAACCTTCAATGACCTTTTTAAAACTTCAGGTAAAAAAGTAACCTTTTTAAAATTTGGTTATGCGAAAACCCTTTTTTTTTTTTTTTTTTTTTTGCCAATGAAGTTATGCGAAAACAATTCTTCTAAATTTCAATTGATCTCACACACGTTGACGATTGACGAATGTCACATACCAAATACCATACATATTCAATAATTGATTAAATTTAATTGAAAAGAGTCTACCATTTTGACTTTAGAATATTAAGAAAGATTAATCTTTACTGATGGTGAACAAACAATCTTACTGTCTCATGGAAAGGATAATTAAATAATTTTAAAAAAATAATATTATTTAATTTAAAACATTATTTTACATAACTGAAAATAAAAGAAAAATTGCGAAATTTAATCGTTAATATATTTATAATTATAAAAACCTTGAAAATAATTAAATATTTAAGCAGCACATGAAAGCCGCACTCTTCGATTTGAAGGTTATTAGATGACACTTCCAATTCCACAGTTCGGTCCGGCTCTTCTCTACGTTTTTTTTTTTAAATTTTGGCTTAGGAATCTTTTTTTGGTCAAAATTTGAGGTGTAATTATACTTTTGATCCCTACATTCTATCAGAATTCTATAGTAGCCCCTCTGATTCAAATTAATAACTACCAAAAAAATTTTATTTTTCAAAAAACGATCTAACTTTGTAGAACAAATAACTATATTCTTCAATATGCATGCACGAAAATTAGATTCAGCGCTGTGAACAATTATTTTTTTTATAGGTTAATAATAAAATATCATATTATTCTAAAAATATATATATATGTTGATATGTAAAAGTTTTAAAATATCTGCTAGCCACAGAAGTTATTACATATTCCGAAGGCTGAGTCATTCACACTTCATACTTTAAAATAATCCAAATATTAAAAAAAAAATAAGAAATAAAAATTTTATGAAAAATAAAATCAACTTACCCGAAAACAATTTAAGTTGTTATGAATAATAACATATATGAGAGCCTTTATTTCCTAATTAATTTTTTAAGAATTTTATCTTTTACTTTTATATATTTATAATTTACTACGTATAATAATCTAATTATACAGATAATAACAAATAAATGTTCTTCCATAGAAGGAAAGAGTTAGAGTGCATCAAGCAATAGGTAGCATTTTTTCAGGTACATCGAGTTTCGTAAAGCATTTTGTTATATTAGCACCAACCTTGTTAATTACCCAAGCACGTACGTAGTGTATAAATACCTCCAAACCGCTCTAACTTCCTCATAAGCATAACTTCCTTCTTCTCCACTAACACACACCTCCTTCCTCTCCCTCTCTCTCTCTCTCTGAAACTGAAATTCCCAGAAATGACGATCTCAATTCTCCATTCTCTTCTTCGACCAGTCCTCATTGTCCTCTTTACCATCCTCACGTCGTCTTCCTTTAACTCCGTCGCCTCCACTGGCGCCAACTACAATGTTTTCAGTTTCGGAGCCAAGCCTGACGGCAAAACCGACTGCGCCAAGGCTTTCCTAAGTGCATAGCAGAAAGCTTGCAGTTCAGCTCAACCGGCCACAATTTACGTGCCGGCCGGGAGGTTCTTGCTCGGAAAAGTTGTCTTTGTAGGTGGAGAGTGTAGTAATAAGGCTATCACCGTTACCATCGACGGCACTTTAGTGGCTCCGTCCAACTATCACGGCAATGACGACAGAAACTGGATCGTGTTCGAGAATGTTGACGGAGTGTCCGTTCATGGCGGTTTGCTTGACGGTCAAGGCACTTCCTTGTGGGCTTGCAAGAACTCCCGCGGAAATTGCCCTTCCGGAGCCACGGTATGGTTTATATTACGAAAAGCTTTCAATTTTCTTATTCATTTTATTAATTAGATATAAAATTCAATTAATTCAATAATAAATAATAAAACCACAGTTTTTTCTTAGAATTGGAAATTCAGATTAATTCATACAATTTTCGATCAATTGACTTAGTTTTTACTACTACATTGGAAAACAAAACTTGACATATTAATCCATATTAAAAACCATTTTGGGTGTGAACGGAACATTCGCATGTGGTTGGCCCCTAATTATCGGTAACACTGACATGTTCAATATCAAATTGGATCAAAAATATAAATTCTAGCTTATTCTCATATTAAAATCACAAAATGACACTATAAGGAATACTTCCTCCATTTCCAAGATATAAGAATCAACATCATTTATCAATTATCAATTAATTTATTAATTTATGAAAAGCTCATCGCATGCGATTTCTTCTAAAATTAGAATCTCAATGGTCAAACCTCTTAATAATAATAACAATAATAATAATAATGGAACAAACAATCGAATACTCATAATTATTTATAGGGCAGAGCAATGGGCGGGTTGGGCAGCCCATGCCCTAACCCATAGCCCGCCCATTTAACTTTAAATGGGTATGGGCTAACCCATACCCATACCTCAACCCATTTAAACCCGTGTAAATGGGCTAACATATAAATGGGCGGGTTTCACCGGGTTTTGGGTAACCCATTTACATTTGACTTGTTTATTTTTTGAAAAAAAACATACATAAGCATTAAACACATATTCAAATTTATGACTTGCAAGATATTTGAAATCATTTGGATTATTTGGGACGTGGTGTGTTAGCTAGAAGATTGATTTAAATAAGAAAAAATAATTCTTTTTGGAAACAAAAAGTGGACCACATAAATTTAAAGGGAAAAAAATAGTAGAGATGGAGGAACAAATCAATGAGAATTTAATGAAACTCGATTCTCTTGTTCTCCGTCACCATGATGACACGCAAGTTGAATAGGTAAATATAGAAAGAAAGAGAGTGAGACTCAATACCTATTAAGGTTATGATAGTTAATAAAATAAAATAAAAATACTTAATGGGCGGGTATGGGCAACCCAAAGGTGTGCCCATAGCCCGCCCATTTAATTCTTAGATGAGCGGGTTTTAACCCAACCCATTATGGGTCTTTTTGGGCGGGCTAAAAGTGACCCAATTACACTGGGTTATGGGCGTGCTCACCGGGTTATGGGTTTCTTGCTCAGCCCTAATTATTTACTTGCTTTGTCAGCTATATGTAGGACATCCGCTTTGTTCTTTTCACACACGGAGTACATTCCACTAATAACCTAAATTATGTAATAAAATTGGTTGAATCTGGTAAGTTGGTTTTCTGGGCCGGGAATCAAGGAATACTTCGTCCATTTCAAGATATAAGAATCAACATCATTTATCAATTATCAATTAATTTATATATAAAAAAAATTAGCAATTAATTTATGAAAAGCACATCCCGTGCGATTTCTTCTAAAATTACTAAATTAGAATCTCAATAGTCAAACCTCTTAATAATAACAATAACAATAATAATAATAGAGCATACATTCGAACACTCGTAATTATTTAGGACATCCGTTTTGTTTCTTTCACACATGGATCAGTACATTCCACTAATAACCTAAATTATATAATAAACTTTAATAATATTGTATGCTATAAATATTTTGAAAAATCACAAAGAATTCTAAAGTGATAAATTTTTTTTTTCCAACTAGAGGAAGCATTTTCATTTTATTTTTAATTTTTGTGTGGTGTTTTTGTTTGTAGAGCTTAGAGTTTACCAATTCTAAGAACATTATGGTGGTTGGGTTGACGTCACTCAACAGCCAAATGTTTCACATAGTCATCTTTCAATGTCAACATGTGAAAGTGCAAGGTGTGAAGGTGGTCGCCCCCGCAAACAGCCCTAACACCGACGGCATTCACATTGCAGGGTCTGATGACGTCACCATACTCAACTCCAACATTCGAACCGGCGATGATTGTGTGTCCGTTGGCGCCGGCACCACCAACTTGTGGGTTGAAAATGTTGCATGTGGCCCTGGCCATGGAATAAGGTGTGTGTATGTGTATATATATATATATATATATCTTTCATCACTACAAAATATGAAATTTTTGTACAATTTTTTTTTTTTTTTTGAAAAAATCATAAATATTAAAATTTGAAATTAATGTGAAAAATACATTTTTGAAAAAGTACATGCAAAGTGGTCACTTAAGCCCCTTTTTTTAAAAAAATCATTACAAATATGTATTTTCTTAATTAGTTTCAATTATGACGTAATATTTATTTGCTGTTTAATTATTGAATTGGCAGTGTTGGGAGCTTAGGGCAGGACCAGAATGAGGCTGGGGTGCAAAATGTGACCGTGAAAACGGTTAAATTTACGGGTACTGAAAACGGCGTGAGAATAAAGACATGGGGAAAGCCAAGTAATGCGTTTGTGAAAGGTGTCCTTTTTCAACATGCCGTTATGGTTGACGTTCAAAACCCCATCGTCATTAACCAAAATTACTGCCCAGATAATGGCTGCTCTCATCAGGTGAGTTTTTGAGCCTTTTTAGCCCAACATTTTCAAATTAGGCCCATTTATCTGACTACATCTTGATTTTTTTTTAATTATTTAATTTTAACTGTAGCCGGTAACATCATGAGATTATTTTAGAACTTTTGTGACTTTTTCAATATTATTTCACTTTTAATTTTTTATTTATTATATTTTTAATTTTTAATATTTTATTTATAAAATATAGTCAAGTGGAGTATTCACTTAAAAAAAAAAACAAACAAACAAATACACACATGTTGTATCTTTTTTTAATAAAAAAAGGAGTGCATGTTGAACTTCTTTCCAACAAGCTATATATATGCAACAAAGATGCGGATAATATTCTTTATGTTTTATTTCAAAAAAATTTACTATTTTTGTAAAAAAAATGATTTGAGCAAATTACTATCAAGTCGCTAAGATGAAAATCAATTATCAAAAAAATTCCAATAACAAATGAGCAGTATAAATTTAATGTCATTTCATACATTGAAACTTATCATTACATACTATATATTCATGAGAAAATCCCCCTTAGGTCCCAAGGGACCAACAAAATTTCAAAAAGATCCTACAAGGAATTCACATGTCAGAAAAATCCGAAGAAGTTGTTAATCTAAGAACAACTCCATCAGTTGTATTAACAACTTCTTAGGACTTTTTTGACATTCGACTTTCCTAAGGGGCTTTTTTGAGAATATCTTGATCTCTTGGGACCTGAGGGGGATTTTCCCTATATTCATTTGTCATATGAATTTTGAGTCATTAAATGTCTTCCTTGTAGCCTTATAATAATTCCCCCTATTTTAGCACTCAAAATTATAGAATTAATATGTCTTTTTTATGGCACAAATGATGAGAACAGGCATCTGGGGTGAAGATAAGTGATGTGACGTACCAAGACATCCATGGAACATCAGCAACAGAGGTAGCAGTAAAGTTTGATTGCAGTTCTAAGAATCCATGCAGTGGTATCCAATTGGAAGACGTAAAACTCACTTACAACAACCAAGTTGCTCAAGCTTCCTGCCAGAATGCTGGAGGCACCTCCCAAGGTTACGTTCAACCACAAAGTTGCCTATGAAGATCATAAAAGCACTGTCTATCTTTATATGCTATCAATGAATACTCAATGATGACAAGAAAAAATCTTAATAGTTGAGTGTATTTGTTGCATCAATTGATAGATAGATACATATGGAGGAAGAAGATATAGCTATTACCTAAGCTTGGAAGTTTAATTATATTTTGCTAGAGTTTGTGGCGTTTTATATTGGTGCTCTTTGTGCCATGGTGGAGCCTAGCCGTGCAAAGTTATTAGTGGATTTCAAATTTCAGTCTTTGTACTAAAACTAACTATTGTCTCATTTTAATTGCCTTTCATCCCTAGTGTTTAAACTGCTGTAAACCATCCATTAATAATTGGTTTCAAGAGCAGCATCAATAGTAAAACCTTGTACTGCCTAGATAAGGTTAACTATATATATAGATGACATTATCCCATTAAACGATAGTATTAATAGCCAAATTTTTGGATAAAATCAAGTTGATCATTATATTAGCAGGTTAATTAAGTAGCATTTTTGCCTCAGAAGTATACAGCCAGAAGCAATTTTGCCCCGGATTTTTTTTTTTTTTTTTTGGAATGTTGCCTTAAAAGTCTAAAAACATAGCAATGTTGCCCTTCCATTAACAAACCGTAACATTGACCATTAGGATTGTTAACAGAGGGGCAACATTGCTACGTTTTTATATTTCTGGGGTAACGTTGTTCCAAAAAAATCTTCGAGGTCAAAATTGCTCTTGGCCGTATACTTCCAAGACAAAATTGATACTTTACCTTTATATCAGCTGAGGAATTAATTCAAAATTCTATTATCAAATCAAGGTTGAACTGAGATGAATTCAATCACGAGTAAAAGATGAATTCAATCACGATAAAATAATGAGATAGGATATTGTCACTATCAAATCACTACCACGTTTTTCACCGTTAGATCGAATCTTAATAGGAGAAAGAAATGATAAAGGTAGATGAGATTCTGATCTAACGGTGAAAAAATGGTAGTGACCAAAATTGGTAGTGAATATCCTATCCCATAAAATAATACTCCCTCCGGTCCTAATTATAGAACATATTTAACTGATTTTGGAGGGATTAATGATAGAGGCTAAATTAGTTTATTTTACTCATTTTTTTAAAATGCCCTTATATAAATTTTGTACTTCAACTACCTTATTGATTTCACATAATCCCTCATTGTATTTTTGGAATAAATTGATAAAAATTAGAATGTTGTCCTATAATTAGAACTAAAACAAAATCTCAAATGTTGTCCTATAATTAGGATCAGAGGGAGTATAATTTAACTAAGATATCTTAAAGGAGTAATGTCTAAATAAATAAATAAATATTAAATTAATCCATAAATAGATTATACAAGAAGATATAATCTACAAATACATTAAAACAGTATAAAATTCAACCAATCAATTCAAAACTCTTGATTGAGCTAGCCTCATAATTGGCTTACAATTCCCGTTAAGATAGGATCCCGCCATCTTTTTATTCCCAACTGGACCAACCTCTGCCCAAAAGTTCTATAGGGGCCTATGCTGGAGCTATGGTCACCGTGGGCTCCTTCTCCTCTTCTGCCCTAAAAATTGTATCTTGCGGCAGCTCTCATCTAGAAATCGAATTTGGGAATAGGGAGGGTCCTCAGACAAACCCAAGCCATTTTCGCCCCATTCGGCTTCGCGTGCATTTGCCTTCGTGTGTCTGCTACGACGATCGCATAGAACACTAGCAAGTATCCAGCCGTAGAAAAATCCATGAGCACAGACCATCGCTGGGATTGTTGCCGTCATCTCTCTCCTCCTTTTATTTCACTTTCTTACCTACTCTTTCAGATTTGTAGATTCCTCAAACGTTCTCCGTTCTCCGCTTTCCTTCTTCCTCTGGCACAGTTTCAAATTATTGAAAGCTTCTTCTATGATTTTTGCTTCCCGTCATTTTTTGCCACCTGAGTGAAGCTGAAGATCAAGCCATCTAAGCGAGGTCGAAGATCGGGAGGGAAGATAGGTTGAGAGTGAGAAGCCCAGTTTTGGACGAACATGCGAACGTGATGGGAAGAGAATGGGGCTCTGGGGATGCCGCAAGAGAGGTCGAAGATCATGGGTTTTTCTATGGCTGGATACTTCCTAGTGTTCTAATTTAACAGCCGGAACTCAGAAGCGGAGGAGGAGAAAGAAGGTAGCGGCGGCCGCCGAATAGAGAGCCATGGCCGTTGAGGTATGGTATTTATTGGTGTTATTGTGGTTGATTATCTGCATCTGACTTTGTTAAATTAATAGAATAATTGTCATTATTTGTTAAAGAGGGATTCGTCATATCCGGCTGAAACAAACCCCACCCCAGACCGTAGTTGACATTACTGCTCCGCCAATCGCAAGGATGAGGATGACTGGTTCGGGGTTTGGGGTATTAAGCAGTGGACTGGTTCGGGGGTTTAAAGTATTAAGCAGTGGACGAAGACGAAGACTTGGTCGAGGTCAATTTAGTAAATTAATTTTTTTGCCATTTCTAATGATTGCTATTTTTTTTTTACCATTTTCAATTATGCCATTTTCGATTATATTGTTGATTATTGTTGTTTGATTATCTAACTAAGGCTCCTATTGTTTGGTTCTTTGAATGAGTCTCTGCTATTTAGATGGAAAATCTGGAAAATTGATAAGTTCCACAATGGGCACTGGAATAAGTCATTCTTTCAATTAATTGTTGATTTTTCTTAAATGGGCTCTGTTTTTCAATTTTTTAAGTTAAATTTATGATACGTAAATCCATCTATTAAGATATATTTAGGATGTGTGATTTGTAAATCTATCAAAATGTTTTTGTACTCGTTTGTATACCTGTTGCTTAATACTTTGGCTTTTATAAAGATTTTGTAGATGAAATATGCAATCTGTTGAAATTTTTTGATCTAATTTGTAAATCATCAGCCAAAGTTTTATTTGGTGCTCAGGTGGTATAAGTTTGCATATCAATCATTCATTCTCTGATTTTGGTTTCCATCGACTCTTACAAACAAAGTTTTCATTTTGTTAACTATTTCTTGCTTTCTTCCTTTGTGCATATATGTCTTATGATTTCTTTAATCCCCCTCCGGGTTTTTGCATTCATTTATTTTATAGGTAAAAATTGATAAACTGATACAGAAAACAGCTTGAATGGATTTCTTCTTCCCTTTGCATTTTTGTGCTTATTAGAGGAAAACAACTTGAATGGATTTTCTTGGGCATAAAGAAACCAAAGCCGATGGTCATCAGCCTTCTTTGCTTTGTTGTTGTTGCCATTTAGATATGTTGGCATCTCTGCTTTATCGTTGTTCTGGCCTCCTTCATCTTTACTCAATGCTGCTTTGCTTGGATTCAGTCACAACTTGGGTTAAAACATAGTGGTCGTATATTCAGTTGATTTGTAATAGTTCAAATGCTGTTAGGCTTACTCATAAGACTCAATATTTGGTTTTATCCCATGTTGTTAAAATAGTATACTACAAGTGAGATCTTCATATATTTTGAGAGAAACTGTGAGCTTTGGACAATGATGCTATTAATTATAAAAGGAGCCTCATATAGATTTGCATTCCTAATCCTGTTTTAATGCTGTGCAATGATATGCATAATGATACGTAATGAGATTTCCAACTTAAAAAATTGGAATTAGTAGAATTGTCTTACTTTTGTAGTCATGCTGCGGTATTCAATCACTGTTATGCTCAAAACAAAAAGTAAAACTTCAATTCATGGCCTGATTTTTAAATGCTTCTGCTATGAACAACATTGTTTACATGCCTGCATTACTTTTGTGCTCATTTTGCTAGATTGATGAACAGAGGGAAAGGAAACTTTAAAAGATAACTTGGAGCTCCAGAAAGAGCATTAAATCAATTGATGTGGAGAATGTCTATATGATTTCACCCTGAATTTTCAGTTTTGCTGCCGCATGTCATGGAAAAGAAATATGGATCAAATGTGGCTCGTTGGTTGATCACGCCTCGTGCCATAAAAGCGCAAATCCAATGAACATTTTAATTTATACAATTTATATATATAATTTTTTATGGCGCTTTGCTGAGCCAAAGCGGGTACATCTTCCCTTTATTCCTTTCATAGTAAAGGGTTTGATTTGCATTCCTGAAATTAGCTTCTTCTTTCGGTTTCGAGACTCATATAGATACTCACTCTGAAATTAAAAGAGAATGAGATTTCTTATCTTTAGCATGGTGACTTTAACGCACAATCAATTTTTTATCAAATCAAAGTTATCTGATTTGGTAGTGTAGGGATTGATAGGGGTGAATCAGTTTATCTCTGCCACAAACTAAATCATGTATATTATATATCTGCATAATTTGGCATGTGCATCTTGGACACATGGGAATAGGCAAGAGAAGACAAGACTGATGTGGGCTTTTTTCCCAAAATGCCCCTAATTAAATAACTATTTACCAAAATGCCCCTGTTTCCAAACTATTTCTCAATCTGCCCCTGTTTAGTCAACTAAACTATAATTTAGTCGACTAAAATGCGGGCTCAATTTTTTTTTTCAAACTTCCCCACGATTTAGTCGACTAAGCACCGTAGCTTAGTCGACTAAATCACAAAAAAAACAAAAGGTTAAAACTTCGGAAGGTCATAACTTCGGTTCGGAGTCCGAATCAAGTGATTCTTTTTTGATTCCACATAACTTTTTGAGATCTATGCAATGACATAAAAATTAACTTCCAGATATAATGAAGAGAAAGGAGAAAAAATAACTGGTTCTCCCTCCCTCCTTAACTCTATGTTGAAATTAAACTTCAAACTTCAAAGAATAATCACCTTTTTTTTTTCTTCACGGTAGATGAGGCATTATTCCCCTAAAATCAAGCCCCAAAAATTTAGTGGCAGTCAATTCCATTTTAATATTAATATTCTCTTGCAACATATGATCTCATGCATAACTTCCAAAAATACTATTATTCCCCTAAAATCAAGCCCCACAAATTTAGTGTCGATATTTTTTCTATTTCTCTATTCTTTTAAAATCCATATTATTAATGGAGAGATAATCTCAATTTTGAATATATTGTATTTTGAAAATCCAGTATTAATTGTTACGTTACGGGGAGGGATACTTTGAAAATCAAGCCCCACAAATTTAGTGTCGATACTTTGAGGCTCCTATAACATGACAAATCTAAGAAAATCGATATTATTAATGATTGGATTTTCAAAATACAATATATTCAAAATACATATTATTAGTATATATATATTCATTAAATATATATACATACATATATATATATATATATATTAAATATTAACAACTCATGTTAATACTAACAATTCATTAAATATATACACACACATATCCTATCATTATTGTGTAGAAGATATTATGTGATCTAATAAAAAAGAAAACATCAAATAAAAGGAAACAATTCATTAAATATATATATATATATATATATATATATATATATATTTATATTTATATATATATATAAGAATCACTTGATTATATTTAATGAATTGTTAGTATCTCCTGTGCAATAAAGAATCAATTGTTTTTTCGCCTTTTTCTTCATTAAATCTGGAAGTTAATTTTTATGTCAATGCATAGATCTCAAAAAGTTATGTGGAATCAAAAAAAGAATCACTTGATTTGGACTCCCGAGCGGAAGTTATAGCCTTCTAAAGTTCTAACCTTTTGTTTTTTTTTTTTTTATGATTTAGTCGACTAAGCTACCGTGCTTAGTCGACTAAATCGCTGGGGAAAAGTTAAAAAAAAACTGAGCCAGCGTTTTTTTTAGTCGACTAAATCATGGTTTAGTCGACTAAACAAGGCGATTGAGAAATAATTTGGAAAAAAGGGGCATTTTGGTAAATAGTTATTTAATTAGGGGCATTTGGGAAAAAAGCCACTGATGTGTATAAAGGTAATTGATGTCATGTGTGGGCTTTTTTCCCAAAATGTCCCTAATTAAATAACTATTTACTAAAATACCCCTGTTTCCAAACTATTTTCCAATCTGCCCCTATTTAGTCGACTAAACCATGGTTTAGACGACTAAAAACGGCTCAGTCGATTTTTTTTAACTTCCCCACGATTTAGTCGACTAAGCATTGTAGCTTAGTCGACTAAATCATAAAAAAAACAAAAGGTTAAAACTTCGAAGGCCATAACTTCTGGTTGGGAGTCCAAAACAAGTGATTCTTTTTTGATTCCACATAACTTTTTGAGATCTATGCACTGACATAAAAATTAACTTCCAGATTTAATGAAGAGAAAGGAGAAAAAACAATTGATTCTTTATTACGTAGAAGATACTAACAATTCATTAAATATAATCAAGTGATTCTTGTATATATATAAATATATATATATTTAATGAATTGTTTCCTTTTATTTGATGTTTTCTTTTTTATTAGATCACATAATATCTTCTACACAATAATGATAGGATATGTGTGTGTATATATATTTAATGAATTGTTAGTATTAACATGAGTTGTTAATATTTAATATATATATATATATTAATAATATGTATTTTGAATATATTGTATTTTGAAAATCCAATAATTAATAATATGGATTTTCTTAGATTCTGGAATGTCATGTTATAGGGAGCCTCAAAGTATCGACACTAAATTTGTGGGCTTGATTTTCAAAGTATCCCTCTCTCGTAATGTAACAATTAATCTGGATTTTCAAAATACAATATATTCAAAATTGAGAATATCTCTCATTAATAATATGGATTTTAAAAGAAAAGAGAAATAGAAAAAATATCGACACTAAATTTGTGGGGCTTGATTTTAGGGGAATAATAGCGTTTGGAAGTTATGCATGAGATCATATGTTGCAAGAGAATATTAATATTAAAATGGAATTGAGTGCCACTAAATTTTTCTACTAGGGGTGATTATTCTTGATTTTAGGGGAATAATTAGGACATGGTTTTACCTCATCTACTAGAAAAAAATATTATGGTCTCATCTACAAGAAAAAAAAAGTGATTATTCTTTGAAGTTTGAAGTTTAATTTCAACATATAGTCGGGGAGAGAGGGAGAACCAACTAACTTAATTAGGACATGGTTTTACGATTGATCTTTTATAAGATAAAATAAAAGGTTAGGGGTTCAATTTAGATTTTGAATTGTCCATATTATGTGATCCATATTATGCGAAATACTAACAATTCATTAAATATATCTATATGTTGGAATCCTTACAACGCAATGGATTAAAAAAAAAAAAAAAACTTACGGATCCAATCCCAAGGATCACTCAGTGCGTTTAAACAAGGCTAGGGAATCCGAAATTACCTTAGGAGAATTTGTTTGCGGCTTGTTCTTCGTTGAACAAGTGGGCTACCTCCTCGATCGAGCGAAGGCGACTCGTAGGATCGTCTTCCTCCACCGGTATCCACACGAACAACTCCCGAACACGGCCACGGCGCGTGCTAGCGCTCTTGTGCGTGTGTCTTGATTTTCCACTCTAGGGTTTTTCTCGCGGCTTTCTGAATGCGCTTGACAAAATGTCCCGTAAGTTTTCTAAACCTGTTCAACGCATTATATAAAATTAATCCTCATTAATTTTGAAATTCAAATTTCAAATATGGATTAAAATATATTAATTACATCAATCAAATATGATGTAACATATTTAATCCGCATTAAAAGCCGATTTGAAATTCGAATTTGGAATGTGGATTAAAATAAATGTATTAATTAAATCCATCTAATAGATCTAATCAAATCCATTTATTTAATCTAAATTAAAAGCCTTTTGATTTAATTTATCTCTATAAATTAAATCCGAGAAATAATATCTATCTATTTAATTTAAATTTGAGATACCATATCTCAATTTAATATTAAACAGATATACGATATCTTTATTCGAAAATGAGATACAATATCTCAATTTGTTTTAGATATTTAATTTATCAAATAAATTAAATACAAAAAAATATATTAATATTATAATCTCTATTAATAATATTAACATATATTAATTTCGAATTTATATATATATATCCTAGATTAAATTCGAGTATTCATTAAATCTTAGACGTATCTAAGATTCATTGAATCTGGACACATTTGCTCGTGTTGAGTTATTCTTGTGTGCGACCCTGCAGGCCCATATGAGATTGGCAGTGAGCCAACACTTTATCAGCCCACAAGTCGCAAGTGGCCTCTAGCAAGACATTGCGACTACCCAATTCACATGGGGATCGATGACACGATACAACCTATCGTACAACCATGTCTCGTCCCTTTTGTCACGCGATAATTTGGTAAAGGATGAGGCATGGATAATATCAACTTCCTTTTCTTGACCACTACTTTCTCGATTCTCGAGTAGTCTAATAAGTGAAAATGGAAACTCCTTTCCATCACAAGACGGCCGTACATTTCTTAGACTCACTCATCGAGGGGCCCAAAGATATCTCTCTACAAATGTGAGGGACAAATTCCATCTTGACCATTCACATTCCTCCGCATGAAAATCACGATCCCGATCCCGACCTTTATCATCACCCTATTCAAAGGTGACTTTTCACTAGGTCAAAGACCGACTCATCATGTAGGAATCCATGATGATCTCAAGTCATAGGGCGTTGTGACGCGGTTATACATGAGATAAGCTTATGACTAGATCCATGCGGCTTTCTCATAGTGGGTCGGTCCCGAAGACCTTGTATTCTTACAAGTGCCCATGACTTTGATTTGTATCTTCATACGTCATCAAAGTCATATCGTCTTACCTCATCTTCGCTCCGCGTAGATGACCGATCCCGAGGACATTTGGGATATCATCTATAAGATATATCCAGGGATCAGTTATCACTGTAAACATGTGAATGAAGTGATAACTTAATGGAGAACAATGACTTGCCCTAGGGCATAATTTCCAACACTATATTGTGCAGGAGATACTAACAATTCATTATACACACACACATATCCTATCTTTATTGTGCAGAAGATATTATGTGATCTAATAAAAAAGAAAATATCAAATAAAAGGAAACAATTAACTATATATATATATATATATATATATAAGAATCACTTGATTATATTTAATGAATTGTTAGTATCTCTGCGCAATAAAGAATCAATTATTTTTTTCTCCTTTCTCTTCATTAAATCGGAAGTTAATAAAGTTATGTGGAATCAAAAAAAGAATCACTTGATTCGGACTCCCGAGCCAGAAGTTATGGCCTTCCAAAGTTTTAACCTTTTTTTTTTTAATGATTTAGTCGACTAAGCTACAGTGCTTAGTCGACTAAATCGCGGGGGAAGTTAAAAAAAACTGAGCCTGCGTTTTAGTCGACTAAACCAGAGGTAGATTGAGAAATAGTTTGGAAATATGACATTTTGATAAATAGTTATTTAATTAGAGGCATTTTAGAAAAAAAGCCCTCATGCGTGTATGTGTGTATAAACTATAAAGGTTTGAATATAATACAAGATTGATGTGTGAGTGTGTTAAATGTTTGGGACAGGAATCAACAATATGAGCAGCATTCTTCACACAAGTGTTGTCATTGAATGAAAGCGGAGTGGAGTTTGATGCATGGGACACATCAAGCCAAGAACGATTGGTCCACGTAACATGCTGGCAATTGCAGAATGCATAAAATAAAATGAAAAAATAATAGTATAATATTTCAGGATTTTGAAAAACCAGCGAACTCTATCTCAATTGGGTCCAGCTACCATCCTCTTCTACTCCCATCCTCTTCTTTATCTGGGCCGTCGGATGAAAATTTGGACGGCTCAGATTTTTTTTTAATAATTTAATCCTCCTGCGTACCGCATGCGGTAAATTATTAAAAAAAATCTTAGCTGTCCAGATTTTCATCCGACGGCCCAGATGAGAGGAAGAGGATGGGAGTGGAAGAGGATATTAGCTGAATCCATCTCAATTACGATTAGCTGGCAGAAAAACTTAGAGGACAATTATGATAATTAGCATTAATCATGTAGATATATAGCATATCTTTTTAAAGGAATGGTTGTTGCATCCCATACTAATCTAGGTTTGGATAAGCAATGAGGTAGCAGTAATGAGTAATACGATTCTCCGTGTTAGTGAACAATTTGCGTATCTTCTAACTAAGAATCGCCCATCATTTTATTTCAACATTTTCTTTTTATTTTTCTTTTTTCTTTGTTACAAGCATAAAACTGGTAGAGCGATAAAGTTAATATTCCCCAAACCCTTCCCCTTTATCGCATTTACTCAGCATTTATTAAAGGTCAACAATGATTTATTATTAGTTTTTAAGAAATCTAAGATTCTAAATTTTTGGGCTTGATTTTATTTCTAAATTTTATATCTTATTATCATCTTTTTTATTTGATCAACTTTGAAAATGTAAATGAAATAAGCAGTTTTGTTATCTTTTGTTCTTAATATATAATTTTCTATTATTGACACCCAAATCAATTATCAATTAATTATTTAATAATTTTTTATTCTCATTGATTAGAATTCCTAAATTTCGGGTTATTGTGAAATAAATTTCATCAAATAAAAACCTATCACCTAAATCCAAGAAAATTTCAACCCCATATTCATTTGTCGCAAAGTTTTTGTAAAATATAATTTTCTCATATATATATCACAAAAATAAATTCTACAAGTTTGTGTAATTTTCCTTCTGAGCCTCTATATGAAAATCCGCATGTACCTAACACGTCAAATAAGCACCTAAAATAGCCAATCGAGATACATATTCAACAATATAACGGAGAAACAGAGAGAGAGTTAACAATAGAAAATTATATAGTAAGAACAAAAGATAACAAAATTGCTTATTTCATTTCTATTTTCAATGTTGATTAAATAAAAAAGATGATAATAAGATATAAAATTTTAGAAATTAAATCAAGCTGACACTTAAGAATTTTAGATTTTTTTAAAAAACTAAATGTTGAGTAAATGCAATAAAGTGGAAGGGTTTGGGGAACATTAAACTAGAGGCTGGGAATGATGTTATGGTCTGGAACGCAACTGCACTTGGTACGTTTTCTGTGAAAAGTGCTTATTTCATGATGGAGAGGCCCTCGGTTAGGCCGTCTGATAACTCCTTTAAAAGAATCTGGGCATGGCCAGGGGCTGAAAGGATTAGAGTTTTTTTATGGATGGCTTATCACAATAGGCTTTATACTAATGAAAGGGGAAGAAAATGGTCGACGGGGTCTGCTTATTGTCAGTATTGTGAGGATAGCAGTGAGGATGAAATGCACATTTTTAGAGATTGCTATTATGCAAGGCAAATATGGACCTCCCTGGTTCATCCGAGGTATATTTCAACTTTCTTTTCTTTACCTCTCAGAGAATGGTTTGCATTCAATTTAAATGAGGAGATAGGAATAGAAAAGCCTTGTAACTGGAAAATGCTGTGGGGAGTGGGAATCTGGATGCTCCGGTTATGGAGGAATAAGTGCACCTTTAGTGACAATTCTTAATCCTGCTTGGATCATTAAGAATTCATTGGGGAAGCTCTCTGTGGAAACTATCAGTAAACTGGATGTGACAGTAACCACAGCGAATGTTATCAGTAAGTGGACTTCACCCCCACCTGGTTGGGTAAAGCTCAATACTGATGGAGCATGTACTGCGTCTGGAAGTACAGCAGGCTGTGGCGGTGTTATTTGTGACCACAATGGAAGATGGATCTCTGGGTTTACTCAATGCTTGGGTCAATGTGGAGCTTATAAGGCTGAGGAATGGGTACTACTACACGGATTACATATGGCTTGGAGAGAAGGGTTCAGGAAAGTCCAAGTTGAATCTGATGCAAAGCTCCTGGTGGATAAGATTCTTCACAAAGATGTGTCGCCTAACACTAGTATGGTGTTCCTGCAGATTAAACTTATGCTGTCTTACTCGTGGGATGTTAGTCTAAAATATATCCCAAGGTCATGTAATTCATTAGCTGATGTTTTAGCCAAAGAGGGTCTTTCTAGTTCTTCCCTATTGAACAGGTGTCCTTCTAGATTTATATCAGTGCTTATGTCTGATTGTATGGAACTTAGTTCCCTTTCTTGATGTTTTCTAATATATGATGGCTATTGCCTCGCCTTCTACCAAAAAAAAAAAAAAAAAAAAAAAAAAAAAAAAAAAAAAAAAAAAAATAACGTTATTGCTCTACCAGTATTATACTTGTAACGAAAAAAAAAAAACAGATATTGTTGAAATAAAATGAAGGGGTATTCTTAGTTAGAAGATTAGCATATTGTTCACCAACACAGGGAGAATCGTATTGCTAAGAACTGTTAGCAACGTGGTATACCAAATATTCAGTTCTCCATGTTTTGCCTTTGGATTATTTGATGATGATCCAGAATTCATAGAAGGCATCAGGGGAGCATCAGCTCTCTGTGAGCATGCTACCTCATTGCTTATCCAAATCTAGATTAGTATGGGATGCAACAAACACTCCTTTCGAAAGATATGCTATATATCTACATGATTAACTCTAATTATCATAATTATCCTTTAAATTTTTCTGCCAGCTAATTATAATTGAGATAGAGTTCGCTGGTTTTTCAAAAAATTTATCTAAGTGGCCACAAAATCCTGAAATATTATACTATTTTTTTTTTCATTTTATTTATTTATTTATTGATAAAAAAAACTTTTTGAAGGGGTTGGGCTCACCCACGATTCAAGGGCGAGGCAAAATCTCCCTTCCTCCTAGGTGATACCGATGTTTGGGACGAGCCGCCTATTACTCTCAGTGTTAACTTAGGCATCTCGAGAGCTAAGATGCCTCCCCGCCGCCTTGAACAATTCCAGGATGAAAACCCTCCCTTTGATAGGAGTGTCCGACCACTTTGCCATTTGAACCAACAAGGGGTTTTTTCATTTTATTTTATTCATTCTGCAACTGAAAACATGCATCTCCAATAATTTTGCTTTCACATTTATTGCCTCAGCAACTTTCTTTGCTCCTATATGTTACTCTCCTAGAATCCCTTGCTTTATATTCGCTCATCTTTTCATCCTTTTTTTCCGCCTTACATAGACCATATCTCATTCCTGCCGTACAATCGTCCATGGCTCTGGTTGAGGTTTCAAATTTCAAGCAGCTTGATGACTCACATGACTCGTGGGCTGTCTCTGTGAAGGTTTTGAGGGTCTTATGCTCCTTCTCACTGGAGTAGTGATCTTTCCCTGTCACTTTCAAAGCTATTGTTTCAGACATGGAGGTGTCTATTTTTCATAACCGCACTCGCTTTATTTTGTCTTCCCCTTTATGTCATGTGTTTTACTATTTCATTCAACATTTATTTCACATTTTGCTGGGAAATACCTTGGTTGCTATGGTGATATAAATTGGTACTCCCTCCGGTCTTTAATACAAGACATATTTACTTAATTTGATTAGATTAAGGAAGTTGGTTATGTAAGAACCGGCTGTCACCCAAGAGAGGGGGTGAATTGGGTGGTAGATTAAAACTTTAGTTACTTTGAAAAACTTTTCGTAACTAATTGAAATCAGTTTGAATGACAGAAATAATTTATAAAGCAATAATCAGTCATTCAAATATATATGCACATTCAAACATATATGCTGGAAATGTAAGAGATGAGGGAAGAGAATATGCAAACTGATTTATATCGATTCGGCCCAATCCTTGACCTACATCCAGTCCCCAAGCATCGCTTGAGATTTTCAATCCACTATCTTCTTTCAACTCGATTACACATTTTGTACTTGAAGTAATCCTCTCACTAGGATTCACTCCCCTTACAACCGTAATCAACACACCGCTGATTACACACTCGTACTCAAGTAATCCTCTCACTAGGATTCACTCCCCCTTACAAGTTGTAATCAACACAATGTGTTTCCCACTCAAGATCACCCAATCTTGAGTAACTCTCGATAGATAGAATGATTACAATAAATCTTCTCTATCGAAGTGAATAAATAAACACCGAAGAACAATATTGATCATCTCACTCTAAGCATTTGTCTAGACATGAAAAACAGTGTAAATATGATGTAAAAATCGAGTATCGATATTGAAGATGTAACCTTGTGTCTCTGCGTTTTTCTGTTTGAATCTGTCTTCTATTTATAGGTAGAGATCAATATATGACCGTTGAGAAGATTCAATGACTGTTGGATAAAGAAATATAGCTGTTAGAAACTAGCCGTTAGAACTTTTGCACAGCTTTTGATGTTCTGACACAAATCTGACATTTTAAAGATTTGCATCTAACCTTCGTTGAAAGCGAGGCGCGCTCGGCGCGCCCAGAACGGCGCCGATCGCCCGACCCTCATTCTTATTATAATTGGGTTAGGCATTTTTAGTGTATCCTTTTTTTTTCACTTTGGCATTGCTGTTTTTTAAAAAAAAAAAAATTTGAGGAGCAAAAGATGCTTATTTAATTTCTTCTTGTATGTGTGTGAATGTGATGTTCCTTTATCCTAGCGTTATTGCGTCGATTTCGGTATGTTCTCATCTCCATTTTGAATTTCCGCCGTTGTTCATTCGTTTATGCGAACCCCCATTTCCCTAGAAGGTAGAAAAATTAATTAAAAATAAAAATGAGTTTTATATTTAAAATCAAAGTTCACCCAAGATCAGTGAGGATCAAGGACATAACTAAGAATCCTAACAAAAAAATCTCCAATATAAAATCTTAATAAAAAAAAATTAATTTTATGGTTTCTTAAACCCGAAAAATTTATAATTTATACTGATTACATTCAAAATATCAAATTGATTAGTTAAGATACTGATTTAAAATAGATATGAAAATCCCTAATGATGTCTTCATTTTCAAACTCATCAACAACAACTTCTTGAGGTATTCAACCTATCTTCGGCAAGTATTCATAATGTTACGTATATTAAGAACGGGAGGGAGTAATAACCATGGTTAATAATTTAGGGGCCACTTGTAATAAATTTAACCTATCACTTGTAATATTTGAACAAAATTATATTTTCATAAAAATAGAAAATGATTTATGCTTTGGTAGTTCGAATGTCTATTTATAGTTTATATATATATATATATATATATATATATATATATATATATATATTTGAGTTTAAAAATTGAAAAAATTAGAAGCACGGGTCTAGGATCATTTTCTATGTCCCTAAGTATATTTTAGTCAAACAAATTTAGCTATAATATTATATTAGCGTATGAGATTATAGAGGATAAAAAAGTTACTATATCAAAATATAGGAAAATGATATCCTCATTACCCTCTTTTATATCATCATCTCATCTCCATCCTTAGATAATGAAATGTATATTTTAGATTTAATATTTTATAAAATTATTATTATAATATTTTATAATTTAAAATTTCTTTATTTATTATAGATTGCAATTATGAGGGGTATAGATCAAATTTTAAGAGTTTAAATTTACTTATGTTTATAGAAATAATTTTATAAAAGATTGAATATGAATAATATATTGTTTTAATCTAACGGTCTACATGAGATTATGAGAATAAAATGAAAAAAGAAGACAAAAAAATAACCCCAAAATATAAGGTAGACAAATAATTAAAAATAAAAAGCCCCCGCATAAACGACGAAGAAAAGGTAAAAGCCCATGCATAAACGAAAGAACAACGGTGGAAATTCGGAATGGAGATAAGAACATACCGAAATCGACGCAAATGACGCTGGAATGAAGTTTCCTTCGCTACCCACCAACGGATTCAGCAAGGATTTGGTGAAAAAAAAATAGAGGGGGAGAGGTTTGAGGAGGTTTTGTAGTCGATTAGGGTTCCAAATGCCGCGATTGGGGTTTTAAAAACCCGTCGCGATTTAGTCAATTAAGCACTGTGGCTTAGTCGACTAAATCACGGGGATATTAAAAAAAATATGACCCCACGTTTTAGTCGATTACATGAGGGTATAGTCGACTAAACATGGGCACATTGGGAAATAGTTTGAAAACAGGGGCAAAATGGTAATTAGTTATTTAATAAGGGGCAAATTAGGAAAAAACCCTTATAAGATGTAGGTAGTTGTAAGTCTTTTGCAAACTCAATTGAAGTTGTGTGCCTCCTAATTATAAGTTCTCAAGAACAAGTAGGTAGTTTTGAGTCTTTTGCAAACTCAACTGTGCCTCTTAATTATAAGTGCTCATGAACAAGTGATACAATTTTGCCATCCATATGATACTTATTTCTTGTTTTTCTTTTAATTTCCCCCTCACAATTCTTTGCAAATTATTGTTCATGAACAGGAAATTGGGGAGGCTGTTCCATCTCTTGGAGTGATCTAGATGGAAGGATTGGTAATAATTTATGTTTTTTACGGATATGAACTTTCTCTGCTGATGTTGATATTTGTTGTTTACCAGCAGCTTAGCTTGAATTTAGATGTCAACAGCTTATGCCCTGCATGTTGATTTTGTGTAGCTTTGCCATTAATTTTTTGGAGAGTCCCTTTCTTGCCAGTCAAGATTTTTTAATTGAAGCTTTAAGTGTTTCCAACATGATGTTGGTATGATCTTATCTAGCATTTTCTTCAACCCGCCAACACAGAGATAGACATTGTAGGTAATTTTGCTTGGTTGCTCTCTTTCTTTAGGGACCAACCCTATACTCTTTCTTTGTACCTTGCTTTCTTGCCAACAAAAGTAAGGTGAAGAATATGGTTTTAGGTGTAGAAAAAATTATGCCATTAAACAAAAACTCACTGACATTCAATTATGTATAGTTAATCAAGGCAATGGATACAAAATTTGTTGATTGCTTTTTTATTGTATGGATTATTCTTCAATAATAATAATTATAGATTTTGGAATTTTCATTGTTGATTGCTACATTCATGGATTGATTTTGTGGAAAATAGTGGAATAATTGTCATTATTATTTTTTTTTTTTTGTATCCCACCCGGTTCACCGGAACCTTCGGTTCCAACTAATCCGCATTTTGCACCGCGTCGGGCCCACGGTCGTGGGAGAAGAGTTCCCAATACCATTTTCACCATAATTGTCATTATTTGTTAAAGGGGGATTTAAGTTTTGTAATTGTTGTATTATTTTTTTTTATAACAAAAATTTTAGGGAGGGGGGTTGGGCTCACCCACAGTCTAAGAGCAGGGCGCTTGGAGCCCAATCCACAGAACATACTAGGCCGGAGAGTACACATGCTTCCACCTCCACTCGGCATTTCCACTGCTTCATAGACCACTAGGATGCCTCCCTGTTCACCAGAGCTTCGCCCTGCCTAGTACGGATCGAGGTTCTGTAGGGCGTATACGTGGGGACCTCTCCTAAGGGAGTTTTCTGCATCCACAAAGACTTGAACTCGAGACCCCTGCTTAAGCGGCCCAAGTCCCTTCCACTTGAGCCAACTCTGTAATTGTTGTATTATGTGATGTAAACACTTGTATTTTTTTTTTTTTTTTTTTTTTTTTGGGTTAAGTCAGTAGGCGCAGCTGCGCAGGTAATGGGTATGTTTAGGATAGTTGGGCCTTAAACCTATTAAGGCCCATTGGGATATGTATAAGATAAGCTGAAACTGTGAAGAAGGGCAAACAATGAACTCAGATCTGTCCTCATTGGATTAAATTAGTATATACCGACATAAGTCCAATGCAGGCTATGAAATCTGAAGAGACAAAATGAAAAAGATTTGAGAAAAAGTTGAACATGCTTAAAGACTTCCAACAATTAAGTAACCCAAAATACTTGGTTTAGCGGTAGATCAACTAGATTGGTTCGAATTTCATTTTATTTAAAAAAAACTCTTGAGGAAATTAAAGTTTTGATCTCAATTAGCCAGTTGCTCAAATCCTTGGTAATAATATTGTCTCCAAGCTAAATATTTGCAAACCAATGGCTTCATAGTCCAGGCCAGTTGAAAACGAGAATCAGGAATGAATTTGGAGATAGGCTCTCAGTAAGTTGAATTCTTTGAGGCCATTGAGTTTATCATATATAGATATAGACTATAGAACGTACAAGTATGACTTAGAGAAGTACAACAGAAAGCACGTGGCTCATAACCACTTACTAACAGATATTTCATTCCCAATTGGCTTCCACAGGACCTTAGAATAATCAAACTAATAATGTATACAAGACTGTAGGATAATTATACATGAACCAAGTATGGGCTATACGGGGAATGAGATCCTCTTCTTATCTTCTTTTTCATTTTCTCTCATTAGCCTCATTAGGGTTGTTAATTGAGAAAATAAGGAAAAGTTAAAGTAGTATTGTATTAATTGAACGGATGTGATTTAGAGATTATGAGGGATAATAAGAAAACGATGATGAGAGAAACCCAACCCCTATGCGGTCTTGCGGTGTCCTCTCAGCCTTACTCGGTTGGGTGATCTTATTTTATGTCTTGTGTTATTTCCCATGTGTTAGAGACTGTTTTTTCGCTATTCTGTCTTAGTTTGTTTGTTGCTGATGTTTTCTTTTATCCTCTGTAATGTTACTCTGGTTAATTGTTGGTGATATTATATATTATCTTTTTCGAGCAAAATGTTTGCATGTGTTAAATGTTTGGGACAGGAATCAACAATATGAGCAGCATTCTTCACACAAATGTCGTCATTGAATGAAAGCGGAATGGAGTTTGATATATTGGACACATCAGGCCATGAACGAGCGGTGGTCCAAGTAATATGCTGGCTTGACTATTTTAGGTGTTTATTTGACGTGTTAAGTACATACGGATTTTCATATAGAGGCTTGAAAGTAATATTATACAAACTTATAGAATCTATATTTTATAAGTTTATAGAATACATTTTTGTAATCAATATATGAGAAAATTATATTTTACAAAAAGCGTTGTGACAAATGAATTAGGGGTTGAAATTTTCTTGGATTCAGGGGATCGTTTTTTCTTTTATGAAATTTCTTTCATAATAACCCGAAATTTAGGGATTCTAATGAATGAGAATGATAAATTATTAAATAATTAATTGATAATTGATTTAGGTGTCAATAATAGAAAATTATATAGTAGGAACAAACGATAACAAACTGTTTATTTCATTTCTATTTTCAAAGTTGATGAAATAAAAAGATGATAATAAGATATAAAAGATGAAATAAAAAAGATGATAATAAGATATAAAATTTTAGAAATAAAATCAAGCTGAAAATTTAGAATGTTAGATTTTTTAAAATTAATAATAAAACCATTGTTGACCTTTAATAAATATTGAGTAAATGCGACAAAATGGAAGGGTTTTGAAGAATATTAACTTCATCGCTCTACCGAGTATTATACTTGTAACAAAAAGGAAAAAAAGAAAGAAGATATTGTTGAAATAAAATGAAGGGTATTCTATAGTTAGTAGATTAACAAATTGTTCACCAACACAGAGAGAATTGTATTACTCATGACCATGGTAGTGAAAACGTAGATTTTACTTGAAAAAGGAAGGAGAATGAAAAATCGTAACGTAGTAAAATCGTAAAAACTTAAAAGCGTTTGGAAAATAGTAAAATCGTTTGAATGAAAAAAAATCATAAAAACGTAAAATCGCAATGATAAATCGAGTTTTTAACTACCATGCTCATGACTTCTCCTCACAATAAACATGACTTCTCCTCACAATAAATGATGAAAGGATTGCTGTTATGGGTAACGTGTGTTTTTAGTTTTCAACAGTGAACCAAAAAAAAAAAAAACAACAACAACAACAACCAACAAAAGGACTTTGATTCAAGCTAATAGAAGTACTTGAGGCTAATGAATATTGTTTTTGTAATATTAGATTTTCATATATCTTAGTACCGGATCATCATACATAATGTTAAAATTTGGTTCTATTAAAATGAACTAAAATGATCAAGATTCAGTTCCTGATTATTTATTTTTTAGCAGCATTCCGAGTTCTTCCAGTTATTTCTGACCAGCTATCGTTAAAAAAATAAAAATAAAGAATATGCTGCGACTCTAAATATTTTTCTGAAATTAAAATTTCACGCTCCACTTTCAGTCTTGATTGGGGAACAAAATACATATAATTGATAATTAATGATTATATGCATTATTATTTGGAAAAAATAAATGAACAAAAATGTTTATTCAGTTTAAAGATATCTTAGTTACAAAATACAGAAGATCAATTATATATTTTGAAACACTCAAGAAATTAACCCAATAATGTCTTTTTGGATTTATTAAATTAATGCACTGCATGAAATTAATTAAGGATAAAATAGGTAAAAATATATATATTTGTGAGATAAACTCCAATAGAATCTTATAAAAAGGGGACAAGTAAATTCATAAAATGTGACCTCATAAATAGCGATGGAGGGATTATCTAAATTTAAAGGTCATGTTGCTTGACAGGGATTACATAGGAAATTGTATTCTGATTTATAGGAATCCCTGATTTGTAGGGATTAGGAATAATATTAGGAATAATCTTCATTATTGTATTTATAGGAATCCCTGATTTGTAGGGATTAGGAATAATCTTCATTAATAGTCATTATTAGTCATTATGAGCCATTACTATTAAGGCTCTATTATCTTCTATATATATGTAACATTTGTATATGAAATATAGGACACAACATTCATTCCTTCCATTCTGTCAAGTCATATGGTATCAATTTTTTTTTTCTTTTTTAGGTTTTCACGTTCTTCCCCCGTCACCTACCCATTCTCTCGATAGCTCCATTTTTTTTTCCTCGTTTTCTTGAGAGCTATCCTCTCGATTTTACTTTAGTTTTTCCTTGTTTTCTCGAGACCTATTATCTCGATTGATCATGTTTTTTTTTTTCTCTCCTTGTTTTCTCGAGACCTATTATCTCGATTGATACTATTTTTTTTCTCCTTGTTTTCTCGAGACCTATTATCTCGATTGATCCTTTTTTTTCCTTGTTTTCTTGAGACCTATTATCTCGATTGATCATTTTTTTTCTCTCTCCTCGTTTTCTCGAGACCTATTATCTCGATTGATACTATTTTTTTCTCCTTGTTTTCTCGAGACCTATTATCTCGATTGATCCTTTTTTTTTTTGGGAGTTAACTTGGTCTCCCTCCAAGAGAGAGTTAACATGGTCTCTCTCTAAGAAGGAGTTAACATGGTCTCCTTCTAGGTTTTAGAGTTAACTTAAGTGGGTTACTCATTATCATTATATGAGCGTATTGCTTTTTTTTTTTTGTGGTTCACATAATATGATTCTTCATCTTTACCCACTTAAGTTAACTCTAAAACCTAGAAGGAGACCATGTTAACTCCTTCTTAGAGATAGACCATGTTAACTCTCTCTTGGAAGGAGACCAAGTTAACTCCCAAAAAAAAAAAAGGATCAATCGAGATAATAGGTTTCGAGAAAACAAGGAGAAAAAAAAATAGTATCAATCGAGATAATAGGTCTCGAGAAAACGAGGAGAGAAAAAAAACATGATCAATCGAGATAATAGGTCTCGAGAAAACAAGGAAAAACTAAAGTAAAATCGAGAGAATAGCTCTCAAGAAAACGAGGAAAAAAAAATGGAGCTATCGAGAGAATGGGTCTCAAGAGGAGAAAAAAATAGAGTAAAATCGAGAGAATAGCTCTCAAGAAAACGAGGAAAAAAATGGAGGTGACGGGGAAAGAACGTGAAAACCTAAAAAAGATAAAAAAGAAAAATATTTTAGAGAGGACACAACCTGGGCTTTGATACCATGTGACTTGACAGAATGAAAGGAATGAATGTTGTGTGTTTATTCATATACAAACATTACATATATATAGAAGATACGAGAGCCTGACAGGGATTACATATCAATTGTATTCTGATTTATCTTCTAATCACTTTTGTTAATCGTTTGGTGTTGGTCCTCGATGAGACCTTTGAAGTATTTTTTGGTCCGTCACTTGTGAGACTGTTTGTTTCGGCAGACATAGCCGTTCATCCTACTCGCCATGAACTCAAGTCCAAGCTCGGGCATCCAAGACATCCATGCTCCAAAACTTGCAAGGGGTGACAGGGATTACATATCAATTGTATTCTGATTTATAGGAATCCCTGATTTGTAGGGATTAGGAATAATCTTCATTAATAGTCATTATTAGTCATTATGAGCCATTACTATTGAGGCTCTCTTATCGTCTATATATATGTAACGTTTGTATATGAAATATAGAACACAACATTCATTCCTTCGATTCTGTCAAGTCACAATACAAACATTACATATATATAGAAGATAATAGAGCCTCAATAGTAATGGCTCATAATGACTAATAATGACTATTAATGAAGATTATTCCTAATCCCTACAAATCAGGATTCCTATAAATACAATAATGAAGATTATTCCTAATATTATTCCTAATCCCTACAAATCGTGGGATTCCTATAAATCGAATACAATTTCCTATGTAATCCCCGTCATTGCTTGTATTAAAAAACAAATAAAATAAAGGCTGTTACCATAAAATTCATTGACCAAAATACAAATTAAAGTTGCTGAAAATTACCAATTTATGTTCCTTGCCTCGTGTGCCTTTCTCATAACGGTATATATAGAACGCTTATAAATTAAAGAATCTCATGGCAACAGCCATGTGGAAAAAAAAAAAAAAAACGATAACAGTGGTAAAAAAGGAAAGGAAAAAAAATCATCACAAGAAGCAATCACATGGAGTTAGTTTCAATTATATAAATTATTTATAGCTAGTGACTTGGTACAAATAAAACGACAAAGCATTTAGAAATAAAATTGTTCGACAATGATATTGTTTTTTTTTTTTGCCCAAAAAATCAATTTTATTAATATCAAATCAAAAGTTACAATCACCAATAGTCGAAGCTAAACAAACACTTAGAAAATACCTACAATTACAACCTACACACATCTTACCAAACACAAAACTATACCAAAAGAAATCAAACTATTATGTCAGCAGTATGGTACCAATTAAACAGCCAAATTCAGCCAATACCCTCCCTATCATGTATATAAGTAAAATTAGTAGTATACGCCTTCTGTTGATTAGAATCACGAGATACTAAATTGCATAAAGAAGATGGTAGAAAATCCAGCCATGCATGCTGGTACATCTTCTTTGCGGCATCAGTTTCTAATCGATCTGCAACTTTATTTCCCAGTCTAGAAACAAGGGAAAAAGACACTCCATCCAGAGATCCTATCAACTCCAAACTTCCTGCAATAAATCCCTACTTTGCTATTCACATCCAGCTACTAAATTACCTGTCACCAATCTATACAAGAATTCACAATCAGTTTCAACAATGAGACAATAATCTTGAAATCTACCTCGTTTAGCAAACGCCTCTTTCTGCCATGCATTCCACCATAAAAGGAGAGCTAGCCGAGACAACCATGCTAATCCCACCCATGAATTCCCCCTTATCATTCCTACTAATTACACCAAGACCAGTCGCCCCGTAGCTTCCTTAAAAGAACCATCAACATTGATCTTTACACATCCAAAGTGGAGGCGCCAACCATGATTTAATCCTTTTTGGTTGGTTCGAAAACGCCTTCTACAATCGTATCTCCTCTTGCTTTATTATGCCAAAACTCTCCCACTTGGGCATTAACTAACCGAACAACATCCTTGGCATAGCATCTCCCCTTTGAACACCCAACAACATCTTTTCTTCCAAATCCACCAGCACATCGTGACAAATAATAATTTTCCATATTCATCCAACCCCTCTTTTCCAAGCAAGAAAACACAAAACCAGTCCTCACATCTATTCATTGACCATTTAGTAAATTTAAGCCCTAAGGGACTACCAAACCAGCACAACTTAGTCCAGGGACACAAAAACAGCGAATGTTCAATAGTCTCTCTTTCAGTTAAACAGATAGGGAATACAGGAGTTATAGCACATTTATGTTTAAACAAGGCATCTCTAGTTGCAATAGCTCCAGCACACAACCTCCATATAAAATGTTGGATTTTTGGTGGGACTATCACTTTCCATATGCAATTCCAGAGAGCTTTAGGTACTAAGAAAGACGAACCTGGATCACTGATATTAACGTCTACCGTGGCTGTTAGCTATAGAATATCCTGATTTAACGGAATAAGTGCCATCTCTAGCTGCCATCCACACTGCACGATCAGAGCAAGAGTTAGTAGAAATAGGATTTTTTAAAATCATGTCCCTTTCCTCATTGCTAATCCTTGTTATAATTGGGCCAAGGTCCCAACATCCGTTGTTTATGAGCTCAGATATAGTAGCTTTTTCATCTTCCAGTCAAAAGCTCACCGTGTAATTTGAATCCCGCCAACCCTTGGACCCATGGATCCTTCCATATTCTAACATTTTCACCAGATCCCACTTTCCAAAGACAACTCTCTTAATAGCAAGTCTCTCCCTACTAACAAGCTAGACCATCCCCATGAACCATGCCTTCCTTTTTTTGCATCCAGAAAATTAAATTCCCCTTAGAAAATTAAATTCCTTTGAGTATTTTGCCCCACCACTCATTGGGTTGGTTAAGCAATCTCCAAGCCGTCTTTGCTAATAAGGCCTTATTGAAACATAGTAGGTCCTTGAAACCCATGCCACCATCGGCCTTCTTCATAGTCATGTGTTTCCAGCTCTTCCAATGCATAGATCCCTCCTTTCCTTGTTGTCCCCACCAAAATCTAGAGATCAAGCTGTCAATTTCCATACAAGACTTCTTTGGGAACAAGAAGCAAGTCATAGGGTATGTGGGTATAGCATTCGCAACAGCTTTAATCAAGATCTCCTGGCCAGTGAAGGTCAAAATTTTTTGCTTCCACCCCTGTAGTTTCAGCCCAATACGGTCTCTCATAAAAGTAAGGGATGCAGCCTTAGATCTTCCCCAAATGATAGGCAAGCCCAAGTACTTCCCTGCCTGGTCTGAGTATTTAATCCCTAGACAAGCTGAAATTTCTTCTTTAGTCCTTGCTGGAGTATTTGGCGAGAAGAATATATTGGATTTCTCTAGATTCACCAATTGACCCGACGCCCCACAATAAACATCCAGAATACGTTTCAAATCATGCAATTTATCTCATCGGCCCTTAGAAACAGCAAAGCATCATCCGCAAAGAAGCAATGCGATAAAGATTGGTGCCCCTCTAGCTAGCTTCATACCCTTCAAATCTTTCTTTTCGATGTGCTGTTGAATCATCAAAGATAGGACTTCCGAAGCAAAAATGAACATGTATGGTGAAAGGGGGTCCCCTTGTCTCACCCTTCTTTCAAGTTTGAAGGAATCCGTATTACTCCCATCCACTTGCAGTGTAAATTCAGAGGTAGCTATGCATTTCATGATTTTTTCCACCCACCCACGACAAAACCCCATTTTCAACATGACGACCTCAAGGAAATCCCACTCCACATGGTCATAGGCTTTGTTCATATCAACCTTTAGGGCAAATTCCCATTTCTGACCTGTCTTCTTGTGTTTCAAGTAGTGGAATGCCTCATGCGTTGGATGATGTTATCTTGAATCACACGGCCTGCAATAAAAGCCCTTTGGTTAGGTGAGATGATTCGACACATTAGGGCCCTCATTCGATTCGTCATGATTTTTGCAATGATCTTGTATGAAACATTGCATAAACCGATTGGCCTGAATTGATGTACTCCTTCTGGCTTATCAAACTTTGGAATCAGCACAATATTAGTTCAATTGATCTGAGTGATGTCAGCCCTTCCCCCAAAAAATTCCTGTACCATCTCGCATATTTCATTGCTCACTTCCCGCCAAGCCGTCTGATAAAACAGAGCTGAAAACCCATCTGGTCCAGGAGCTTTAGTAGCTCCTAACTGAAATACTGCAGCTTCTATTTCCTGGTTGGACACTGGTTCCATTAGTTGGGCATTATCTGAATCAGTCACCACTAGTTTAACATAGTCTAGTTCTTGATCCATAGGTCTTGAACCACCAGATCTGAAGAGTTTCAAGTAGAATTCACTAAAGGACTTATTACTATCCACCCGATCTTCTAGCCACACCCCATTTTCAGCTTTTAATCTCAGGATCTTATTTCTCTATCTCCGTTGAATGACGCTACTATGGAAGAATTTCAAATTCCTGTCACCACATTGCAGCCATGAAATTCTAGATCTCTGCCACCAATACCTTTCCTCCTTATTCCAAGCTTCTTCCATCTGTTTAACCAAGCTTTCCACTATAATTAATTTCTCAGCCGTCATGATGCCACTGTGACAGCAACTCAACATATGTCTCAGTTGTGGTATGACTTTCCTACAATTAGGAAATTCCTTTGCGCTCCATGTTATCAATTTTTGCCTAGATGCGTTCAGTCTTCTAACCAGATCCGCCACTCTATTTTCCATAGTCCCTTCAACCTCATTCCAGCCCTTATCAACAATATGCAGGAAATCATCATGATAGACCCAATTGGCCTCAAATTTAAATGATCTGATCCCTTTCTTCTCAAGGTAGCAGCAATCAACAACTAGTGTGTGATGGTCCGATCCTATTGGTTCCACATGGAAGACCAAGGCTCGCTCGAATGCATCTCCGAACTGCACATTGCCAAGAGCGCAATCCAGCCTCTCTCTCACAATGCCATTAGGTCTCTTGTTGCACCATGTATATTTTGAACCTTTAAACTCTAGATCCATAAGATTGCAGTCAGACAATAGACATTGGAAGTTAATAATCTTCCACATAGCACGTGGATTTCCCCCTCCTTCTCAGACTGAGAAATTAGATCATTGAAATCTCCAACAACCAGCCATGAGTCCTTCACACTTGTAGCCAGATTCCTCAACACATCCAAGCAACTCTACGTTCTCCTTCGTTGGGAGGGCCATATACAAATGAAATAAATGCTGGAACATTTAACTCAGTGGATTCAATCATAGCGTGGATAATATTTTTTGACTTGTACATAATTGTTACACCAATGGAGTCATGCCACCATACCGCCAAACTACCAGCTAGACTACCCCTTGGTTCCACATACACATCTTGAGTAAATCCGCATCTACTCCTGATTTTTTTATTTTTTCTGAATCTATTGTAGTTTCCATTAGGAAGACTAATGAGGGATGAAATTTATTCACCATATCCCTCAAGTTTTTGACTGTCAAGGCTCTTCCCAGACCTTGACAGTTCCAAGAAATGAGTTTCATTGTTGCTGGGTGGCTGCTTTTGGACAGCCACCAGCACCTTCAGCAGTGTTCGTCCTTCTCCTACCCCTTACAGCTTTGAAGACAAAAACAGTATCACCTAAATTCTCATCTGGTATAAGCATATTTTCATCTGCTGCATGCATCTCCATCTCTAGGACATTTTCTTTATCCCCTCTCCTTTTCCTTGTGGTATTCCTCTTTATGTGCGGCTTACCCTTTCTCAAGTTCTCTGCATATTCAGAAATGCCAAGCTTAGGACTAAGCTCTTCATCCACCTTTTTCCTTCGTTTAGACAATGATGATTCTCATTTTTCCCCTGCATTCCTCTTCAAACCAAGTCCCTTTATACCATTGGTAATTTCCCCCAACACACCCCCACTGTACAGAACAATAGCCATACCATTTTCAAGCGAAGCATCAGTGGATTGATTAACATATACCCCACTACCAGTTGTTACCTGATTAGTCACGATCACATCATCTTAAGGAGAGAGCATCCCTGGATCATCCTGACTTACATAGCGTCCTCCCTCATCCCCCTTATCATCATTGCCATGAGGATTTGCTTGGTGTTTCATTTTCCGCCTATTTTTAATCTCCAGGCAATTCTCGTCATCAATACAGATATTCTTATCACTGGCATCAGACTTTTTCTCATTCATTTTCAAGCCTGATCCTGAGCTTATCATCATAGCCTTGTTTCCTCTGATGAAGAATAGCTCTGTTTCATCTAACTTCGTCTCGTGCTCGTTTTTTGATTCCTCCGCCTTTGCTATTCTCACTGATGCCTCCACCTTCTTTTCCCTAGCATGCTCAGCCTCCACCCAATCATTACAAACTACAGTCATTACCTCATCCTAGTTACGGCACTGAGTGGTGGTAAGCTAGTTTCCAAACCGAGGCAACAAAGGATCAAGTGAGGACATAAGTTTCTTAGCTTTACAGGTTCTATTATCGTGGCCAATCCTCCCACAATTATAACAAAAACATTGTAACTTTTCGTACCGAATTGAATCCATACCTTCTTCCCTTCCGGTGTAGGCATCCAAAAGCCATGGGCTAAAGGCTTCTTTAGGTCTAGAATAACTCTAGCTCGTAGAAAGCTTCGAAGAAATCTACCCTTGTGGTATGGATCTTCAGCTAGGATCACTTTTCCGATGTGTTCCTAGATCCTGATCGTGTTCTCTAGGCACATCGCCTTTAGCGACAAGTTGTGCATTTGGATCCAAGCCGGACAGAGACTAAAGTCAAATTCCTTGAAGGATTTGTACTTCGATCTCTCCAACAAGTTTAACAGGTAACCATTGATCGACCATGGTCTCCCTCTCAAAATCCTGCTATATTCACCTTCATCCGCGAATTTGAATAGGAAAGCATTGCCATTAATTTCCACAACGTCGATTCCTTCTTGTAGATTCCACGCTTTTTTCAGAATTGCTTCCATGGCAGATCTTGTGAATGTCTTACTTGCCAAAACCTTGCCAACGAGAATCCTCTTAGTCGCCGTCTCCTTCCAGATCAGCGAAGTCGAAAGCTGGATCTCCACCATATCAGTAGGAAAATAATTCTTCCACAGACTGTCGCTACCGAGTCACCCTTCCTGATGTCAAGAGACTCACCGGTTTCACCGCCGAACCTCCGATCTACTGCTCCGACCACTCATCGTACCTTAGCCTTACCACTCTCACGCTTGGCAGAGAGACCGATGCTCCCATACGAGTGTGTGGGGAGAACTTCTTCGAGGTCGTCGACAATGGTATTGTTGAAAGTGATAGTAACCAAAGGAAAAGAGAAGGAATAAAATTGCTCAACAATGGTAAAAGTGATAATAACTGGTCTGATAGGTTGGCACCGAACCGGTTCAACCTATTTAAAATTAAATAAATAAATTCATTTTTAAAAAATTTGTATTCAGAATTTCATATAAATAAGTATAAAATATTCACTTCCTTACCGGTCTAGCCTTGGGTTAGCTTTGGTTTTACTCCGATCTGACTCATTGACCTTTGACCTAGTACCTTGACCGGTTCAATCGCCGGTCCTAGTTTAATAATCTTAGTATTAGTAGTTTTTTTGGGTGTCTCTTCGGTTGGGTGTAATTTGGTTTTTTGGATGATTAGTAAAATTAAGATTAATATATAGTTAATAATGTATAGTTTATAAAGATTAATATAAGCTTCAAATGTGTGTGCAACTGCTATAAGCTAAATTGGATTGCAGTTTAATTTGGCACGTAATAGGGGTATAAAGAGGTATGTTGTATGCTTAATTAGAACTAGGATCTAGGAGATAATGTCTTGTGTTTGGGATTGCACGATTTGTAGATGAGGGCAGGGACCTAGGAAACAATCATTAGCTTTTAGAAGATTAAGTTACCATCACTCCTTTATGTTAAAGAATGCAGGTTTCTGGGGCACATATATATATGCTTGCAAATTACTATTTTAGTGTTCTGAGTTTTGAACAATGCGATAAATTCCCAATACTTTCATATTAAGTTGAAATATAATGTGAAAATTGGTACTTTATATTATATTCATATGATTTTATCCTTGTAATCATGTAGTAGGGTGTATGTAATATCTTCTGTGAGGAAATCTGTACAGCCCTACTCTGAACTTGTAACTTATCATAGTCAACATATTCATCGATCACTTTCCAGTGTTAACACTCAACTGTGGATGTTAAGCTCATAGTACAATCCACGTAAACTTCATAGCTTAACCTCTTATCTTCTTTTTGTTGTAAATATTACATATGGGTGTGTCAAATAAAGAGTCTTTTCAATATCATGGAATATGTTTAAATGAATAGAAGCATTTTGAGAAGTCATGTTCTTATAAATTAAAGGATTTGTGTTGGTACATGAATCAACATGGTTCATGAATTTAGCTGATATTTATGACTTTCTAATTAAAGAGGTGTAATATTCAAGAGTCACCACTTCAAGGCATAGATTCATTATGTATAAATAACATCTGTAATCTCTTATTGAGTTACTTTATCTTCCGTCAGTTTACTACCTTAATTTAATCAAGAATTTTCTGTTTAATCCTGGGAGTACCTCTTCTTCTTTACCGGTGGTTGCGGAATAACTGTATAAGACAATATTCTCGGACAAGATCATCCACTTCTTTGTTCTTCCAGATTGCTCATGATATACAACACAATCTATAGAGATAAGTTTTAATTTCATTCTCTGCCTTGTTTTCTTTGATTTTTCACGAGTAGAAATTATTATGAGATGTGATTTCGACAATTTGATTCGGAAAATAATTTGGAAAAGTTACTAGCATCATTTATTGGTCTGCCCTCTGTCCTATATGAATATTTTTTATCTGAATATGTGTGCGTACGCATGACTTTTCGGATTTGGGGCGGAAGAGATAGTTTTGCATTCTTTGATGACCACCATCGCCATTTTCTACCCATATACAATTTGCTATGATTCTGGGAGTTAGAAATATATTATTTCTATGTGTATTGTATTCACTGTTACTGTATAGTGTGCTTGTAGAATAGAACATTGTATTCTAGAATAATCCAATAGGGACACATGTCACTATGTAATTGATTACTGTTCACTATAAATAGAAATGTGCGGCTCAAAATGTATTATTCTCGAGCTGACCTAATTACTCTATTTCCTATCTCTCGGGCATTTTGGTGTTAAACCAACATTAGAGTGGAGGAGAGTAAGAAAATGGAAGGAATATTAGAGTAGAGAAGTCATGAATGGAGGAGAGTGAGGAGTGTATACATATTGGTGAGAGGAAGATGAGTCTTCTTTTTTACGGCCAAAAGTAGATGGGGTGTCATGCATAGATTATTTAAAATTCACAAGTTCTTCATATAATGTTAGCAACAATGATATAAATATTTTATATAATATCATGTACATTTTCGGAAAAGAATAACTTATAAATTTTGGATCTTTGAAAAGTTTTCTTGCTGCATCTTGTGCTTGATTCTCATTGGTGACATGTGACATAATATTTATAAAATAAGATATAAATATTTGCATTATTAATCTTGGCGAATAGCAAAGTGAGATAATTAAGAATATATTATTTTTAATTCTCCCGATTTCATCAAAATTACAAAGGGGTATATATAATAATAATAATAATAATTGTTACGGACCGGCCCAAAAGCCCCCAAGTCCATAGCATGGCCCAAAGGCGTAATCCGCTAATCATAGCAGGAGATCCGGAAATCCCGGCTAGGCAGAATCCACCCCTATCAGATCGGCCTGCCGAGATACACGCCCCATTAATGACACGTCCCATTAATGGCACATCCCGGATATCCGCCCCATTAATGACACGTCCCATTAATGGGGTATCATCTAATATCCGCCCCATTAATGGCCCACCATTAATGACGTGCCCCGGATATCGCTCCAGACACCTCTATAAATACAGGAGGCAGGTAACAAGGTGCACACATTCTAACCTAGACTATTTACATACGGTCTCACACACACACACCACCCCTTTGTCGTGTACGGTGATCCTACGCTCTCCCGGTTATCTCCTCCATAGATATCCCGAGGCCGGCTATCCATCCAAGATCAATCTACCGGCCCTCGGGCCTACTGACATCTCGTGTTCGATACTAGCCGAGGGCCGGTAGATTGATCTTGGATGGATAGGCCGGCCTGGATATCTATGGAGGAGATAACCAGAGAGAGCGTAGGATCACCGTACATACAAAGGGGTGGTGTGTGTGCACAAAGTGAGACCGTATGTAAATAGTCTAGGTTAGAATGTGTGCACCTTGTTACCTCGCCTCCCGTATTTATAGAGGTGTCTGGTGCGATATCCGGGGCACGTCATTAATGGTGGGCCATTAATGGGCGGATATTAGATGATACCCCATTAATGGGACGTGTCATTAATGGGGCGGATATCCGGGATGCGCCATTAATGGGACGTGTCATTAATGGGGCGGATATCCGGGATGTGCCATTAATGGGACGTGTCATTAATGGGGCGTGTATCTCGGCAGGGTGATCTGATAGGGGTGGATTCTGCCTAGCCGGGATTTCCGGATCTCCTGCTATGATTAGCGGATTACGCCTTTGGGCCATGCTATGGACTTGGGGGCTTTTGGGCCGGTCCGTAACAATTATAATAATAATAGTGTCAATTTGGCAGAGAAATTAAAAAAAAAGGAAACAGAATAAATGGACGATATTGGAGATCTAAAAAAAAAAAAAGGTAAGATATACGGAGCTCTCTTATTTCTTTTTTTTTTTTTTTTTTTTTTTTTAAAAAAAAGAAGTAATAATCCCGTGGGAAATAACGGTATAGAAGAGAACACCGATTACAACATAGGAAAATTAATAATGACCCGCGCAAATGTTGCCGAGTATGATAGCGCCAAGTACAAGAACGATGGAGACGATCGCAGTTCCACCAAGAATCATAGACATGAGAAATACTATGATAAGACAAACCATAGCGCCGGTGATGGCTAAAGCATCGCTTGTCTCTAATCTCATTACTTCTTCTCCTCTTTCGCTTGACTTCAAGCCTATACCTGTGTGAGTATATATATATATATATATATAATCAAAACTCATGCATGTATACTGTACAATCTCTCTAATATATGTATTAAACAGTTAATAACCATCATAATTGTATTAACTAGAAGAATCATAAGCACGATCTGATTAAAAATGTCAAGAACAAAAGCATATCAAGTACCTAAGTATAGGAGCATCAATGATCAAATAACATGTGTAGATCATATTGCAGAAACCATTGGAGGGAATGGGAGATATATATATATATATATAGACAGACTAGTAGCATGTAAGAGATACTTACAAAGAGAGGGGCTCACTGAAGAATAGTGAGAAATGCAGAAGGTGGAGGAGTCATCGGAAGGTTCCGTGTGAAGCGGTGGAAGACAAGAAGAAGCTCCACAGACCGTTAATGATAAGATGGAAAGCAGCACGAGGGAGCTATTTACGACTGCCATGGCTTAGAAAAAAGAAGGGTGTATGTACGTTAAACTGTTTGCCTATTGCCGTATGTGTGTGTCTTGAAAGGTAGGGGTGATACGTTTATATAATACTAGGGTTTACGTTTTTTGTTTCATATATTACTTGTCCCCTAATTAATTTTTACGATAATCAAGGAAATCATTGATTAATAATAGATCTTATAAAATTAATGTTCGTACGTACTCCTTTCCTAAAATAAATACTGCTCCTAATCTAAGTAATTCTTGGAAATCTAAAATTAACACGGAATAAAATAGGAAATAAAAAATTTAATGCATCATTCTTAGAATTATAATTAGTACTCCCTTTGCTCCTTTTTATAAGAGCCAAAATTTTAATTATCTTGATCCTTTTTTACAAGAGCCCGACAATAGTTGTGTGAACATTTAATGGTTTTTTTTTTTTTTCAATCTTTACCCCACATTAATTATATATATTACATTAATCAAAAGGTTCTCTATCTTACTTACCCCTAATAAATAAGGACATGTCTGGTAAACAAAGTTTATTTTAGAAATACTTAATGTTTTAAACTAATATTAACCACTTTTTTAAACCGTATAATTCGGTTATCAAGCTCCTATAATTTGGACAAGAGAGAGTAAATATTATAAACTATAAAAGTTGATATAAAGCGCAAAATTTGTCTTGAATCACTTCTGTAATAATTAGTGGCCTCTAGACTTTTTAGTGTTAGTTAATTGATATAAAGGTGTGTTGACTCTAACTCATAAATTATTTATTTTTGATATGATTAAAAGAGGTAAGGTTGTCAAACATGATAATAACTGATAATTGAATATTATTACACTTATTTGTATCTCCTAGTGAATAAATTTAGGAATTTTTTACTAATAAATAATGGATTTTGTTACTTAATTGGGCTTTGAGCTTTTAGTTGGATTTAATTCATTTTTATGATTAAATTCCAGATTTACAATGATTTAGTATTTTCACCATAACTTTTGATTTAGATATCCGATTAGTCTGATTCTTCTTTCCTTTTTTTAGATGATTTAGAGAGCTACAATTGTTATGAAGACTCGGAAGGCTGATTCGGACAAGAAGATGGACGAAATTGGAGCTAAAGATAGACCCATTTTTCTGGATTTTTATTTTGCTCGAATTTTGTAATAAAAGACCAATTTTTAGAGGTTTCCTTTTTTATAGGGATTTCCTATTGATTAGGGGTTTTCTATTTTTTTTTTTAGAGATTTCCTATTTATTACTTGGATTGAAATACATAAGTTTAATTTTCTCTACAATGTTCTTCTCATTCTTCGTCTTTTCTTCATTTTCTCCAACCATGCTTGGCTAAACTTTTGTGGTTAACTCAACATTGAGGATTCCATGATTCGTCCAGAGAGCTTTTGCTTTATCGTTAATTTAACTCGTTTCTATTTTCATCTTATCGGATTCGATTTCTGAAATAGTTAGAATATTAGAAAATTTAATATTCGGTTTGGTTTATTCCAAGGACCGAGTTCGAACTAGGTTTTAAGTTTTGGTCTTTGTGTGATCGCACGAGTGGGACGCCGCTATTCGAGACATATTCTAGGCGATCGTCTAGTCGAGGGATTTTCTAGGCGAATGCAGAGATCTCGGTTTGTCCAGAGCCAAACATGGGTTATTTATATTTCGTTCAATGATGGGAGTCTCTAAAATCTGAACATTGGGTTGATCGTTTTTAATCTGCTTCTGAATATTTCGTTATGTTTCTTTTAAATTTTGCTTTTATTCTGTTTGAACCAAAAACCCCCTTTTTATTGTTTTGTTTTTTATTCTTGTCCATTCGGACCCGCTTTGCTGCAAATTCTTTGGGAAAATGATTCGGGTTTCCTATTACTGCAAATCTTTTATTGAATCTGGTTATTTTGAGGACACGGAAAATCTCTTTCAATGACGTAGACTCATTTCATAAATTCAAATCGTAAGTTCGTAAGAGTTACTTTATATTATTTTATTCTTGTAATCATGTAGTAGGAGTCCTACTCTGAACTTGTAACTTATCATGTTCAACATATTCATTAATCACTTTCAAGTGTTAACATTTAACTGTGGATGTTAAGCTCACAGTACAATCCAGGTAAACTTCATAGCTTAACCTCTTATATCTGCTTTTCAGTCTGGGTAATGTAACTCCTTTATCGTTTTGTTGATTAACATGGGAAAGAAAAGACTGGTAAAGTGAGTTGGTAACAAATTTTACTTTCGATCCTTCAATCAGTTAACAAATATTTGAATTAAAGACTGGTAAAGTAGTAAGATGGGGGGAAATTAACAAACTCAGTGACCCACCCATCTCTCTAATTAAACAAGACATGTAAGGCACACAACGGCTATGAAAAGAGAAAGAAGTACATGATTTTCAACAATCCCCATCCGTGAGGCCTGAGCGATATTTAGATGGCGTTGACGTGGTTTTTCATATGATAGATATTTTCCTTCTTTACTCATAATCACCTGAGCGATACAAGAGTATGAAGAAGGATAGTCATTTACAAAGGCAGGGGAAATAATTAATGAACAAGATGGTTCAGAAAGAAAGACGAAGTCTAAAGCTAACAAGAGGATGAAGAATCATCAGAAGGAAAAGCGGAGATGCAAGGGAATACAAAACCCAAAGCCTCACCTTCTTGTCTTTTCTTAGTACAACAAATTTTTAAAGCAGGACTGTATATATACACGCTCACCCCCTGAATATCACCTCCAAACTCTAAATTTTATCTTTTTATCAGTGATTTAGTTACTTAAGTGAAATACATCTTTTAACAAATCAAATCAGAACATGTAACTGTAGGTCTTAACCTCAAGGGTTTAACAGTATTTTTTTATACACTGAGGTGACATATTACTAATTATAAAAAATTAGTTTTTTTTTCCCAACAATAATAGAAACTAGTTATAATAAAATATAATTTTTATTTTTATTTTTGGTTAAAGATCAGCTCCTGCAATGATAACCTGATTAAA
This sequence comes from Acacia acuminata, assembly GCA_019022655.1. Taxonomy (NCBI): domain Eukaryota; kingdom Viridiplantae; phylum Streptophyta; class Magnoliopsida; order Fabales; family Fabaceae; genus Acacia; species Acacia acuminata. The sequence continues at coordinate 316,828 of JAFJYI010000257.1, read as the reverse complement.
ATTCATTTAATTATTTATCTTGTTCAATTGCTGCACTATCGTAGAATATATATTTTTTGGCTAAAGTATACATCTAACCAATTTAGAATTGCCTTGTTTTTTGCCCTTATGCTGTCATTATAAAGAGCAATACCTATTAATTAATCTCTTTCTCCCCTCCCCCAATTTTTGGGTGAGAGTATGGAGTGTTCTCGGTTAGTAGCAAAGATTATTCTCCTTCATGGCATTGAGTGTCCCATTTTCTCTTTTAGGTTAGAAGCTAAAAATCATAAATAGATTTCTTTTTTACTTAGCATTGGTTCGTAGTAGGGGATTTTATGGAAAAAGGAGTGTTTGTAGTGACAGAAATATCACAGCGAGACCAAATGGAAACTTATCTTAGCAGGCCATCTTAGAAATTTCACAGCGAGACCAAATGGACACTTATCATATTTGATTTATTCATTTATGTTTTAATTGGATTTCTGAAGTGTTTTTATTTCTGTATTTGTATGTGCTGAATTGTTGAGGGGCTTATTCTGTCTGTCATGCACATGATGCTCCGGGTTGGGTTTCTCTTATAATCCTTTTCTCATTATCCTTTATAATCTCTAAATCACATCTCATTCAATCAACACGGTTCAAGTATCTTTTCTCTCCTCGTATCTTTTCTCTCCTTTTCTTTTTAGTATCTAATCTCCACCCTCAGATTTTAAAAAATAGATGGTCCAAATTTAATATTTTATAAACCTAGTATTTTCAATATGAATAAATAAACTTAAACTATTAAATCATGATCTACACAATTTATACTTGTAATACAAACAAAATTAATATAAAAAAAAATTAATTCATAAAACATTATCATAATTGTTTTAGAAAATATTAAATCTGAACTGTCAATTTTTTCATCCAAGGGTGGAAATGGGATTCTCGAAGAAAAGGAGAGAAGAAATTCTGAGGAAATCTGCTCCCGTACTACTTTCACTTTTCTCTCATTTTCCTAATCAATGGCCAAGATGTAGCCAATGAGAGACAATGAGAAGAAGGATAAGGAGAGTATCTTCTTCCCGATGCTCCTCATCATGATTCTATCTATCTTTTTATCTGCCATTGCTTTCTTTTGACAATTTGATTTCTTTCTTTTTGTTCTATATAATTTCCTTCAAGATTTTTGCCAACAATTTTATCCTTATTCAGGTTTATGTCAACATGTGCTTGAATTAAAATAAACTTCTAATTCTAGAGAGTTTAAGGAATCTAAGTAGTGCTGAAATTATATTTTTATTTTTTTACGTATACATTTGGTAAAGGTCTCTTCGTACTTCGGATTTATGTGGCAACTGGTCAGAATTTACAAGCATGTTTATAGATTGTCTCATTCAATGATATATTGTTTTTCTTAGACATTGTTAGAATCAACATGTTTTAATATTGGATTGCCATTGATATAGTTTTCTTTAATCAGATGGAAGTTTGTTAGGTTCACATCTTTGTTCCTATCCTTTTTGTACATGCAACACTTTGCAAAGAGACTATAACTTCTTGCAAGTTATCAAATGGTTAGTGAAGCCAAAATGCCATCTGTAACATCCTATTTCTTCATTAGGATTTAAAAAATAAATAAATTAACTAATCATGATACATGAATTTATTGTGTAATTATCAGAATAAAATTTTGTATATAAAATATTATTTATGATGGTGAAAGAAATTAGCAAAACAAGGACACAAAAGTAATAATATTCTATTGTTGTTTAAAAAAAAAGGAGAGATAAAAACGTACAGAAGAAGAAAAAAAGTAATAATGATAATGATAATGGATAAGATAATGATAAATTAATGTTTATTAAATTAAAAGAAAAGGAAAAAAAAAACTAAAACTAAAAGAGGTAATATATACTTAGGGGCTAAGTATCCCCATTCACCCCCGCCCTAATCCCCTATAAATATATGTGTGAGTGTAAGTATGTTATGTTAGTGTGTGTGTGCAGAATTATGTGCGTGTGTGTGTGATGAAGTGAGGGTACGAACTGGAGAAGGGAGAGTCGTTGTGTGTGTACATGTGTGTGTTGAGTGATAATAATATGAGAGAAGACGAGAAAGAGAACATTATTTGAGTTTTTAAGGGGACTGATTTCTCTTACACTTAGTGTCGTGTCAAGAACTTGAGCGGACTGATTTCTCTTACACTTAGTGTCGTGTCAAGAACTTGAGGTAACCACTTTTCACTCATTGTACTTGCTTGTATGATGATTTGTGAGTGATTTTTAATTCATGAAAGCTATGTTTTTGACGAAGTTGCCTTGTGGGATATATTTTGGAATAATTAGTGATCTTAAATGTTTTGGAAAATGCACTTTTTATGGTTTCTTGATCTGAAATAATATTGTCATCTTATTGGTTATTGTGATGATGTATTACTGTCATAAATCTTGTTTGGAATTTCATATATTCGTGCCAAGATTATGATGATGAGGAACGGTGATGGTTGTGAAGTGATGATGGGAGTTATTCTGTATATAATACCATGTGGTATTGCCGCCACTGAGCGCACAGTGGATGGCCGGATATTGCCCTTGGTATCATCCTAATCCTTTGGCCGGGATTAGGGTCAACCCTTGGGACAGTGACACCTTTCCGTATTCAAAGGAAAGGGAACCCATGGTCCGATATGAGTTCTATAGTCTTTGGCCGGACTGTACCTCATTATTGGAGAGCTTGGTGCTGTCTTGTCATAGAGACTACACCTATTACATTATAGCCCATGGGTTCTGTCAGCGGGAATAAGGATGGGGGGTGATAAGATTGTCAGGGTATTGATCTGTTGCTTGGCATGTTATATATGTGATTCGTGATATGAAATTTGATATAGAAATGTTATTACAGAATTTGTGATTTGATTTAATAAGTTTGTAAATTATGTATCTACTACTTTGTTACATAAAATGTTCCACTTGGCACCTCACGAGCACATATTAGCATTTATAATGAGCAGGATTGATGGTTACAAACATTTTTCAGGTGATGGTTATTGTGTGGGTCAATCAGGGAAGGCTTCGGAAGCTTAAAATACTTTTGCTAATGACTGTGCTTTCTCCTTTATGGTACATGTTGAAATATTATATATTGCCACATTAGGGCTCACTTAACATACTCTAATATACTTTGGATATTTTGGCAAATTCTAAAACTTAATTGTGTGTAGAAACCATTTTAATTAATGGTTTAATCAAGTTAGAAATTAATAATTGTCTTCTAAATTGGAGGATGTTACACCATCCATCTGATGATTCTGATGATGTAATGAATAAGTGCTGGCTGGATGACAAGGCAATGAATCAATGACAAAATGTCTACTTTAGGTTAATTTCTGAGGGATTACTAGCGGAATATGAGCATATAACCTTATTCTAGGGGTTGAAGTTTTGAAGAACATCCTTCTCCTCATTGCTTACTCCCTACAACTCATGATAATATAATATTTTTGAGTTTTTTTTTTAACTTTGATTGTCCAAATTTATAATAATTTTCAATTTACTCTTTTATTGATATAAGCTGTATATGTAAGAATCTTAATCTTAATATCATTGATTTCATTAACAGAATGATGACTAAACAAATTCAAATGGTACATATCATGACATTTTATTATTTCTAAAAACCTACACCCATATGTAAAATTATATCTCCTTGAAATTAGCTCATTTTATCCATTAATAACTATTTTTTAATATTTACAAACTCTTCAGAGGAAGAATCTGTTATTTCTTCTACAGATGGTTATTGGCCATTGGCTCTTTGCATATATGAGAGATGAAACTTTTTGACACACAGTCTCGCAGTCTCACAAAGGTGCATATAATCAAACATAATTCTCATCATGTAAAGAGGAAAAGCAAGGAAAAAGGAAAATCAATGTAAACTATTTGATAGAGCATACCGTATGATTAATCAAATAACATGTGTGGATCATATTGTAGAAACAATTGGAGGGAATGAGATATAGATATAGACAAGTAGTATGTAAGAAATACTTACATAGAGAGGGGCTCACTGAAGAATAGTGAGGAATGCAGAAGGTGGAGGAGTAATCGGAAGGAGAGTGTATCGCCGTGTGAAGCGGTGGAAGAGAAGAAGAAGCTTCAAAGACCGTTAATGATAAGATGGAAAGCAGCACGAGTGTATTGCCTATTGTTGCCGTACGTGTGTGTCTTGAAATGTAGGGGTGATTCGTTTATATAATACTAGGGTTTACGTGTTTTGTTTCATATATTACTTGTCCAATAATTAATTTTCACGATAATCAAGGAAATCATTGATTAATAATAGATCTTATAAAATTAATGTTCGTACGTACCCCTTTCCTAAAATAAATACTGCTCCTAATTTAATTAATTCTTGGAATCTAAAATTTACACGGAACAAAATAGGAAATAAAAAATTTAATGCATCATTCTTAGAATTATAACTAGTTCTCCTTTTGTTTCTTTTTATAAGAGCCCAAAATTTGAATTGCCTTTGTCTTTTTTACAAAACTTTGACAAAATATAAAATGCTGTTGAATATATATGACTTATAAGCCCATGTTAAACCATCTGGTGAATTAATTAATGGGTTAAGGTGTAAATTTAGCAACCAATTATTTTCCTATGGGCACCCAACATAAATAATTGTTTTTGGGTGTAAAAGTAGATATAATCAATTTATTAAGGAACATAAATATTTTTAAAAGGGTAAGGTGCAAATTGAGCCCTGAACTATTTTTCTATGGGCACCCAACACAAATTATTTTTTATAAGAGCATTTACAAGACAAATATGAGCATTTAAATTAATGCCCTTTATTTTTTTTCATAAGAGTATTTACAAGACAAATATGAATATTTACAAAACAAGCACTAGTGCAAAAAAGACTTTTAAGACCGGAGTACGACCGGTCTTAAAGATACTATTTTAGACCGGACATTTAAAACATTCGGTCTTAAACGTCGTACTATATAAACCTGAAATGCATTTTGTTCGGTCCTAAAACTCAACTTTTAAGATCGGCTAATAACTAGGCCGCTCTTAAAAGATCTAAATTTTTAAGACCGGACAAAAATAAATATGGTCTTAAACTTAGCTGCTTCTAAGACCGACTAAATATACGCGGTCTTAAAAGACTAACTTACAAGACTCGGATGATAAATAAATCCGATCTTAAAATTTGACATTTAAGACCGGACATATAAATACATCCGGTCTTAAAAGCTGAACTTTTAAGACCGGCAATTTATTTGCGGTCTAAATTTTCCCGAATTTTTCCTTGTTGTTCTTCCTGATTATATTACACACAAATCCACCAACCAATTCAGCACATAAAAGTCGATACTACAAGCTATGAACAATTATTATTGAATAAATAGAATTGGGAAAAATAATACAAATATTCACCATGAGTTATGCGGCCTCTTAATTAATTATTATACTATATATGACTACAACACCTAAATTAATTAATACAATAAGATAACTTACTTACAAATACCAGAAGTTACAAATACAACAAACATGCCCAAAATAATATTCACCATGCCTTCATCTGATTCCTATCAACAATGTAACATCCTCTTTTATAACATGCCCCTTTGGATTGGATCCTGCCACAAAAAATAAAACAAGAACAAACTTCATAGTCAGTGATGACATTGTTTATGAACATAGAAGGAATATAATATAGGTAAGGGTAAAGGAGCAATTTTACACATGTAATTTGGCTCAGGGAGCGCTCAGCACCACGTAAAATTTTCTGGACCAAAAATACACATGTAATTTCATTTTGGAGCGCCCAGCACCACGACCATTAGTTGACCGTTAGGTGACCGTCAGTTGACCGTTAACTTGGATGGAACCCTGACGTGACGCCGATTTGGGTGACACGCTGACGTGGACGATGACGTGGGCGATGACGTGGAATTAAAATTCAAAAAAAAAATAAAAAATCTGAATTTTTTTAAGAAAAAAATAGAAAAAATTCAAATAATTAGGAAAAAATTAGAAAAAAAATTCAAATAATTATGAAAAAAATTATAAAATAATTTAAAAATTCAAAAAATTATGAAAAAAAATTAAAAAATTAGAAATAAATTCAAAAAATTAGAAAATAATTAAAATAATTAGAAATAAATTTTTTCTAATTTTTAAAATTTTTTTCAAATTTTTTATTCCACGTCACCGCCCACGTCGTGTGTCGGTCCAAATCAGCGTCATGTCAGCGTTCCATCCAAGTTAACGGTCAACTAACAATCGTGGTCTTTGGCGCTCCAAAATGAAATTACATGTGTATTTTTGGTCCAGAAAATTTTACGTGGTGCGGAGCGCTCTTTGAGCCAAATTACATGTGTAAAATTGCTCCTTTACCCTATAGGTAAAACCTTAAAGTTTTCAAAGAATTCTGCATATGAATATTACCTTATGATGAATAGACTCTTTTATAAAGTGATATCCTCCCATATCCCTTCTTGATGATCATTTCTTATGTCGGGTTCATTATCCACTTCATCTTCTTCGTTCATGTCCGGTAGACCCCTTGAAAAAGGAGTACTCTCAGGAAGACCATAATTTGAATGACTTTCCTCATCAATATCGATGACTCTTTTTCCTTGGAGAGCTACAGACCACATTTTATTTTCTTGATCGGTGATATAGAACACTTGTTTCGCCCCGGGTCCGCCATTATAAAAGGTTCGTCTCCAAAACTTCTACCATTGACATCGACTAATGTAAATCCTAGCCGATCAATCTGAACACCAATATTGACATTAACCCATTTGCATTTGAAAATGGGAAATCTAATTTTGACATAGTCCACCTCCCAAATCTCTTCAATAACCCCATAATATGGCATGACTGCCAATAAAGGCCTCTTGTCTTTTGAATTGGAGAAGTGCATAGATTCGGCCTCTAACATAACACCACTGTTCTGGACTGTGCTCCTATCATCTAGGGACTTCGTGTAAAAGGTATAACCATTGATCACATACGAATTCCAACTTATGACATCAACCTCAAGACCACGTGCTAACCATTTGATTGTATCAGAAACACATTCCTCTCCCTCGACCTTTTGTTTGAATCAATGTGCAAAGTTCTGTTATGCTCCCTAATCAACCTTTGTTCAGTCATTCGATGATTTTCTTTCCTTACAGCTTCTTTATGTGCAGCTATGCTGGCTTGAACTTCATCAACATTATTCAAGATGTATAAGTGGACTTGTGACAATTAATCAGGATCCACGCTCTTTACTGAAGCCCCTCGCCTACCCCCTTCAACATGCTGATGTTTTGGAAGCCCAATATGTCTTACTTTGGCTAAATAATTTTGACAAAATTTCATGCCTTCTTCAGAAACATATTTCTGAACAATTGATGCTTCTGGCCGGTATGCGTTCTTCACATACCCTTTTAGGAATTTCATAGATCTTCCAATTGGGTACATCCACCGTAAATAGATAAGGCCGCACAACTTTATCTCCCTCACTAGGTGAACAATTAGATGAACCATGATGTCAAAAAATGAAGGAACAAAAAGCTTCTCAAGGTGGCACAAGATAAGATATCCTTCATTCTCCAATTCATCCAACTTTTCAATGTCGAAAACTTTACCACAAACCGCATTGAAGAAGACACAAAGTCTAGTCAAAACGACCCGAAGATCATATTCGGCGATGCCTCGAATAGCTATTGGGAGTAGTCGTTGCATCAAGACATGACAATCATGAGATTTTTGGCCTACTAATTTCAAGTCCTTCATCGATACAAGCCTCTTAAAATTTGAAGAATACCCGAGGGAACTTTTGTGCCATGTAAACACTCACAAAAACTTCGTTTCTCATCCTTAGACAAAGTATGAGAAGCCGGGGGACAATAAGTTCTCTTCCCATATGGCCTTGGATGTAACTCTTCGCATATTCCCATTGCTTGCAAATCCAATCTTGCCTTCACACCATCCTTGGAACTACCTTGTTGTTGAGAAGCGTGCCAACAATACTATCACATACGTTTTTCTCCACATGCATGACATCAATACAGTGTCTCACATCAAGATTGCGCCAATATGGAAGATCGAAGAATACAGATCTCTTTTTCCATACGTTTGTTTCTTTTCTACTCTTTACAGTCTTACCAAAGATGACATTGATATTTTTCACCTTTTCATAAACTTGCTCCCCGCTCAATGGCACCGAAGCATCTTCATACTCTTGGCCACCAAAAAAGGCTTTCTTTAATCGACGATATGGGTGGCCCCGTCTAAGAAATCTCCTATGTCCAAGATAAACCGTCTTTCTTCCATGTTGAAGTTGATGGTAGCGTGTGCCTTCTTTACAAACCGGACATGCTTTATGGCCTTTTACACTATACCCTGACAAGTTCCCATATGCTGGGAAGTCGTTGATATTACAAAATATCATGGCTCGCATTTTAAACACCTCCTTCTTGAAAGAGTCATAAACGTCGACACCTTCTTCCCACAACTCCTTCAAGTCTTCGATCAAGGGCTCAAGGTAAACATCAATGTCATTTCTGGGTTGTTTTGGTTCGGAAATCAACATAGACAGCATGGTGAACTTTCATTTCATGCATAACATAGGAGATAAGTTGTAAATAATCAGGAGTATAGGCCATGAACTATGCATGTTGCTAAGGCTTCCATATGGATTCATGCCATCCGTGCTAAGGGCAAGCCTAAGGTTCCTAGGTTCTTCGCCGAAGTTGGGAAATAATTGATCGATTTTCTTCCATTGAGAAGAATCGGCTGGATGACGAAGCTTTCCATCAGAAATCCTCTCATCTACATGCCACCGCGAATTTTTTGCATCATTTTCATTCGCAAACAACCGCTTGAACCTTGGTATGATTGGAAGATACCACAACACTTTTGCAGGCCCCTTATTTAACTTGTACCTTAGGGTTTCACATATCGGACAATTTTGCTTCTCTTCAAACTCTTTCCTATACAATACGCAATCATTCGAGCATGCATGGATCTTTTTATACTTCATGCCCAGTGGACAAAGTATTTTCTTATCATCATAGTATCGATGCGGCAACACATTATCATCCGAAAGCATGTCCTTAAAAGCCTCAAGCATTTCAGAAAAACTCTTGTCCCATGACGTGCCTTCAAGCTTACCAATTTCAATACAGCGTTCAACAATTGATATTTTTTACACCCAGGGTATAGCGGGGTCTCTGCATCACTGCACATATTACCATATGCATGTGATTGATGAAAAGCCTCTTCTCCTACATCACGAATAATGTCCTCTATACGATCATCCATATCCTTGTCATTATCATCAAAGGTCACTTCCCCATGTTGAGACCCACTTGGTATTTTTTTCACCATGTCATACCCATACTGTATAAGTCTTACAAAATCCTTCACAAATTAAATGTGTGTGTATAGCTTCAGGACTTAGTCGCCTCTCATTCAAACATTTTACACAAGGGCAATAAAACTTCCCACTATCATCATTGGCATTTTGTTTAGCAAATTCTATAAAGTCCCTCACCCCATTCTGATATTGAACACTCGTTCGTAAATCATTTATCCAACTGTGATCCATAGTAGAATTCCTATGGACGGAAAGATTTAACATACGTAAAATAAGGCAACCCCAAATGCATATTTATGCTCATAAATATCACAGTGAATCCAAGAAGCAAAATAAATGCATGACGAGGAAATTAAATGCTTCGCATGAAGGTGTTGTGGACTCACATGTAGCATATAAATTCAAATGCGAACCCTGAGTCTTTCTTCTCCCGCGACGAACGTTGATGTTGCAGCCAGCAAGAGTACCCTAAAAACATTTGTTGGTCAGTTGGGTAGGTCTAAAGTCCAAATATAATCTTCAAAATACAATATTCATTAACAACAGAGAAACCCACAAGAGCATTTCATCAATTTCGTTCAACCCATGAAAAACCCCGAACGATAAGGGGAAAATCATGAAGTTATATAACCAAAACACCTCTTACAAATTGGTCTATATACATTTAGCTAAGGAACTAGAAAGTGATTTTCGAGAGAGCAACGCGAAGCACTAACGAAGCAACACACAAACACTCGGAGATAGAACCTCGCAATCACTTTCGGCGCGACCGAGAGAAGTTCGAGAGAGGAAAATTTAATTTTCCGCACGACGAGACATGTTTTAATATTTGGACTTTATTAAGACCGATTAATTATAAACTGTCCGGTCCTAAATATTTTTTATTAATTTAATTTTTAAGTTGCAATTAATTCAATTACTTATAAGACCGAATTCTTCTCTGTATCCGGTCCTAAATATATAATTAATTTTTAAGACCGGGGTTTTAGAATACTCCGGACCTAACATTTTATTATTCATTTTATTACGCGCGTAGATTTTATTAAGACTGGTTAATTATAAAGTAGTCGGTCCTAAATGAAGGTGGAGCTAAATCACCAAGAGGGGGTGAATTGGGGATTTTGAAACTTTTTCGTTTTGCTATGTTTTTGTACAACAAAACAGAGGTGAACAGATGATATAGAGAAGAACAGCTAGACACAAAGATTTATACTTGGTTTGGTCTAACTCCTTGACCTACGTCCAAATCCCCGACACTCGGGATTTCCACTATGTCAATTGATTACACACTCGTACTCAAGAGAAATTCTCTCTCTAGAACTTACTCCCCCTTACAAGTCAGAATCAATGAACCCAATCACCAAGTCCCCTTGACTTGTGATTCTTTACAATAAATGATTTGCAGATAAAAACTCTCTCTAAGAGTGAGTGATGATAAACACCGAAGCTTATAATGTCAAAAGACGAATACAAGTGAAAACCGAAAGGTAGTTGAGAGACTTGAATGCTTGTGCGTTTTCAGATGTCTTAGTTGTTGAAGAGACTTGAATGCAGTCCTATTTATACTTAGAGATCATTAAATGACCGTTGCTATCCCAATAAATCCGTTGGAGAAGTTCAGCCAAGATTAGCAGATGGTTTAGGCATCTTCTCTCCAATCTTCACTTAACCCACTGGCTAGATGATCGAGTTGACTCTCTCGCGAATTTGTCTGTTGGAATAGCAGTTAGTTGCTTGTTGTAGAAATTATTCTTTAATGCTTTGCAACCGTGTGCGAGTGGATTAAGCAAAAGTATGCAAGTTTCGGGTTCAAAGCATTTAATGTTCCGACATCACCTTTTGCTTTTGCTTTAAACCTTCAATAATCATTCTTTAAGCATCAAACTCACTAAACAAACATGGTTAAACATAGAAGGGAATAGTAGAGAATAATCTTGGAAGATATTATGATTAAAGATTAAGGATTCACAAATTCGTCTGATTTGATTTTCAAACTTAGCGTTCAATACTCGAGTGTGTTCATCAATACTCGAGTGTGTCACTTGTGCACTCAAGTCAATACTTGAGTATTCATTCGATACTTGAGTATTCTTCTTCCGAGAGGAATCATCGAGTTTTGACTTTGGACCTTATCATTGAAATAAGGTCAATACTCGAGTGTCCAAATCAATACTCGAGTTTTGAACTTTTGATATGAAAATAAGTTTAAGTTCAAAACCTCAATACTTGAGTATTGACTTCAATACTTGAGTGTTCAAATCATTGACAAAGGGCAAAGCTTTCTCGTATGCCCAATGCTCGAGTTTTCAACGCAATACTCGAGTATTCATTCATCTTGAAAAACTTTGTGAAGTCTTTCCCAAGTCAATACTTGAGTATTGAAATGAATACTTGAGTGTTCAAATTGTTGTCAAAGATGAAAGCTCTCTGTAAGTCCAATACTCGAGTTTCCAACTCAATACTCGAGTTTCCAACTCAATACTCGAGTGTGCATTTGTTTTAGAAAAGCTTTGTGAAATCTTTGCCAAGCCAACACTTGAGTATTCAATATATGTATATAACTTGTAGTCTTTCTGTCAGTCCAAGACTCGAGTGTGGATACCAATACTCGAGTATTCTTGGTGCTTGAAAACTTTGATAAATTGATGACAAGACAATACTTGAGTTTTCAAAAGAATACTTGAGTATTTATAAACACTTGTTAAATATAAAAGCTTTGTGAAAGTCCAATACTCGAGTGTGCAAAACCAAAGCTCGAGTGTCCATAAGATGAACAACTTGATATCTCTCTGTATGGCCAATACTTGAGTATTCAATGGAATACTTGAGTATTGAAAGCTAAAGTCATTATTGAAATTGTCTCGTATGTTCAATACTTGAGTATGCATATCAATACTCGAGTTTGGCTCGGGGTTGAAAAACTTGGAGTGCTCTTCGTAAGTCCAATACTCGAGTGTTTTGTCCAACACTTGAGTATTGCTTTGTGTAATGGTTTTTGAGCAACTCTCTCAAAGTCAATACTCGAGTTTCAAACCGATACTCAAGTGTGGCTTTGACAAGAAGTTTTCCAACTTGCCAAAGACCAACTTCAATGAATGTTTACAATTGTTAATTATCATCAAAACACATAGAGAACTAACACTAAATATATAACTTTTTAAGACCGAAGTCTCCTAAAACTTTGGTCCTAAATTCTCAATTTTTTTTAATAGAGAAAAAAGGATTGGCTTTGGCGAGCGCAACAATTGAATGAATAAAAATTAAAGAAAGCTGGAGTTTAATTTCTTTAATTACTGGAGAATATGAACAAAAAATTAAAAAGACACAAGCTTAGTTCTTAATGCTACATATATTACTTGAATATGCATGTACACAAGAAAAAATATAAAAACAAGCTGACAAGCAGAAAATTATCAAAAACAAGAAAATTATCCTAATAAAGCTTTTATTATCCTTCAAAGTCTTGGTGATGTTGGCGTGAGAAGCAATAATTTCCCGCCGGATATCATTAGAGGAAAGAGGAGAGGGGTCACGGTAGGCGCACTGGGGCCAACTGGTTGGAGAGGTGGAGCAGGAATCTCTTCATGGTCTGAAGGCTGGAGGGGGTTGGCAATCTCTTCATCATCGGAAATAACAATGGGTCCAACGACCCGAGACTCTTCTGTTTCAATAGAACGCACTCTCGATGGAGGAGGCGCACCGTATAACGATCGTATCAAGGCACGAGCAGCTGGAGTAAGAGCACCCTTACGAGCGGTTCTCTTGTATCTAACTATGGTTTGAGCAGTTGGCGCAAAGAGGTATGAGGAGTTTATTAATAAAGGCAAAGTGCAGTTCTCAGATAAGCCACGTACATAGTTTGGAGTTACGAGGTAGTGAGGAGTTAATAAGGAGTTAAGGACAGAGAGGTATGATGAGTTAATAAAGGCAAAGAGCATATGAATGATCTACTTTACGAGCGTCTTTTAGAATTATGCGATCTAAAATATTATTTAAATATTTTTATTTTAAGACCGACCTTTTAATATATGTCCGGTCCTAAAAGTATATTATTTATTTTTTTATAATGAATTAATTTTAAGACCGACCTTTTATCTTTTATCCGGTCCTAAAAGTATATTATTTATTATTTATTACTTTTAAGACCGACCTTTTATCATTTATCCGATAGTCGTATCCTTACACTCTATCAGAGTCATATCCTTACACGCTATCAGAGGATCTCTTCAGCTTCCAGATAAACTTCCCAACTAGGCGTCTCCTCGTATTCTGATGAACTATGCGTCTCTTCATTAATGTTTCCGGCGTTTCACATTGTTCAGGATGGGTTCTCTATTTAAACCCGTTGTTACTTTACTTTCATTACATTCTTTTCCATCACTTCTACAACCTCCACGGTAATGGCTGCTCCACCACCACGAGGTCCTCCTTTTCCTCTTAATCCTTTTCCTCCTCCGTACCCTCCACCTCCGCTCCCTCTGAACCCGTCTACGAGACAGATACTGCAGCATCTCCTAGCCCGTGTAACACATATAGACCAATGAATGGACCAGCTTTTCCAGGTCTACAACGCCGTCAACAACAAGATCAACGCGATACTCGATGCCCAGGACGTTGAGTACAATCCCCTAGATGACGACTCTCCGACCTCTCCGACGACTCCCTCCCCTCCGACAACGACGGGGAGGAGTAAATATTTTTATGTTTTTTTTTTGTTTTTTAATGTACGTGGGGGCAGCATAAAAAAATATAATATATCTTGTTTCTTTCCTATTTTGATCGCCTTGTCCTTCTCATTATATTCTTTCTTTTTCCGACAAAAAGGGAAAAAAACAAAACATTGTCTTCGTGTGTATGATCAGCATTAAAAACTCGCACATTAAAAACTCCAACAATATACAGTTAAGATCAGACCAACAAAACAAAAAACATCGTTTACCTTATTCGAATAAAAACAAACACAATGACAATTCTTCTCAAGTTTGGACCATCGTTGTCGTCGGTTTTGCCTCGCCCTGATTTGATACAAAGTGTCCTTTTCAATATCTTACTTCCTTTTTCGACAAAAAGAAAAGAGACAAAGAAAAGGGAAACCGATAATCAAAATCAGGAGAGGTAAAATAGACGACAATGAGGACCTAGCTTGAGCAGAACGCCAGAACCTCGGTTGTCTTGAGCCCTAATGTTTTAATTTGTCTGAAAAGCAAGACAACATTTAGTTAAAGGAAGAATATTAAGACCGGACATTTAACAAATACATGGTCAAAATAAAAAGACTTTTAGGAGCGGACAGTTAAAGCATATACGGTCCTAAAAGTCTCATATTTCTTATTTAGGACCGGATGTTTATAATATAAGGTCCTAAAAGTCTCATATTTTTTAGACCGAAGACTTTTAGGACCGGATGTTTATTATTCGGACTTTTAATTAATATACTGTCCTAAAAGTCGCGAATACATTTCTAAGTCATTTACAACATCCTGAACCTCAAATTTCAAGCACTAAATAGCTTTATCCACCATCCAATAACATTCAGAAACCCAAAATGGACACAAGACAATTGTTCGAAAAATTAAACAATTTTATTTATTGAATTTTACATTTGCCTATGTATTTACAAATGAATATTGTTCGAAAAAATAAACAAATTTACAGAAGATTATTGTTACTACAGGATATATTTACAAATGAATTTAGGACATTAATTATTGTCCTGACTTTAAGGTCAGGTCATACAGATATTCACAAAACACATTGCGTATGTGGTCCAGTTCATCATCAGAAAAGAGATCAGGGTAGTTAAACATCTGTAACATTAAGCCGGCCCGAAACTGAATTAACTTGCATGCATATTTCATATGTAACATTAAGCCGACGTAAACCGAATTAACTTGCGTGCATAATATGTAACATCAAATACATTTACCTTTGCAAATAATTTAGTACTTCCTTTAGTGATAATATCATACATGTGTTTCATGACGTACTGGCCACATAAGTTGGACTCTGGTGGTTGCCGATGGGTCTAAAAAGAACAAGAAATATATATAAGAGCATATATATCTTACTGACCAAGTTCACAAGGCAGTGAGCCAGTGTACAAATATTGTACCAACCTCTAGTTTGAACCATTTAGGCTCTTTGGCTTGATAAGAACGCTTTTTGTTGACCTCGATTTGGAAGGTCCTCATGGCACTATCATCAAAATCACAAATTTATCAATAATAATGTTCACCGAAAATTCACAACGAGATTTCGCAAAGAGAATCAAAATGACATGCTTACTCGTTGACGGTCGCGTCAATGCAGCAGCTCGGCTGTGAGTGGAGCATAAGAAGATAAATTTATGCTCCTCCATGCACATGAGGACCAATCGCGCCGGTGGCGGCTGAAAATTCACAAAAGAAAGTACTCGAAGATATATATGTAGCAGCAATAAGTGAATTGCAGACAAGATTTGTGATATGTACCTGTAGTAGAATGGAAACAGGTACACCTTTCTTCTCACTTCACACAACCTCTTTGATATGTACTCTTGTCTCTCCGCCATGGATGTTGCACTTGAATAGACAAGGCACAAGAATCCAAAATCGTTACTCCTGCCCTTTTGAACCAATAATTGATGCATGAACCTACAATAATGACATCGATCAGGGAATTAGTATATATGTATGTGTGTCTAAATGATGCATTTAAATTATGTACTCATAGAAGAAGATACTTACTTCATAAAAATTTGAACAATTGAATCGAAGCTCACTTCTAGGAAGCAAAGCGGACTCAACATCAACGGTGTCAACTTGAACCGGGTAGAGGATGAGGGAGGCCTACTACTTCATTGAAAGGCCAGGATTTATCTTTAAAATATCCACTCTTCACCATATCTGATATTTTTTTCCCTTGCAGTCAACTTAGCAGTAGGGGATTGAGCTTGAGGAGGGGATGGAGCTTGAAGAGGAGATGGAACTTGAGGACGAGGGGTTGAAGCTTCAGGATGAGTAGAGACATAAACCAGCTTCACTGGCCAAGAGATGAAGGTTCACTTGACATCACTCACAAGTTTCAGCTGATCAGTTGGGAGAGGGAGAGGTGCATCAATGATCACCTTTTCAACCAACACTCTGACTTCATTATCACCCATTTGTTGGTGATGTACAGTTGATCCCAATAAGTTGTGGACAGTCCCTTTTGCAACCAATAGTAGTCTATCATGATGATCAGGATCCTCCACATAAAGGTCACAATGTTGCTCTGACTGTCTAATAATGCAGCTCCCTCTCGGTGCTCACTGCACAGGTGCAGGTGAGTGTGTGAAGGGAACACTGTCCTTAGATGATTGCTCAAAAGCAGCCTCATCTGGTTCATTTCCTCCCTCATCTGGCTCATCTCGGATTGAAACCTTGCTTCTTTAGCCGCTGCTTCCTCACTTAATTTGGCCACCGTCTGTTCCATCTCTTCCCGGTAACCATACATTGTCTATGGCGTTTGGCGGATTTACCAAAGTATTCCTTCAGGCCTACCTGTCCTCCAATCCCCCTTACATGCCCACCATGGTCCGGTTTTCCGTAAGCGCAATTGATCGAACATCACTCCTCCCGTCCGACACGAAAGATCCCTCTCGCTTCTTTCTTTTTAAGCACTTCCCGTAAGGTACGGATAACGAGAAGCTTAGTAATGAAACATGTTTAATAACTAAAAAATAACAATAACGATAATTACAATTCGTTCAAAGCAACTACACGAGTTTGTTCACTCGTGTAGGCGCCGCTTGGCTTTTGCCGAATGTGCAGCCACAACTCCTCGCGAAGTATTGGAGATGGCGGATCATGTACCGCAGAAGGATTGGATTCTGCTTCATCTTCCAATCTGTTCCACTTGGCCGCCATCAACTCTTTTTTAGCCTTTTCATATACGCCGCGAGAAGCCCTATACGTGCAATCATTCTTTCTCCCTATCTCCTGTGCTTGTTCCCTTCTTTCCTGTGAATCAGAATTGAAAACAACCATTAATTATGAATTTCAGCCATCTCACTAACAGAAATTAGAGAACTTCTTCTTGATATGAACCTCAAACACTAGTCAAATTCACTTCATCAAGTTTCAACATTTTATTTAAGGAAGATGTAGAATTGTAGAAGAAATTGGAGCTATGTTTTGTACTGCTAGGTAGATAGGTTAAGAAACAAAAGAGAATTATGCTTACAGAATAATACAAACTTGATCCTTTTTAAGACATCTAGTGGGATCAGCAGTCCTCATTATATAGTAACAGAACTAACAGTAATGTCTAACCATTACCTACTATAACAGAACTAAGACTATAATAATGGCTTGACTCTTATGCCATTATTATTTCCCTAATTACCTTCTTAGTATTTTACCTTTTCGTGGTTTACATATCGACTTGCATACACAAAGGCAGGAAATGTATACTTCTATTCACACACCAAACAATTTAACTAACAGGATTAGATGAACACAATAACATTCACATATCCGCACAGGTTATATAAGCAAACAAAAGGGCAAACAAAACTAAATATAGACTCACCAGAGCTTCAGGAGTGGTCCACAGCTGAACAAATTGTTGCCAAGTTTGTTCACCAATAAATGTGTACACGTCCCAAGGATGTTTGTCAGGCTGAACCTCGACAAAAATATACGTGTTAGCGAGAAAGGTTTTAAACTTCCTCCACCGATGAGCACAATAAGACAATGTCTTGTAACTTCTCAGAGTCAGGGACAGTGTATGTAAGCGGATAGTGTCCCAAATAGGTTGCTTTACATTGCCAAAGTCCACATTTTTCCACTCATCTGTCAAGATGCTAACCTTGCTGCGTGCAAGATAGCCCACAAAACTAGTATATTTGCTTTTGTTAGGACCGAAAGGCTGCAACTTTTCATCAAACTGAATATCGAGCCTTGACCCAGAAGTCCGACTTAGGGTTATATCCATCATTTGTGTGCCTCTTCGACCACGACGTGTAGGGCGGTTACGAGGCACATTGTCAGATGAAGAGGGTTCATTTTCACTGTTCATTTTCAAGACAGGAAGAGAGGAATGCCTGAGCAAATGAGAGAGTAACAAAGGCTAATGGTACGTGGGCGAGAAAGAGAGGTAATGCAACAGGAAAAGTGGTTTCACAACAAGAAGAGGGGTTTCAGAGTTCAGAGAGACAACGTATGTCGTAAGGTAACATTTCGCGCGGAGAAGTATATTTGGCGTTTTATTTTTAAGACCAGATGAACTAAAATGACGGTCTTAAAGGTTACGTTTTAAGACTGTCATTTGTTAAACACCGGTCTTAAAAGTAATAAACTATTTAGTACCGGCCACAATTTATGTCCGGTTTTAAAAGTATAATCTTTAAGACCTCCTGTTATATATATCTCGGTCTTAAAAGTTTTATTTAATTTTTTCCTTATTATTTTGGACCGTAGAAAATATAAGTCGGCTGTTTGAAATTTCCCTATAAAGAAATTTGATATTTCAATTTTTTTAATAACATTTTTAAGACCGTTTGTTTTTTTAAGCGGTCCGAATAATATATTTAAGATCCATTGATAAAGGATCTGGTCCAAGAAGTTCTTTATATTTACAAAACTGCCACCGGTCATACCTTTAAGACTGGGGAGTCGATTGTTCGTTCTAAATGAGGCGGTCTTAAAACCCTTTTTTGCACTAGTGAAATAAAGAGATTTACAAAACAAACAAAGGAATTCAAACGAATCCAGCGAGTTAAAAATTTGTAATCGTTCACCTATTTGTCTTTTCATTGACAAAACTAATTTTATTTTGACCCAACGAGGTGCGAGTAATATTTTTTTTAACTCACTGTATTTTTTTAAATCCCTTTATTTGTCTTGTAAATGTTCTTATATAAAAAATAAAGGGCATCAATCTAAATGCTCTTATGTAAATCAAGTACAAAAAAAATAGAGTTTCAAAGTGGCAACTTTTGGCGGTGACTTTCAATGTCGCCGTGAAAGTATGACTTTCAATGGCGACATTATGTTGTCGCCACCGAAAGTATGACTTAAATTGTCGCGCTGAAAGTGATAGTTTCAGCGGCGACTTTCATATGTCGCCACCGAAAGCATATTTCGGTGGCGACTTAATGTCGCCATTGAAGTCTTTTTTTAATTTTAATTTTAGTTTTTTTCTTTTTTTTTCTTATGATATTTATACAATAAATATGTTTATTGGTGTAATTTTTTGTGAAAAAAATAAATTATTTTTTTGGATTATTGTGAGATAAAGAGAGTTTGAGAGATAGTATGTTGTGCATGAGAGAGAGAGAGGAAAGAAGTGGGAAAATAGTGATATAGTGTTGATAATTCTTAGAAATTGATAATGTTCCAATACATTTTATTTTCTTTTTAACTATTTTTGAAATCCAAATGTACATAAAAAGAAGTTTATCTATAGAAGAAAATGTGCAATGTCAAAGTATCAAGTAAAAAGTCAAAGAATTTCTTGTTTTATCTTGTATATTTGTGGTAGAATATAGATATATTTACTAACTCGCATTATTACATTAATGTTGTTGGTAAAAATTATTTTTTACTTGACTTTTTGTTCCATGAGAAAAAAATGTTAATATAAAAAATAACTTATTTAATATAGCAAACTGCATATTAAAGATTTTCATTAATGATTTTTTAAAAGAAAAGATATTTATTAACGTGAGAAAAACAACTTATATATCACATAAGTAAAATTGTGTGATTAATGAAGATTGATTTCTTTATTGACAAAAAACTAATTTGAGTTCTTTCAAAAATAAATATTGTTCAAAATTTTAATAAAAATGTTTGTCATGTTTTTTTCTTTTTAACTCAAAACATTCTTAATCATGATTCTTCCCGAACACAAAAACTCATTTGGTTTAAATGAATCATATTTTATTTTATTATATATTAATGTTAATATATATGCACACTTATTAAAAAACTAAGTTAAAGAGAAATTAAATTCTTTCAAAAGGAAAGAGGATAGAGAAGATTAGGAGAGTGTAATAAAATCAATTTAGCTATATTTTAAAATTCCAAATTGAGTCTATAACTTAATTAGGGAGTTGTTGGATTTAACAACCTAATTTAGAATTTCTCTATTTTAAGCAACTTTATATGAGATTTTCTCAAACTATTATTCTTCTAAAAGATTCACATGTTCGCTCCAATACAGAGGGAATTTTCCCTCCAAAAATTTCATACGCCCCTCCATTTACTTAATTGGCAAAATGAAAAAAAAAAAAAAAGACATCTCATACGAGTCTGTTGAGCTCAACATCCTCTTCCCCAAATCAAAATCCTCTCATTCTCTCGATTGCTCGCCCGCCCTCAAATCTCAATCATGCAAGCCGATGGCAACTTGTCCGGGATCTTCTCTTGTAGTCCTTTGATGAAATAAAATATTTATTCCCTCCATTTAGCTTCCCTTCATTCAATCCGAATAATTTTAAAGAGAAAAATGCAAGTAAACTCAAATTATTATATCTTTTTCCCCCTTAATAATTAAATTCAATCATTTTGCTCAAATTTTCCAGAGAAAAATGCAAGTACCATTACCTCTCCAAATATCAAGAGCCAAATCATTATCTTTACAATATATATTCAATGAAATCATACCATCTCATAATCTTTTATCCAATATTTAAGTTATACAATTTGAAAGTTTCACTCTAATTTAGAAAAGTAAAGTAAAATATATTTAATGAGTTAAAAAATGAGAATTAGAACCCTTTCTCTAACCAATTTGATTTTGAGTTGAAAATATATGGGCACTTCATCATTATATGCTTCACATTATTTTTCTTAAATTTATCGAAGTTATATTATTAAAATTATTATTTTTCTACTAAAAAATTTGTTTAATTAGTTTTTATATCTAGACGTGTGGGAAAAACCATGCCCAAAAACATTGCATGTGCATTCCCTCCCCTTATAAAGATTAAAACATATTTCCCCTCCAAAAATTTCGCGCTCCCTCCATTATTTTTAGCGCCTTTCTTTCATTTTCTTTCATTTGCGAACCCTCTTCCTCCACTCACGACTTTTCCTTCGTTCGCGGCTCCCTCCATTGTTTTTTCCCCAATCTCCAAATCTCTCACCCACTCCAAATCGATCCGTCCTCCAAGGCGACTCGGCTCCCATGGAAATGCTTTGTTTGATTAATCAATCAATGGAAATACTTTGTTTGGCTTGTTTTTAGTTGATTAACAAGTTTACCTTTTTCCCTAATTGCTTGCAACCGGACCCTAAGAAGAAGGGGTGAGTGTAAGATACCTAGGAGTAAGCGACCATGTCTTCTTCCGAAGGTGAATCGAAGTCAGATTTGGACGAAGAGGTAGAACAGAAAGCAGACTGACCAAGTCCGAGGGATCCGTACTTGATTATAGTATACGATTTGATAATTTCTGTCAGAACTTCAAAGTTCAAGTGAATCGAAGTTCAAGTGAATCGACTTACAGAGTGTAATACCCGGATAATTATCTATCTAGAATATTATATTTTAGCAAATAATACCTATTTGGAAATAGGTGAATATGTGGTTTTAAAACCTTGTAGGATACTTATTCTATTGTCTAGGGAAATTTCTAATGAAATTAGAGGGATTAAAGTGTCAAAATCCCTAAATACAATTATGGGCCATGAAATGCCCTGAAAATATTATGATAAAATCCCAAGAGGCAATAAAATATTTATTGAAAATTAGAAAGTATGTTGTCTCTAATTTTAGGAATTTTTGGGATTATTTCCCTTGAAAAATAATGAGGCAAAATTAAATATAATTTTGGGGAGCATAAATTGCCCTATGATTTTTAATATTTTACATGGAGCATAAAATACCAATATCAGTAAAATAGTTGTGAGAAAATGATTAATCCTAATTAAGAAAATTATCAACAATTAGAAAGTGATTAGTTAAGTAATTAATGGCTAATTGTTTAAGCCTCGAACAAGAGAATATTTAAGGTAGATTATGGAAAATCCTTTAATTAAGTGTTTATGGCTAATATTAGCATAGATTGTGCTTGCTAATCAATTAGAAAAGATTAAGAAAAATTGGTGAGATTAAGAACATGAAAACCCTAGATCCTAAAAGATTGCTAATCATGGGATTAAGGCTTTAATTAAGCTTCTAGCTAATTTAGATAAATAAAATAATAATAATAATAATAAAGGGAAGAGAAAACCAAAATTTGTGTGTGAAAAGGGTTGTGGGTTTTTCAAAAATAATATCATGATATTTTGTTAATTAAATAATAATATAATTAAGATATTTGTGGAAGAACCAGTTGGATAAATGAGAACCGATAGAAATTAAATCCTATCTAGAAAACCATGAACTAAGTTTCTTAGGTCGACATATTACAAACAAGTGAATTTTTGTCCGTAAGTCGGTGTTAGCGGAAGTCATTTCCGTAATCGCATGGGCGAATAAGGGATCGATGAAAAGATATTTTGTAAACAAAGGGCGAGATAAGAAAAGTGAGAACCAATGGAAAATAAATCGTAACTTGAAATCCTTGAACTAAGTAGAAAACAACTGGACATATTATGAATCGGTGGATTTTTGTCCCAAAATTAGCATTACCTCGAAGTAATTTACAGAATCGGGCGTACTGGCGAAAATGTTCAACATTACAACGGAATACGCTTAATGGGATCAAAAATTTAGTTAACTCGTATATTTCCAAAGAGGAAGAATAGAACTTCAAGGCCGTGTTCCCGCATTTTTGAGATTTTCTAGGATTACGCGATTAGAACACCGAACGGGGACTTTATCGGTAGAAGTTCATAAAGCACATGGATGATGTGGGGGGCAAATTTGTGGTAGAGAAGAGAGGAGAGTGTATGGTTTGCAAGAAGCCACATCTTCGTCTTCTTAACCGTTGATGCAAAAGTTGATCCAAGGGTTGAGATCCGTGGAAATTCTCTATAAATAGCCAACCCTCTTCACTTCATTCCTCACCAATTCACAAAGGAATCCTAGAGAGAGGTTAGAGAGAAGTGAGAGCAAGGAGGAGCGGAGCTCGGAAAAAAAGTAGCGAAGTCTTTGGGTAAGTTCTTCGGTCCCTAGTCTTAAGCTTTGGTAGTTCCTGCGGTAGTTATAGTAGAAATGCTAGATTAATCTTTAATCTTTCAAGTTAGTTTAGATATCATGTTTTAGGGATAAATATGATATTTATTTCAAAAATATATTGGAGATGGAGGTATGTCAAAATTTTGGAAGATTAGAGTTAAAGTAACGAAGTTCTGGCGAAATTCCGCCAATTAGGAGAGTTAGGGGTAAAATGGTAATTTGCACCTAAAATGCCTATTATGATGTTGGGCCTTGATAATATGATATTATCCTTATAGGATATCTGTAATCACGTACCGCTGTCGTACCGCTGTCAAAAAGTACCGAAGTTCCGTCAACGAAGGTACGTTCATGTACTGTAACACTAACTCTGATGCTTATTGTATGCTTATATGTGATAGACTATTTCATAGAGTCATGGACAGGACTTTGTCTTGGGTCATGCACGTGTCTAAGACTCTGTCTTAGTTCACTGTTTATACATTCAGCTTTATTTATGCGGGTTACGATCTTGGTAATGCCGTTGAGTTTTCCTAGCGAGGACACGAGGAGGCTGCCGTGGCACCGGTTAGTGCAAACATGGTTGACGGTGCATGTGCCGTGCTATGTACTTGTTGTTGTGATTGACATTACATCTCGCTTTGTGTGCTTATGTATTGTTGTAACCTTACATCTGTGTGCTATGTATTGGTTAATCTTTGTAATGTTATGAATATCTCGTCATACATATTTTGTCACACATAAGCATGAGGTTAACCGTTACCCGAGGTTCAATGGGCATTGAACCTCGCTCTTAACATAGCGTCGGGTCGGGAGGACCGAGGATCGAGGAGAAAGGCAAGCATAGGGACTCGGTAAAGACTTTCTTCTTTTGTTATTTACTTTTGAAAACATTCGGTATAACGTACCGCTACCGTAATCGCCGGACTTACGACATTTATAATATAAATATCAGTTACTCAATCGCTCCGATGCTCTACTCTGATGGAAAAAAAAATATACTGCTTTTGAAAATGGGATGTTACACAGAGGATGACATAGAGTTCGATATGATGGGGATTGATCCAGCACTTGCCAATGCATTTCGAATAATTCTTATAGCAGAAGTGAAGTCTTTATGTGTTCTCCATATTTATGGTCAAAATACCCCTTTGCTATCTGTATTTGGATTTTGGAGATTTTGAGAGTTGGATTTTATACTTTTGTATTATTGAATGCTCGTTGTAATATATTTTAGATGATCATTGCTGTTGGAGATATTCAATTTCAATTCGATTGCTATACATTCAGGTTCCAACAATGGCTATTGAAAGAGTATATATAGCAAACAACACATCAATTATACAAGACGAAGTTCTTTCCCATCGATTGGGTCTTATTCCCCAGGCTGTTTGAATACCCTGGTATGCATATCTACTGAAACAAACATTAAATTGTATGACATATCAATTATCATTGATAATTCTCTTTATGTTGTTTGATATGACCCCTTGCTTTGGGTTGAACTGTGAAGTTGAGTATTTGTTGTTTGATTTTTTTTCCTTTTTGCTATAATTAGAAAATGCGGGAAATGACAAGAATGAAAAGAACACTATTGTCTTTAAACTCAATGTTCAATGTGAAAAAGGGCATCCTCGAATTAGTGGTAAGAGAATTGAGCCTGTAACTCACAATTACATCGTTTATATCATTTTCCTTCTTTTGATTTTTTAACTCCATTGCAGTAAAATCAAATGAACTGAGGTGGTTACCTAATGGGAGTGAACTTCCTGCTGAAGATGTCAAACTGAATTCTGGTTCAAAACCAAGAACATTTACTTCATTTAGTTGCAGTCAAGATTCCCTTCCTGAATTTTCTACCTATCCAATTGCTCCCAAAGCAAATCATGTATTTATGGACGTGTTACATTTACCTCTTAAAATGACTTCTCTAGTTTTATGCAGATTTTTTGAGTTGATTTCAATAGGGTTGCGAGTTTTGTTTTCTTGCATAATTGTTACCTTGGGATGTGGGTATTATTCTAAGATATCATATTCATGTTTTAAAGTTTGATGCAGAGGGTGATAGTTCAAAAATATATGTTAGTTGCATCTCTTTTCGGGATCCAGTCTGTGAGGATATAGCAGATGCATACCAGATACCAGCAAATTCTTTTGCTGATAAATGCATTTGTTTAGTGTCACGCTTACCAAGTTTCCATGTACTTAGGAGTACACTGGAGGAGTTATTTGCACTGTGTTTTTCTCCAAATGGAAGTTAGTAAGTATTCTCTAGTGGCAAAAACATGTTAGTTTCTCATAAAAAGAAGAAAAAAGCTAATTTCATTAAAAAAAAAGTCCTAGTTTTGCTATGAATGATGAATCCACGTGGCACATTTTAGTTTCTAGCTTTTAATGACACTTTATGATGTTTTTCCAGCATCTGTGCAAAATACCCGAGGGAGTGTGTCTTCTTTAGAGGTGGGGTTATTTTTTATTTATTTTTATTTTTGTAGTTTATACCGTTGTTTAGTTTTAAAATTCTCAGTTCAACTTTGTTATTTTTTCTCACAATGGACATGGAATTGATTGATTATCTTGTGTGCTTATTCTGTTTGTTTAATTTGATGTGACTAGGTGGATATAGTATAACTGTGATATTCTTAATGATGGTGGTGATAAATTTAGAGTTCTCTGCCATCCTGGCTACTTTTTGTTTGTTACTCTTTAACTGGTTATTATCTCTCAAAATTTGTAATCCTTAAAAAATTGTAATGGAAAAGCTTGCCTTGAATATCAGAAGTGGAGAATATGAGCACTAGCGACTTGTTGACTGGGAATTAGTGCATCATCCGAAGGGCATTTGGAAAATATATCTATTGTGCAAAACAGTGGGGTTTTCCTTGGTAGTTTTGTGCATTTTATTTTTTGCGAGGCATTAACACGGTTTTCCTTATTGGTGTGTCAGAACTCAGAAAGTACTTTTGTTAGAAAGTCAGCAGCAAGCATGCTAAGTGGAAAGAGGCCTGCTTAGGCAGCAGTATGTATACCTGTCTTTGCTCGTATGTTTTTGGTTTCATTCGCTGTGAGCTTTTACAATTTCAGCCTGTCCCCAAGAAGGGTGGCTCTGTGAAGTCTGGGACCAATAAGGTTGGAGATGGAGGTGCACAGGTTAAGCCTTCAAAATCAATTGAAATCCCTGAAGATGTTGAGGTAAATTGATATCTTGCCCAAGGACTTGATCTGAGTCTACTGTGTTAGTTATTGATACTTTTGGTATATATTGTTGCAAGTCTTTCTTTTAGCCTTCTCATTCTCCTAACTCAGACAAAGTTCTTAATGTACTCCGTTTGGAAATTTAAGGCTGCTTCTTTGGTCTTTGGATAGTAGTACTTTGACCTGATTGCCTTATTTTGAATAAATGACAAAACCTTTTCTTATATTTCCTATGGAGTAAATTATTTAGTGTCCTTGAAGAACTTTGCATCTGTCGTTTGTCTTTAGTAGTAATTTCTTTTGACAAGGTATGAAGATTTGATTGGAAAAAATAAAAATTAAAAGAATTTCACGTATGCGTTGTATATATCTTTATATGTTAACTGACTTCAAGAATTTTTTATCTCACATGTTTCATGCTTTAATTGTAGGCTAACTTGCAAAAACTTCGCCAACAACAAGATGGAACAAATGGAGCAAAGAATACAGGCTCAACTAGCTCTCTTGATGCAACATGAGCAATTTGCAACGACTACTTTATCTATTTCCAGTATTGTTGTTCCACCAGCAAGTCCTTCATAGTTTTCAAGTTTGATGACAATATTTAGACCTTGTTTAGAAAATTTAAATACTTACTGTTAATTTTGAAGAACGTTAGTGTTCTTGTTAATTAGTATGTTATTAATTTAAAATTACTTTTGATCTTTATTATTAGTATTCTTGCTACTTAGTCTGTTGCTGGTTTAATTTTAGCAATTTCCACTATAATATATATATAAAAAAAAAATTTGTTACTTTCGTCGCCACTGAAAGATGTATCAGTGGCAACAAAATTCTTGCCACCGATACATTCTATCCTCGGCGACACTTTTGTCACCACTGATACATCTTTCAGTCGTGACAAATTTTGTCGCCGCTAATATAACTTTCAGCGGCGTCAAAATAGTCACCATCGATACCCTACTTTCGGCGGCGACCAAAAAATGTTTCCGCTAAAAGTATCGGTGACAATTGTATAGACAGCGACAATTTGTCGTCGTTGAAACACTTTCGGCGACGACTTTTGTACTTTCAATGGTGACTTTTGTCGTCGCCGAAAGCCAATTTTTTTGTAGTGTAATGCCCATATTTGTCTTATAAATGCTTTAATGAAAAATAATTGTGTTGCGTGCCCATAGAAAAATAGTTCATTACTAAATTTGCACCTTAACCCTTTTAGAAAAAAATTAAAATAATAGAGAGTAAGAAGAATGATAGGATCCACAGTGCAAAAAGTAACGAAAGTTTAGTCTCCTTAACGACGTTGCTATATCTGCTCCTATATTATTTGTTTATGTATATTTTTACACTTGAAAATAGTTAATTGTGTTTGATACCCATAGAAAAATAGTGGTTACTAGATTTGCGAAATTCACCCTCAATTAATCAAAGAGTGTTACTGTAACACCTCAAATTCCATACAACTTATTGTGCTCGGTGGCACGTCAGAGTAAAGCGGAACGGAGAGCAGGTATTAACGTTTGGACAATGAGTAACTGATATAAAATGCTTAGGCATAAGCTGGTATATTAAAAATCTCAAAGGAATATTCATGTGATACAATAATACAGAACTTGTATAATTACTACTCTTGATATAGTAACTATACAATCTTAAATCAAGCCATAACTAGACTTGTAGCAATGAATCTATCTCACCTAATCAAACATATTGGTCAGGACGAATGTTAGTCTAGTGGAAGTCTCCGCGTCTTTCACGGCGACTTATGACTGAACCACATAGATCAACCCTTCCTTGGTTTAAGCTCCAAATGGTTTGAAATAATTTTATCGGATTCATGCCGTAAACTATATTCTCGATGGACCTCTTCTCGCATTCGCCCGACCGACGCCTCTTCTCGGTTCTGTCCACCGATGCCTTTCCTCGACTCTGTCCATCAGTTCCTTCTCAGATCCAGGTTCCTTTCCTGAATTTTAAGTCAAAGTTGAGATTCAATGCCCATTGAATCTCAGGTAACATTTAACCTTATATGTAAAGTATAAACAATATATGATAGATATTCACGGCTTGGAAAATAATCAATCATGAATCAAACAATCATATAAAGCCATACAAGACATATAAGAGTTAAAGTTATTGTACGCGAACGTACCTTTCACCGCCTAATTGTCAAAATGCCTAACTTTTTGATCTGACTCCGGACTTCCCAGATATCTTATACATTTCCATCGGATTATTTCCTTTTCTATGATATTATAATTAATATCATATTTCCTAGAATAATATCGAAAAGGATATTTTCACCTATTTTGACATTTCTACCCTCGGCGGATTTGTTATTACAATTTTGCCCTTACCTTTTATTAAAAACACGTTTTCAGCATTTTTGCCCAGATTTTTCAGTAACTTTAAAAAATCATAATTAATTCTTAAAAAATCGA
The DNA here is from genome assembly GCA_019022655.1 of Acacia acuminata. Taxonomy (NCBI): domain Eukaryota; kingdom Viridiplantae; phylum Streptophyta; class Magnoliopsida; order Fabales; family Fabaceae; genus Acacia; species Acacia acuminata. The sequence goes on along the minus strand of JAFJYI010000257.1, from coordinate 287,747 downwards.
AATGAGGTTCCATAAAATTACTCATGACCCTTGACATGTCTATTTTATTCCTGTAAAATTTCATGATTTAATGACTTCATTTGCTATATAAAATAATAGCCTCAATTTTCGCGCTAGCAAAGGCCTAAAAAATTTCTATTAGACTACTTAAGAATCGAGAAAGTAATGGTCAAGAATAAGAAGTTGACATTATTCATGCCTCATGCTTGACCAAATTATCGCGTGACAAAAGAGACGTGACATGGTTGTACGATAGGTTGTATCGTATCATCGATCCCCACATGAATTGGGTAGTGGCAATATCTTGCTAGAAGCCACTTATGACTTGTGGGCGGGTACAAAGTATTGGCCCATTGCCAATCTCATGTGGGCCCGTAGGGTCACACACAAAAATAGCCCAACACGAGCAAAAGTGTCCGATTCATTGAATCTTAGATATGTCTAAGATTTAATAAATACTTTATTTAATCTAGGATGAATGTATATATATATATATATATATATTAAATTCGAAAATAATATAATAATATTATTTAATAGAGATTATAATATTATTATATAATATTTGTTTTGTATTTAATTTATTTGATAAATTAAATATCTAAAACAAATAGAGATATTGTATCTCGATTTAATTTTCGAAATAAAGATGTCATATATTTAATTTAATTAGAATTGAGATATAGTATCTCGCATTTAATTAAATAGATAGATATCATATCTTAGATTTAATTTATAGAAATAAATTAAATCGAAGGCTTTTTAATTTGGATTAAATAAATAGATTTGATTAGATCTATTGGATGAATTTAATTAATATATTATTTTAATCCAAATTCATATTTCAAGATTAACGGGATTAATTTTGTATATATAATACGACTAAGGGTTTTAGAAAGACCTACGGGACATTTAGCCAAATGTATCAGAAAAGCCGCGAGGAACCCTAGAGAGAAAAATAGAGAGATGCACAGTTCGAAGGCGCTAGCACATTGCTGTCCATGTTCGAAGACTGTTCGTGTGGATACCGGTAGAGGAAGAAAATTTGTAGAGTTTGCTCCTGGTTGATTGAGTAGGTAGCCCACAAGTTCAAATCAACAAGACGCTTACCAGTTCGTATAGGTACAATTCGGTTTTTTTAAACTTGATTTAAATGCCGTTGATGGATCCTTTTCATTGGGATTCGTAAGTTTTTTTTTATTCCACTGCGTGTACGGATCTCAACAGGTATCTCTTGTCATCTGTTTTCTCATCATCCCTCATAATCTCTAAATCATGTCCGTTGAATCAATCTGAAAGATTACATCATCAAGTTATACTTCTTGGATTTTTCTCTCATCTTCCCAATCAACAGCCTAAATGGGCTTATGGGAAAATGGATTATGAGAGAATCTCCACCCAAAAAAACATATATCCAACAAAGATACTATGTAGCAAATAAGTAATAATATGTTGATGATTTATGCGTGTGTGGGTGAACGTCTGCAATGGAACGAGTATAAATCTAAATGAAGAGTCAATTTCAAAAGACTAATATATATGTGGGGAAATGAAGGTACTTACGTACTAGCTTTCCTTGTGTCTCCACACCATGGTACTTATTCATTTGGCCTTTTGTTTGTTAGAGATTCTCTGTGAGTAAACCACTATGATGACTCCCATATTGGGGATTGGACTTTTATAAGGAAAGTGTGATTTATAAGTTTATAGGGTTCTTCTGGCCCTAGGCTAGATTTTGAAAACTAGTATTTTAAGATGGATTGTCCTTTTGAATTTTTGCTCATAATATAATACTCCCCTGGTCTTTAATGTAAGACCTAGCTAATTAACTAATTTGAGGATATTAAAGATGTTAGTTAAGTTAGTTGATATGATGCTACCTTCGATTTTAAATATAAAACCTACTTGACTTTTTTATGGAGATTAAAGAAGCTACTTAAATTTCTTTAAAATATTTGTACTCATATTTATCAATTTTCTCCAAATTAATTTGTCTGACATATAAATTGATATATAATTTAATCATACACAACATATGACATGATTAAGTAACTTATTCAACTTTTTTAATCTATCAACAAAAAAAAATCAACTAGATTTTATATTTAGGACAAAAGATATATAATATGTTTTCCCCCATAAAATCTCTCCTATTTGATTATCGTTGAGAAAATGTAAATATGGCATCTACCCAATTAGGTCCTACCTTGATTAAGGGAGGAGTAATACTCTTTGGACGAGAGATGATAAGGGGAAAAACAAGAATATATATGTGAGCGAATAGAATAATACTTTTTGATACAGCAATCTAGGGAAATTGTAGACAGTTTGCTGTAACATTATGGAAGCTGTTACAATACATTGTTGTAGCAATGTGTTGAAGCAATTTGGGGATGAATACAAATTAAGGGGAAGTTTGAGCCCTACCTGTTTAATCTCTAATATCTCAAACAATCTTAATTCTTGCACAATTTTTTTTTTATTTCATTAGTTTTAGTTCACTCACTTCAATCCAATATTTTGTTTGCTTTGCAACTTTCACTCGATTCTTCACTGCATCAATTGATATTTTAATACTCGCGGGAGCAATACTCTACTCTAACCTTTATTACTTGTTCGACTTGTGTACTTATCATTGGTATTTAACAACCATGACGAACACGGTGGAAGGGAAGAAGAAGCTCCAAAGACCGTTAATGATAAGATGGAAAGCAGCACGAGGGAGCTATTTACGACTGCCATGGCTTAGAACAAAGAAGGGTGTACGTACGTTAAACTGTTTGCCTATTGCCGTACGTGTGTGTTTTAAAAGGTAAGTGTGATTCGTTTATATAATACTCTATTAGTGATTTACGTTTTTTGCTTCATATATTACTTGTCCCATAATTAATTTTTACGATAATCAAGGAAATCATTAATTTACTTACTCCTTTCCTAAAGTAAATAATGCTCCTAATTTAACTAATTCTTGGAATCTAAAATTAGCACGGAAATAAAAAAATTTGATGCATCATTCTTAGAATTATAACTAGTTCTCCCTTCGCTCTTTTTCATAAGAGCGAAAAATTTGAATTAACCCCACAAGAGTGATATATATTACATTAATTAAAATGTTAGTGATATTTATACTTACTATATCTCTCTATCTTACTTACCCCCCCCTCATAAATAAGGGCATGCTTGGTAAAAAAAAGTTTATTTGAGAAATATTTCTTGTTTTTAACTAATTTTAACCATTTTTTTAAATCGTGTAATTCAGTTATCAAGCTCCTATAATTTGAACCGGAGAAAGTTAATATTATAAACTATTAAAATTGATATGAAGCACAAAATTTGGCTTAAATCACTTATGTAATAATTAGAAGTCTCTAGGCTTTTTAGTGTTAGTTAATTGATACAAATTAAAGGTGTGTTGACCCTAACATATAATTAAATGAGGCATTTTAGAAACTTAGTTGATGGATTATGAATATGAGTAAATTAAGAAAAGACTGACATATGAAAAGTTATCTTATATTTAGGATCAAGATCAACTCCCCAAATATGTATTATATTAAGGACTAGAGGGAGTAATTGTGTGCAGCCGCAATGGAGGATGACGAGGTGAACTGATCTCCCATTCCATGTTGTTCCTTTTCTTTCTTCTTTGGCTTATGGGTTCTTTGATTTCTTTCACTCAATAATTTTTTCTACTTTTCGTTATTATGTCTTCTTTTTTAGCTAAATTTTTGTTGGAAGGAAAAATGTCACCCCCTTATATAGCTCACAGCTCTCTGCCATCGCTTCTCTTATCTTCTCTAGAAAGCTAAAAAGGTTTGATTACAATCTTCGTCCTTCCCGTCATTTATGTTCTCTGCCCTTCCTCCTTTTCCTTTTGTTTTCATTCTTGTTATAATTGAGTTAGGCATTTTTATTGTATCCTTTTTTCTTTCCACTTGGCATTTTGTTATTAAAAAAAAAAAAAATTTGAGCACAAGATGCTTATTTAATTTCTCCTTGTACGTGTGTGAATGTGATGTTCCTTTATCCTTATGACTTTCCTTACAAGATTTTAAATATTATTAGAGTGATTTTTATAGGTTCAACATTTTTTGTGCTGTGATTTGTCTCATAGACATATTTCCGCCTAACCTTTCTTTTAAATTAAGTACGCAGGCGTTGCTGTTTCTGTTGATAGTCAATTGAGTCATTGATTAATTGTTATATACTCACTTAAGTATTGTATATAACGCTTTAATACCATCTACTCACTGGTTATAGATGAGAACCCGCTTATGTTATCTATTGTTATTATTTCTGTTAACTATTATTTTTTAATTGTGATTATTTTTGCTATCTATCATGTTTGTACTAACATAATAATTTTATAGTCAGATTATAATTCATAGGTGCTTCTTGATTATTGTAGAACGCTTGGTATATTTGGTTTTGTCTGCCTTTTTTTTTTTTTTTTTTAATTTCAGCTTTTGTTATGTTTTCCTTGCTCAATTGATTGACTTTTTATTTGGTTATATTTTTGTTTGTTTATTTATTTTGATGTTTGTTGTATCTATCATCTCAAGTGTAACAAGTGATGGCTACCCTGGTACACTTCTAGGATGTAGGTAGCCGTAAGTCTTTTGCAAACTGAACTGAAGTTGTGTGCGCCTTAATTATAAGTGCTCATGAACAGGTGATACGATTTTGCCATCCATATTATACTTATTTCTTGTTTTTCTTCTAATTTTTCCCCACACAATTCTTTGCAAATTATAGTTCATGAACAGGAAATTGGGGAGGCAGATCCATCTCTTGGAGTGATCCAAATGGAAGGATTGGTAATTATTTATGTCTTTTACGGATTTGAAGTTTCTGTGCTGATGTTTATTTTCGTTGTATGCCAGCAGCTTGCTTAGCTTGAATTTGGATGTCAACAGCTTATGCCCCGCATGTTGATTTTGTGTATCTTTGCCATTAATTTGTTTTGGGTGTCTCAGCTGTTTGTTGCCTTTGGAGAGTCCCTTTCTTGCCAGTACACATTGCTTTCTCAAGATTTTTTAATCGAAGCTCTGAGTGCATCAAGCATGATGTTGTTATGATCTTATCTACCATTTTCTGCAACCCGCCAAACATGGACAGACATTGTAGGTAATTTCGTGGCCTTCCATCTTGGATTGTACTCATTTTCACTTGAACTGTAACATTGTGCTTCCAAATTGGGGAGACACTGATTTTTGATGTACATGGCTGCGTTAAAAGTTCATGTATTATGCGTCTTTTTAGCATTTTGTCATTACTTACTTGTAATTGTATAGTTTATAAAGATTAATAAAGCTATGGAGGTCATGGAATCTATGAAGCCTTGTGTCAACCTTAAAGCATTTAAATATTTCAAATGGATTGGGTGAAAATATGGATATCAGCATTTTTTTTTTACTGCATATATTTCAACCTGTTTCATTATTTCAATATTTTTGTAAGAAATTTATGTAATGTACCACCTGCCTGTTGTTAACATTATTTCAATAGTCAGCTTTCTTTTTTAATTATGAATTTCAATCACCAACATGTTTACTATGTTTTTTTACAAAATTAAATTACCAATATGTATACAAAGTTGATTCTGTCTGAGATTCTTTTGTTAACTGGTAGAAGGCCTGATGTTGTTTTTTCTTTGAAAATAGCGCTTCTGATTGTTTAGTAGCTGCATCTAGCAGAAAGTTGGAGCCCAACCGGTGGCTGTTAGCAGCACTAACTTTCTTAATGGAAATTAAATCCTATTGGCTGAAAAGGGCTCGACTTACAGAAAAGAGCTTTTGAAACCACGATTTCGGTGTTTGCCAGTGCACTTAATAATGTATAGTTTATGTCTAGGATTGCACGATTCGCAGCTGAGGGCAGTGACCTAGGGAACAATCATTAGCATATAGAAGATTAAGTTACCATCACTCCTTTCCGTTAAAGTTTGTGGTTTTATGGGGCACATATGCATGCAAATTTATTACTATTTTAATGTTCTGTATTTTTAACAGTGCAATAAATTCCCAATACTTTCATATTAAGTTGAAATATAATGTGAAAATTGGTACTTTATATTATATTATTCTATTATTCTTGTAATCATGTAGTAGGGTGTATGTAACATCTTCTGTGAGGAAATCTGTACAGTCCTACTCTGAACTTGTAACTTAACAAAGTCAACATATTTCATTGATCACTTTCTAGTGTTAACATTCAACTGTGGATGTTAAGCTCACAGTACAATCCAGCTACACTTCATAGCTTAACCTCTTATCTTCTTAGAAAAGTCGCTGATTGGATAACAAGGCAATGGATCAATGACAATATGTCTACTTTATGTTAATTTCTGAGGGATTACCAATGGAATATGAGCATATGATCTTATTCTAGGAGTTGAAGTTTTGAAGAAACATCCTTCCTAATTTCTTACTCCCTACAACTCATGATAATATAATATTTTTGTGATTTATTTTGACTTTGGTACTCTGAATTTATATTAATTTTCAATTTAGTCTTTTAATGTTATAAAGTGTATTTTTAAGTATCTTAATCTTAATATCATCAATTTCATTAACAGAGTGATGACTAAACAAATTCAAATGGTCATAGTGCAATTAACTTTGAGGCAACTATACTAAAAGTAAAATAAATATACTGATCTTTTTACATGTCATGAAATTTGGCTAAAGTATACTTTTAGTCCTTTAAGTTTTACATAAGGTATACTTTTGATCCTTTAACTTCATAAAGTATACTTTTGGTCCTAAAATTCTAACACCGTTAATGTTGCTAACGGAAAAAGCTGATGCAGCGAACTCAAGTGATGACTAATAACACTTAATTACACAAATTTTACATATTCTTCAATTTAACCATATTTTAAATTTAAGCCTAATAGTATTTAATTACAAAATCATCATTTAAATTTACACCGTTATCACTTGAGTTTGCATTTTCCGTTAGCAAAATTAACGGTGTTAAAATCTTAGGACCAAAAGTATACTTTATGAAGTTAAGGGACCAAAAGTAGACTTCATGTAAACTTAAAGGATTAAAAGTATACTTCAGCCCATGAAATTTTAGTATTTCTAAAAACCTACAACATGTATGTAAAATTATATCTCTTTGAAATTAGCTCATTTTATACATTAAGAACTATTTTTAAATATTTACACCTATGACTCTTCAAAGGAAGAACTGATGGTTATTGGCTCTCAACATATATGACCGATAGAAATTTTTGACCCACAGTCTTCACAAGCCTTCAATATAATCAATCATAACTCTCATCATGTTAAGAGGAAAAGCAAGTAAAAAGGAAAATCAATGTAAACTATTTGGTAGAGCAAACCAAATGCCCTCCGAAGGAGATTTCCCTTTTTTTGTCATGGAAAATCACACAAACCTCAACAGCAATAGCTCTTCGTCTTATCACTTCAAGTTCTACTTTTAACAACAGTTGTTGTTATCGTTCCAACCCTCTTTTCGTCTCCATCAATAAAATGTTTTTCAACAAATTAGTAGCCCATAGCCATCTATGTACTAATTAATTAGTTGAAAAACATTTTATACCTAGAACAAATTGATGGAGACGAATAGAGAGTTGGAATTGCTAAAAGAAGAACCATGAAGAGCTATTGCTGCTGAGGCTTGTGTGATTTTCTATGACAAAAAAAGGAAATCTTCTTCGATGCGAGCATATGGTATGCTCTACCAAATAGTTTACATTGATTTCTTTTTACTTGCTTTTCCTCTCCTCTTTACATAATGAGAATTATGATTGATTATATATTGCAGGCTTGTGAAGACTCTGTGTCAAAAATTTCCATTTGTCATATATAACCAGAAGGTGGTTGTTCTTTTAAAGAGTCATAGGTGTTGTTCTGGTGTAGAACACAGATGTCCAGCCAGGGGCTGGTAGATTGATCTTGGATGTATCGGCGGACACTGGGTATCTATGAAGGAGATAACCGGAGAGCGTGGATCACCGTACACGACAAAAGGGGTGCTGTGTGTGTGCACAAAGTGAGACCGTAGGTAAATAGTCTAGGTTTAGAGTGTGTGCACCTTGTTACCTGCCTTCTATATTTATAGAGGCGTCTGGTGCGATATCCGAGGCACGCCATTAATGGGGGCCATTAATGGGGCGGATATTGGACGATATCCCATTAATGTGACGTGTCATTAAGGGGGCGGATATCCGAGATACTTCCTAAATGGGACGGGTATCTCGGTGGATTGATATGATTGGGGCGAATCCTGCCTAGCCGGGATTTCTGGCTCTCCTGCCATGATTGGCGGATTACGCCTTCTGCTTGGGCCTTGCTATGGACTTGGAGGCTTTTGGGCCGGTCCGTAACAGTTGCCCCCCAGCTTGGCTGTTCATGTTGTTGGACGGCCGAGGTGTGTGATACTCCCGGTCCGGCGTGTGACCGGGGCCTATGCTTTGGCCAGCCCGGCTCCTTATGCCGCGGCTTACCTCTGTGATGTCGCCCTGGATGGTGCCTTGGGCCGTTCCAGACCGGGGCACATTAGGTGGCCTCGGATTTAAATGGTAAGTCCCCTGTTCGCGGGTAAACCGTTTGGTCTTCTTTCCGTAGGCGCCATCATTGTGTCTTTCACGCCTGGCGTGTCCTGATTGGAAAGGGTCTGCATACGTCGCGCCGTTCCGTGTGCCGATTTGTGTGCGCATTTAATGCTCCTTCATCATGTCGTGCATTTCCCATCGTGTCCATGTTCAAAGACCGAAATGCCCCCGGCGTTCCCTCTCCTTCTTCGCAGTTTTTGTTTTATATTTGCGTTTTTCACTATTTCACGCATACAATCTTGTAGTGAACTTGCTCCGAGTTTCTTTCCCGTGAGAACTCCATTGTCCTACAATTTGGTCGTTCAAGTCATCCTCTTCGTTACATTTCACTCGTTCAAGTCATCTTCTTTGTTTCTACTCAGGTATTTTCCGTCCTTGCCTTTACTCTTTTACGGCATACTTCGTCTTGTTTAGATAATCTCTGGTTTTTCCTCTCGTTTTTCCCATTCTCCCGGCCTTCGAGTTTTCTTTTAAGATTAGTTTCGTGTTCTCTTCTATATGCTCCTTCCCTTTGACGTGAAGTCTGTAGTCCTTAGGTTCTAGTTCCTCTTTTGATGGATAGACATAGACCTTTCCTTAGAGTCAGAACAACGCTCACCCCTGAGGAAGAGGAGTTTCTTCGCGCTCGTTACCCGAGAGCTTCTTACTGGGTTCTTGGAACCGAGCTCCCGGAAACAGAGAGGTTAGCACCTCTTCGTCGAGGTGGGAATGGTTCTTCTGGGCGAATTGGGCCTCAACCCATATCTGCTAGAGCTTTGTCACCTTCCATGGTTCGAATTCCGGCAAACACCGTTCCTACCTTTTCACCTTTCCGGCCGGGTAGGTTCTTTTATCGGTTCTAGTGCTCCCGCCTTGATGGCCCAACCAATCGGTTTACGTGAGGGTCCATCCCCGCAAGTTTGGACCCTTATCCTAGTGATTATCTCGGCCCCGTTGGGACCGCTTGGCTGAGAGTTCATTTCACATCGCGCGTGGCGAAGACTTCAGAGCTACCTCGATTATTGGATCTTGTCGGCATCGGCGTCCTTTGGGTCCCCCCTTCCGGCGTGCCCTTTCGTCCGAGTCCGCCGTCTGTTTTGCCTTCTAATCCTGTTTTTCCGGTATTTCCAACTCGCTAATTTCCTTTTATGTTGTATATAGGTTAATGGCTCCAAAATCTTTGCCTTCAGAAAGAAAAGCCGAGGCTGAGGCATCGGATTCTTCTAGTCCACCCGAGGCCCTATGTCGTAGATATCCCTGGGTGTCCCACGAGGTCTTGAAGACCCGGTCCATTATGTCGGACGAGGATATCGCCCGGTTAGACCTACCCACCATGGAGGGGTGCGTCCTACGCTGCCCGGAAGCCGACGAGCCTGTTTGTGTTGAACGAGAAGTAGGCAGTCCCAATTTCTTTCATTTTTATCGGGATTACCTTACACGGGTTGGTGTCCGGTTTCCTTTCACCCGTTTTCAAATGCTTGCCCTGATGCACCCGAGACTCGCCCGTCTCAACTTCATCCGAACGGGTGGGCTTACCCGGTAGCCTTCGAGCAATTGTGTCGTTCCTACCCGGTTCCAATCCCTTGTTCGACCAATCTCTTCTTCTATTATTTCGGCCCTTTTACCCCGGCACTCCTAAGGAAGGTGATAAGTTAAAAGGGCTAGTGTCTCTCCGCGTTAATCCCGACCTAGGAAGCTTATGAAGCCTTTCTCGAAATCTTTTAAGCGGTTTAAGAGTGCGTTTTTTAAGGTTGTCGCCGTACCCGGTAAGCCGGCTTGGTTTCTGAAGGGGGTCGAGGCTGCCGATGTAGGGTGGCGCTTCCCTTTATACTGGGTGGAGAATCATCACAAGGCCAGCCCCTCGTCCTTCCAGATCTCTCAAGAGGACCTCCTACCCGAGATGGTTCCTCACGTCCCAAGATTGGACGCCTTCGTGGAGCATTATGGCATCCCGAGTGCAGCCTTTTTCATATCCGGAGGGATCTAGGCCAATTCCTTCGAATTGTAGGAGTCCCTTGTTTGCCATGCTCTTTATTCCTTTAGTCATGTTTTGTATATTGGCTGCCTACTTTGTGCTTAGTGCTGATTTCCTTTTACCTGTCCTTTTCAGCCCAAGACATGAAGGCCCTTCCAGGCTACTTGAAGAAGGTGAATCCGGCCGCGGTTTCTTCGAGCGGTCGGTCTCAGAAGCGGGCTGCCCCTACCAAGGCTACCATGCCCGAGGCCGATGCCCCGTTGTGGCCAAGAAGGCCAAGGTTTCCGGTGTCGAGACTTCGGCCCCATCCGTGCCCTCCGGATCCCCTCAGGCGGGCGTTCCTGAAACTTCCAAAGGGAAGCAGGTTGTCGTTCCGGAGGGTGAAGGTGCAGCTACTGGGGCCGCGACCGTTCCTTCTGCCTCGGTTCTTCCAGTGTCTTCGACCGCTCCGCCTCCTCCTCCTCCTTCAACCGGGCCCTTACGTCCTTCTTCCATGCTTCCTCGGAGTTTCGTATTTGAAAAGGGGGTGACCAAGGAGATGGATGTAGCTTTTCTCCCCCCTCGGGAGTTTATGGAGAGCCGGGCCTTGTCCCCTCCTAGTGCTGAGGAGGTGCTCGCCGCAGAGCGGTACCTGTGTAAGTCCGTTGGTTTCCTGCAAGCTTATATGATTGTGAGGGAAAAATACACCCCGGGCGATGCGAGAACAGAAAATTGAAGGCGTCCAGGGCCGAGGTTGAGGCCAACCAGAAGGCTCTGGCCGAGGCTGCGTCCGTGAAAAGGGCTTTAGCCGATGCTGAGGCTAAGTTGCACCTTATGGAGGAGGAGCGGGATGCTGCCCGGCTTGAACGGGATGCGGCCAAGGATGCGTTTGTGAAGGTGGAAAAAGATCTGCAACAGGCGCGAGAGGGGGCGGAGAAGTCAGCCTCCCAATGTGTCCGGGCCCAAAAAGCGCTGAGCGAGAGTATGGACGTGGTGAAGGCCCTTCACAAACAGCGTGATACGTTGTTTGATAAGGTTAAAGCCGTCGAGGAGGCTCTGGCCGTATCGCAGGGAGCGCTTAGAGTCCGACGAGCCGTTAAAGCGCACGCGCCGATCGCTTTGAGAATGCACTGGAGCAGATCCGACTTTTGAATCCGAAGACGGAGCTTAACTTGGAGGGCTACGACTTTCGTGCCTTCGTGGAAGATGGAGTGTTAGTTTCGTATCAGCCTCCTTCTGCCCATGCGTCCGGATCAGGAGGGGGAGAGTCGGATGCGGAGAGTGAGGCGACGAAGGATGCTCCTGAGGCCGGTCCTTCTAGTTGAGTTTACTTTTTGTTGTTGGTGGGCGTTTGTGCCTTTGTATTTTGTTGATTCCGGCTTTTGTGCCGTAACTTTGTATGACTTGTAGAGGAATTTATTTATTCGCCCTTCCGCCAATTTCTTAAATTCCATTGTTTGAAATTTGTTGATTGCATTAAATACAAGTCGTGTACTCGACCAACACCGCGGTGTGGGAGATTGGGACAGGTTGTATGTCTTACCCTCTCGGGGTGTTGACTTAACCGCATCGCCTCATCCCGCTTAAATGGCCGGAAAAGATGATAGGAACCGACTTAAGTGCGAGGCTTCCACATGCCGACCGAGGTGTCCGATACCTTCGATCGACATTTTGACCCGATCGGGTCGAGATGGGAGTCTCGCTTTCTTAAGTCGGGCGAGCGTTGACGCGTCAATTTCGCGAAGGCCACGTATGGCGTTTTCGCCGAGCTCTTACCAATGCGCGTCGGAATACAACGGCCGGTGTCATACATCTAGATGTTTTTTTGTTTCTGACCGGGTATAAGTACCTCGGAGTCAGGTTTCGGCCGGGCTTGGTGGCCTCGGCATTAAGCTTAAGCGAAAAATCGTGCACGTTGGCGCCTTCTCTTTGAGGTATTCCTTCATTAAATAAAGCAGCTCTAAAGAGCGTACAAATGGTCATAAATTATTCAAATGCAAAGCAAGGGAAAGTTGGAAATCAATTGCAAAAAACATGAAAGAAAGTAAGAAATGACCGAGCCGCAATCTTGGGCTAGTAGTAGATTTTTCAACTTATCGGCGTTCCATGTCCTTTTAACCGGCTTTCTTGCCAAAGTTTCGAGAACATATGCCCCGCGTCAAGCTTTTCTTTGACACGATACGGTCCCTCCCGGTTCTTTGCCGCTTTTCCGTCTCGGGAGTTCTTATTACCTATGTCGGCCCTTCGAAGTACCAAGTTACCCCGGTTGAAGGATCGTGGTCGAACCTTGCGATTATATTTGGCCGCGAGTAACTGCTTGGCGGCAAGTTCCCGGCAATGAGCTGTGACTCGGATCTCATCTATTAGGTCTAGATCTGTCTTTAAGGCGTCGTCATTTGATGCCGGTCCCTCCTGTCCGGCTCTGATCTTCCTCCACGATGGCTGCCCGATTTCCACTGGAATCATTGCTTCACATCCATATGTCAGCCGGAAGGGAGTTTCCTGGGTAGAGGTCTGCACACTTGTCCTGTATCCCCATAGAACACTGTGGAGTTGTTCGGTCCAACTAGAGTCGGCCTTTAACATGCGTTTCTTTAATCCGTCGAGAATGATCTTATTGGCGGACTCGGCCTGGCCATTAGACTGTGGATGTTCGACGGAAGAGAAGTGTTGTTTGATGTCGAGGTTGGACATTAAGGCCTGGAATCTTTGGTCCGAGAACTGGGTTCCATTGTCAGTGACGACTTCAGCAGGTATCCCGAACCGAGCGAAGATATTGTGACGAACGAATTTCATAATCCTGGACGACGTGATTGTAGTTAATGCTTCCGCTTCAATCCATTTGGTGAAGTAGTCTACAGCGACAATGAGCCATTTAAGTTGTCCGGGTGCCGGTTTAAATGGTCCAAGAATATCCATTCCCCACTTATAGAAGGGCCAGGGAGCCGGCATCCCCTTTAACTCCGGGCGGCGGCCATAAGATCCCGCCGTGTTTACGCAACCGTCACATCGCTTGGCGGCCTCCATGGCGTCGCGCATCATGGAGGGCCAATAATAGCCGGCGCGCAATGCCTTCCTTGCCAACGCCTTGCCGCCCATGTGTTGGCCGTTGCATCCCTCATGTATCTCGGTCAGTACATACCTTGACTCGGACTCGCCGAGGCATCGCATCATGGGGCAGTGTACTCCTTTCCGGTATAGCTGATCATCGACCATAGTGTAAATGGCGGCTTCTCTCATCAACTTTTTGGCTTCGGTAGAGTCTGTGGGAATGATCCCTCTTTCAAGGTAATCTTCAATTGGTTTTCTCCAGTCCGAGGCGGACGAGATAGTCATGATGCACGTGGGCTCGGCCAAATTCTGTTGGATGACAGTTCTATGACTCCCGGGACCTTTGGTACTTGCGAGTTTGGAGAGGATGTCGGCCTGGGCGTTCTCTTCTCTTGGAATGTGAGAGACAATGACTTCTTCAAATTCCGTCATTACCTCTTTTGCTCTATTTAAGTACTTGGCCAACAAGGGGCCTTTCGCTTGATAGCTGCCATCGATCTGTGCGGTGACGAGTTGTGAGTCGGTGAACACCTTAACCCGCCTGGCTCCGCTTTCTTTAGCTTGAGTCAATCCGGCTAAGAGGGCCTCGTACTCGGCTTGATTGTTAGAGGTCGGGAATTCCGATGGAGGGAATGCTCGTAGCGATTCCCTCGGGCTTTCCACAATGACTCCCGCTCCGCCTTTTAAGTTGGAAGACCGTCAACAAATACCCTCCAGAATTCGTTGTCAGTCATAACCGGAGTCAATTCCCTGATGAAGTCCGCCAATGCCTGTGATTTGATTGCCTGCCGTGCCTCAAAGGTGATGTCGAATTCAGATAATTCAATCGCCCAGCTCGTCATCCGTCCAGCCAAATCCGGTTTGTGCAAAATCTGCCGGATCGGCTGGTTGGTCCGGACCACAATCCGATGTCCCTGGAAGTATGGGCGAAGTCGCCTTGCCGTTGTCAGTAATGCGAATGCCATTTTCTCCGCTTTTGATATCGAGCTCGGCGTTTTGTAACGCTTTGCTCACAAAGTAGATGGGTGTCTGTCCGGCCTCGGTTTCCCTTACCAAGGCGGCGCTTACCGCTTCATCTCCTACCGAGAGGTATAGGAACAAGGTCTCCCCCGATCCGATCCGTTAGTACCGGCGGGGTTGCCAAGCATTTCTTAATTTCTTCAAAGGCCGTCTCGCAGTCCGTATTCCATCCTCCCCGGGTTTCTTTCTTCAATAATTTAAAGAAAGGTAGAGCTTTCTCGGTGACCTCGGTAGGAATCTTGTCGGGCCGCCAAGCGACTGTCGATTCTTTGCACTTCCTTCTTGGAGTTGGGGGCCTGCATACCTAACACGGCCTTGCATTTGTCCGGATTGGCCTCAATCCCTCGGTTGGTCAACATAAAACCCAAAAACTTGCCAGCGGGCACCCCGAACGCACATTTGGCCGGGTTCAACCTGATGCGGTATTTTCTTAATTTGTCAAACGTCTGCTCTAGATCCCGGATATGCTGCTCCGGATGTTTTGACTTCACTATCATGTCGTCTATATATACCTCCACATTACGACCGATTTGATCGTCAAAGACTCGATTCATCATGCGTTGGTATGTAGCTCCGGCATTCTTCAATCCAAATGGCATGACGTTGTAGCAATAGTTCGCCTTATCGGTCATGAAGGCGGTTCTCTCTTGATCGTCGGGGTGCATAGCGATCTGATTGTATCCGGAGTAGGCATCCATAAAAGAAAGCAGTTGGTATCCGGCCGAGTTATCCACTAGCTGGTCAATGCTGGGCATGGGAAAGGAGTCTTTCGGGCATGCTTTATTCAGATTGGTGTAGTCGGTGCACACCCTCCATTTACCGGTTGGTTTTAACACCATGACCACGTTAGAGAGCCAGGTCGTGTATTGTATTTCTCTTATGAACCCGGCAGAAGGAGCTCTTCAATGTGACTCTCAAGGGCTTTTTCGCACTGTCGTCCGAGATATTCCTCCTCTTCGTGCCACTTGGTTTCGACCCCGGCCATATGGCTAACTTGTGACGGAAAAAAAGTGTGGGTCGATCCGGGTATTTCGGCCGACGTCCGTGCGAAGACGTCCCGGTTTTGCCTTAAAAATTTGATCAGCCTTGCTTTGATCTCTGCGTCCATGTCCCTGCCGATTTTAGTTGTCTTGGAGGGATCCGTCCCGAGGATTAATTCCTCCAACTCTCCTTCCGGCTCGGGGCGTGGGTTTTCTAGTTCACGGAGGTCCAGTTCTACCATGTTGACCGATTGCCGGGGTCGCCCCTCTTTTCTGTCATTAGTCATTACCTCGTTGGTTTGGAGCCGTGGCGGGGATGACGTCTTTTCCTCCTCTACACGGAGGGCTTCGAAGTAACACCGCGCGACGCTTTTCGTCACCGGACACTTCAACCATCGATTCGATCATTGATCATTTTCAATTTCGGTGCTTGGTGGATGCCAGCATATCCCAACTGTGTATAGTGGGTCGGCCCAGTATAATGTTATAAGGGGAGCGGAAATCTGCCACTACAAACCTTACCCGTCCTGATTTGAAGGCTTCCTTAGTTCCCAAGGTCAGTCTGAGGTCAACATATCCTTTTGGGAAGGAACGCTCTCCATTGAACCCGATGAGGGTAGATTTGCATGGCTTTAGGTCTTCGACATCGAGGTGCATTCTCTCGGTATGCATCCCGGCTTATTATGTCGGCCGAACTACCCGCGTCGACAAATATCCGTTTGACCCGGCGGTTCGACGATCCGGTGATGACCAATCCGTCTTGGTGGCCGGGAATAACCTCCTTGAGCTCCTCGTCGGTGAAGACCAAGGGTGGTTTCGGGTTTGACGACGTGCCCTTGAACCTCGGCACCTCTTTTACCGTTAACACCTCTCGCGGTATTTCTTGCGCCGACTTATTGTATCTCCACCTCCTCCGGCCGCCACCGATCCCGGTGCATTGGAGATCGGCGTCCGGGTAGCCCTCCGGAGGGCCGGTTCTCCGCTTCTTTTCGAGTCCGAAGCGTTCGTGGCTGACTCCCGCTTCGGCGGCTACCATTCCGCTTGCCGATTTCCCTTGAGTTTTGATGACGTATTGGCGTAGTTTCCTTCTCTTACAAATTTTTCAATAGCATCCCCGAGTTCGTAGCATTCGTCGGTGGTGTGGCCGGACGATCGTGGAAGCCGCAAAACTTCCCCGGCCTCGTATTGGACCGGTTTCGAGAGGCTTTGGCTTGGTCACCTTCCTCATCTCGGTCTGCGCGACCTCCTTCCACAGCTGGGATCGCGGGACATTCAAGGGGGTATAGTTTCCGTACTTCCCCTTATTGTCCGTTCGTTCTGGTCTGGGCCGGCTCTCTCTGCCACGTCTGCGAGGTTCCGCCTTGTGTTTGTCGGTCGAGTCTCTTCTTTCGTGTGATGAATTCCTTGCCTTCTCGGGCTCATCTCGCATTGGCGATTTCCATTTGCTCGACGTCTAGATATTTCTTCGCTTCGAGATAGAATTCCGTCAAGGAATATACTCGATTCTTGCATAGATGTCGGGCCGGGCGCGTCATCGGGTCCATCCGTTGACGAGGCAAAGTGCACATGGACCTCTTCGGATAAGGATCGTACTGTATTGCCGTATCTCCGAACCGATCCGAGATACTTCGCAATGTTTCGCCCTTCTTTTGCTTCACTTTACTCGGCGTGAATTGAGATTTCGGTTGTTTCTTGCTGGTGGCAAAGTGTAATTCAAACTTACGACCAAGGTCTTCAAAATTCCGAATGGAATTATTGGGTAGCGAACTCAACCATTTGTGGGCCGGCCCGATTAGCGTGGCCGAGAAGAGTCTTAGTATCACCAGACCTTCTATTGATCTTACCCACATTAACTTTTCAAATAACTCGAGGTGATGACGTGGATCCTGGGTCCCATCATATTGGGGGAGGTCGGCTAGGTCAAAATTCTTCGGGTAAGGAGCCGTGGCCGTAGCTCGTGAGAATGGAGTCCCACCCGCGCCGGCCAAGTATTTCATCTTATACCGCCGCGGCGATCCTCGTGTCCGAGGCGTAGTGATCGCCTCGTGTAGTTCGTCCGAGTCGATCACGATCTCGGTTCTCCGGTTCCCTATCGTCATCATGGTGGTCCGCTCGCCTCCGCCTTCCCTATCCCGGATCCGCAAAGGTGCCTCTTTGTGCCTTTTCGGGGTTGGTTGGCGATCTCGCTCCCTCCCGCCCCCCTCTTTCCCCGCCACGGGGATGTTGATTCGTTTACGGGCTGGTACGCGGACTATTGCTATCCAGCGTACAACCTCCTTCCTCTTACGTGGGCTTTTCGGGATTCCGCGTTGAAAAAGGTTTTCAAGCTTTTCCTCTATCATTTGTTCCGAGCATGAAAATCCTCCTGCCTTTGGAGGTGATCGAACTTTTCCTTGTTTTCGAATCTCTGAATCATCGCCTCTTGGGTTCTCCTTAGTATGCGGACGTCGGTGTCTAGTACCTGAGCGTCCGGAATGGGGTCTGTCTGGGGCTGATCTTTTGGGGATTCTTCATGCAGGGATTTGTCGAGGGAAGGCGAGGTGGTTTCTGAGTCAGTAACGTATCCTTCCGGAGTTTTTCCTCGGGATGGTCGATCATGGGTCTGTGGCCGATCTGGCCGGGTCTCAGGTCGACTCGGGCCGGCTGAGGTTGATTTGGGGGTACCATGCTTTCCTCGTTTGGCCGGTCCAATTGCTTTGGTTTTGCGTGTGGCTTCGGTGTGAGCCATTGATGGTCACGGGGATAGAAATTTATGGTCCCCACGGTCGGCGCCAATGTTCGGTGTAGAACACGGATGTCCGGCCGGGGGCTGGTAGATTGATCTTGGATGTATCGGCGGACACGGGTATCTATGAAGGAGATAACCGGGAGAGCGTGGGATCACCGTACACGACAAAGGGGGTGTGTGTGTGCACGGTGAGACCGTAGGTAAATAGTCTAGGTTTAGAGTGTGTGCACCTTGTTACCCGCCTTCTATATTTATAGAGGCGTCCGGTGCGATATCCGAGGCACGCCATTAATGGGGGCCATTAATGGGGCGGATATTGGACGATATCCCATTAATGTGACGTGTCATTAAGGGGCGGATATCCGAGATACTTCCTAAATGGGACGGGTATCTCGGTGGATTGATATGATTGGGGCGAATCCCTTGCCTAGGGGATTTCCGGCTCTCCCGCCATGATTGGCGGATTACGCCTTCGCTTGGGCCTTGCTATGGACTTGGAGGCTTTAAGAGAGTAAATATTATAAACTATTAAAATTGTGTAAAGAACAAAATTTGCTTCAACACTTATGTAATAATCAGCAGTCTCTGGACTTTTTGGTTATTATAAAGGTGTGCTGACTCTAACTCATAAATTATTTATTTTTAATATGACTAAACGAGGCATTTTAGAAACAAATACTACATATTTACTAAATTATTAATTTAATTAATTTTTTAATTATGTAAATTAATTATCTAGCTAACATATCTTAGATCGGAGCGAGAACTTATTTTTAATATAAAGTACCAATTTTCACATTATATTTCAACTTAATATAAAAGTATTGAGAATTTATTGCATTGTTCAAAACACGAAACACTAAAATAGTAATTTGAAAGTATATGTGTCCTAGAAAACCATGAACTTTAACATAAAGGCGTGATGGTAACTTAGGCTTGTTTGGTTGAGAGAACTCGGGGAGTTTATGGGAACTTAACACAGTTCCCACGCCAAAATCATGTTTGGTGTGCCCTATTCCAAAGAACTTCGATTCCTACCAATGTCTAAGTTCTCATAAACGTGGGAACTTCAGTTCCACCAAAAAGTGGCGGGATCTGAAAAACTGCCCGGGAAAGTGAAATGTTATGACTAACACACCCTCTCAAATTATAAACTACAATCGAGCTTCGAGCTGGAAGAAGAAGGAGGCAAAAGAAGTTTGAGAACATCGGCTCCCTCAAGAAGTGTTGTTTGAGATGCAAGCTAACCCGAATTGACTCTAGAAAGGAACCTTCTTCGTACTTCTTCTTCTTCTCTTTTCCTTTTGATTCTCATTCTTCTCACTAATTAAAGTTTCTTCTTCCTTCCTTCATTCTTTAATGCGTTGTTTGTTTTCTGAAATTACTATTGCTTCTTCTTCATCTTGTTCTTTCTCTCAAATTAAAAACTTCAACTTTTTAGTTTGGGCAAAAAGGAAAACTTATATTCTATTTAGGTTCTTTTTTTTTTGTGATTATTTATGTGGGTAATGCCAAACCAATTTATGAATGCTTCGTTGATGAATTAGGGACCCGACTAATTGGTGGGGTCATTGGCATTTGAACTTTGTGTTTCTTGTTATCTTGTCCTGGGTTTTTTGAGCTCGTTGGTTTTTAAATGTCCATGAATGGTTGGCAAATTTTATGTTTTTGTGGTTATTTGAACTTTGCGTTTCTTGTTTTTCTATTGATATGCCTTTTGTCAAATAATGCATTCGAACGTGTACTCGTAAATTTTGTAAGTTTGAACTTTACGCTTTACGTTCGAACTTAAAAATAAACAATTCAATTTTCCATTACTTAGAGACTACACACTATTTGGTTGGGTCGGATATTTGTTGGTTCACACGTAGTAATTTATTTAAGTCCATTTTACAATTTCAAGGTTTTAGCACCGAGTAATTTCAGTTTTTGATTTTTCGTCAAAGCGACATCGAATTCATTGTTCACTTATCCCTTCAACGTCTGGTTGCAATTTTCTTTCTCCACAAAGACTCGATTTGGTTTGGCCCTCTGTCCAATTTGGAAAAAAAAATGTTTTCTAGCTTTTTTGTGGGAGGACTCATCGATGCATTCAAGAGAATAAAGACATTTAAATTAGCAATATATAATTACATGGAAATCATGCTGGAAAAAATCAAAACAAGATATTCTCTTGTACGGATTAAGATATGAAATTAAAACAATTAGTATTTATAATATATCTTTGCAATAAGTCATTGAATACATAATTAAATTTCCAAAAAAACAAATATAACTTGATATTACCAAATACCAATCTTTGAAGACCAATTAAAATAAGTAGGCTTTTATTGCAATAGACTATGTGCTACAAAAACCGAAATATGACCATATTAATTACTAGTAGTTTATTTAATTTTTCAGATCACAACTTCCCATATACATTATAATGAGTTTTTGCTTCCCAAGAATCTCTCACTTCCTTTGTCTTTCGTCTACTTATCTTTCATATTTTGATTTCAAATTCAAATTTCATATTAATTTAAAAAAATGACAACTCAAATAATAAATCACATCAACATCAACACTATTCATGATTACATATATATTACTAAAAAAAAAATAGCTATATATGTAGTCCTTTATAATTATATATCAATGCTTGTTTGACTATTATTATTATCGACGAATTTTCACTATTTGAATATGAAATCTTAAATTTGATCTTTTCTTTTTTTTTCTTTTGGGGGGGGGGGGGGAAGCCAACCCAATTGAGCCTTGTGATCTAATCTTATGAGAATCTGCCTCTATATATTTGCTCTGATTAAAACTAGACATGTCATATTTTTTTTTAACCAAAAAAAAAAAAAAAAAAAAAAAAAACCTAATTAGCTAATTTTGCTGCTCTTGTTTATGAATCCATCTAAAATTCAACTTGGATTACAGGAGGAGCACCGAAAATGAGATCAGCTTGATGCAAATGATTATAAAGGATTCCATAATTTGATTTACTATTATTATACAGAAATTTAACATATAACAAGAAAAAGATAAGGTTCGACAGAGTACAAATCAAAACAAAATCCGCTGCATATATGTTTAATTATAAATAATTACCTGCAATATATTGAGCAAATGAAAGAAATAAGAATCCAAATAATTACCTGCATTATATTGAGCAAACCAAAACCAAGAATCCAAAATGAGTGAAGGCCGAGGAGTGCATATATAAATGTGCACAGTGCATAGAACATATATGAATATCAAACAAATACAATATCTCAATTCTTCATACATCTAAATTAATATTTTGTGAATAAAACATAATAACTGAAGAGCTACACTCTATTTAAAATTAGACAACACAAGATAGTTAATTACCTAGTGAACGACAAGCACGGACGGCAATGGGACGGCGATGACAGCAGGACAGCGGGAGAACAATGAGCAAGGATGGTGGGAGGGCCGAAGGTCGCGATACGAGCAGAGAAGAGAGCAAGAAGAGATGGCAGACACGAAGTGGGAAAGAAATCTGGAATACAACTCCAGATTTGTGACGGAACACGTTTCCCTTGCACAAAGCAAAGTTAAAGTTCCATCGCAAAAAGCAACTTTCTTTTTGCAACAGAACAACGGCGGACTTGGTTCCGTCGCAAAACATCGGTCCCATTTGCAACGGAATCTCATTTCCGTCGCAAAAAGGGACCATGCTTTTGCAACGTAGGACAAATTCCGTCGCAGAACGACCTCGTTTTGCTACGAAGTTGTGCAATTGGTCGCAAAACGACGCCCTTTTGCTAGAAAATCTTGACACATTTTGTGACAGAAATATTTTCGTCTTAAATTCTGTCATTATTTTCTGCTTTTCTAGTAGTGATCTTCGGTAAAAACAGGAGAAAACCCTTTACAACTTTACACAATGCACATAAGAAACATCCACTAAAAACAGTATATTTTCTCCAAAACTAGGAAAAAGTATGAGCCTATTTACTTGTTAATTTAATGCCAAAATGCACGTCTTCGTCCCACAAGAGATGTCAGAATTAAGCAACAATGAGTCAAGTTGAGGTGCAATCACCACTACTAGACTATCAATACAATCAGATTGTTCTCTATTTTAAAAATAAAAAGAAAAAGATAATATGTTGCCTTATAGATGGTACTTTCACAGTTTCCCTATGTTCAAATATGCAAAGTAAATGGTGGTTTCTCTTCAAAATTTCGTAAGGGTCATTTAAAGGGGAAAAAAAAGAAAGATAAAGCCTGAAATGCACCTGTATGAACAGTTTTTACACAACAAGCAAGCACTAGGGCATGTATAACATTATGATCAAGTATTAGATTGGTAAGCATAGATTACAATGTTCACAACAATTATATTTTAAAGAGCTTTTCCTCCAAATTAAAAGATCAGAATCAAATACTCGAACGAAATCCTAGTAATTAACCCTCTTCTCACACAGTTGCGTTAAAAAAAAAAAAAAAAAAAAAAAAGACTCTTAAACAGCACGAATCAAATTCCAGGGAATGCAATCACGCGAGACAAACAGTGAGCAATTCACTTTCTACTCAAAATTTCCCTATTCTCAATCGATCACAATATCTGGCTGCCTACAAATGCTTATAAGAATATTACAACGAACTTCCACTTCTTTGATACTACGAATTCAATATTTATGATAACCTAGAGAAGACAGAAGGAGAGAAAGCAATCAAAATCTATAAAACATCCAATTACCTCTTCTTGAATTTGTCGAACAAAAAAATTGAGATCCATCTTTGAACCATTGAATAAAGTGAATGTAATGAAAAAAATATAAATCCGAAAGAGGATCTCGGAGAAATTTGGAGGGAAAAAATAATTGCCACGGCCTGTGGTTTTCTTCCGGTACCTGAAAAACAGTGGGAGAAGAGAAGAACAAAGCGTGCGAGGGAGGCAAGGAATGCAGGCAAGCAACTAGCAACCATGGGCAGAGATAGAAGAGATGTTTACCTGTAAGAGAAGAGAAGGAAAAGGAAGTATTGTCGAAATTGTTGACGACGATGGAGATGCTGAAAAAAAAAAAAAAAAAAAACTTGGGGAAGGGAATAAGGTTGTCATTTTGTAAAATCAAGGTCGTTAGTGTCAAAATAAATCACTGAATTGGTTATTTGTTTTTTGAGATAGGATATTCTTACTACCTCTTTATCTTACTACCATCTTACTACCATTTTCTTAGCGTTGGATCTATTATTTGATCCAACGGTCCAGATTTACCCTACTTAAAACCTCCTCCCTTCCTCACATTTCTCTCCCTTCCTCTTCCACTCTCCCGATCGGATACCCAAGTGCATTGCCGCCCCGGACGCGTCCACCATCGCCACCGTCCCTCCCCCTCCTCTGCGTCCCTCTTCCTCACTCCACCGCCCCACTACCTCTCTGCTAGGGTTTCTTCCTCTTAGGGTTTTCAAGATTTCTCCCAAACGGCCGATCGTGGAGCAACATAGGTCTTAATTACCATTACCTATACGATTTCAATTTCTGCCATATTGTTTGCTTTTGCTTTTGCAGATCTGAATTCAAGCTTTGCTTTGTTACTTGAATTCTCGATGGGTCTACAAAATGGCATATCGCATAAACATTGATCTTCTAGGCTAATTCCTTTTGTCATTAACGGATTTGATGATCTTCTATCTTGTCCTCCTGTTTGTATTTGTTTTCTGTTCTTGGTGGGCAGGTAGTGCTGTGCGTATTAATATATCGGACCTGTGTTCTCAATTTCTTGTCTCTTGGATGACCTTGCTATTCGATCCTGTTAATGGTTGTTATTGTATCAAGATTGAAGGGATAATATGTAAAACTTTGATATTTTTTAAGTTCTTATTTTTAATATGAATACTTTTCAAAATGAAAAATGAACATCTACGATAATTTTGATTTTGAAATGCCAAAATTTTGAACATGAAAATCAATGTTGGTAATGAAGTTCTTGATGATTGCCTTGAAACTTTGTCGGTTGATTCTTGGGGTTGTCCTAAAATAAGCGTTGCTTTTCTTGTGGTTGTTTGACCCACCAAGCCCTTGAAAATGTTCTTCATTCTCACCGCTTCATTTATAATTCTGAATATGTTGACCTCGTTCGCATTCCTCCGAAAAAAATAGGAGCCTCGCAAGAGTGAAAACTTTCTTGCATATCTATTTACCTTTAATAGTTTCATTTTTGAATTCATGTTTTATTGGTGAGATTGCCTGCATTTATTTAGCACATGCCTCTGTTCAGTTTAACTTGAAAACTTATACAAAGTGAATGAGGAGCAAAGACAAATTTTAACTTGGACATTTTCTTTGATTCAAATCAAACTTGATTAATTTTCTTTCCGTTCAATTTTTTCTCTTTGATCCAAACATTTTTTGTAAGAGAAAATATTTCATTTAAATGCAGACATTACAGAAAAAGTCTAAATTAAAATTTCTCCACTCTACTCAATTCAATCATATCCCTGAAAGCTGGTGTTTAAGTGAAATTTATTGTGTGCTCACTAACCAACACATGATCATGGTTTCCTTACAGGTCATTCTTGTGCGATGGATCAACAGGCCTGTTCATCTATACCTACTGTTTGTATTACTACTATGCTCGCTCTGATATGTCTGGATTCATGCAAACTTCATTTTTCTTTGGATACATGGCCTGTGTATGCTACGGTTTCTTCTTGATGCTTGGAACTGTTGGTTTCCGTGCTGCTTTGCTCTTTGTTCGCCACATATATCGGTCCATTAAGTGGAGTAAACCTGACGTTTTGCCCCTACAAGAGTCCCCTAGAACACGATGATGGACCCCAAACATCCGAATGGACTAAATCGAAAGGAGACGTAGCTCGTTTATTAATGCGAGGTGACAAATGAACACGATGATGTTTAGCAAACTGACATGACTCACATTCTAAAGACGACAAATTATGGAATTGAGGATACATCCTCTTCAAAGAAGACAAAGACACATGACCTAAATGACAATGAATGTCAAAAGGGGACGAACCACCGAGCAAGCAAGCAATCGATGTGGTACTTGATCCTCAAGAAAGTAATGACCACCGATTCATAGCCCCTACCAATAACTCGCTTCGTCGTAAGATCCCGAATCAAACAATGGTCGAAATAAAGTAATGAAACAGTTGATTGTCGAGTGAGTTTGCTCGGAGACAAAAGATTAAATGTAAGGTCAAGAACATTAAGGACATGGGATAAGGGAACAGACAGAGTAGGTTCAACAGTCCTAGAGCAATAACACGAGAATAAGAACCATTGGCAATTGTGATACTAGAGGGATTGGCATAAGGCGCATACGAGGAAAACAAATGGTGGTTACCTATCATATAATCAGTAGCACCGGAATCGATGATCCACTTCGAGGAAGAAGTAGCAAGACTAGAAGCAATATTACCTGTACCAAGAGCAACAGGAGAACTAGACGTAGATTCAGCCATTGATCTTCACCAAAGAAAATAAGTTGAGTTTCACAACAAGCTCTCCAAGCAAGAGACCAGCCACGAAGAATATCACCAAAGAGAACAACACCCAACAACAGAACCAGAGACAAAGACGAACAGGTCACAAAGGACCAAACCAAGACTACAAACACAAGTCTCCCAAAAGAAATGAGCAAACCAAGCAAACAGTAGATCAAATAGAACTGAGCATAGGGCTAGATGAGCACAAAAACAACTTGGTCAAGGTGAGGGCAACAAGTCGTTCCCGGAAAAGCAAACAAAAAAAGGCGACGAAGAAACTAGCCGGAAAGTGCAAATAGTCACTGGAAGCTCGCCAAAAAATTCAAACCGTGACCAAAAGTAGTAAAATTCAGGGATCAGGCTGGAAATGAGACGAGAAGACCAAACCAGGGAGTCGCCGGTGAAATAGAGACTCCACGCGCGGTCACGCACCGCCACCGTGAGAACTGCCTGAGAGCGCGTGAACCCCACACGCCGTCGTGGAGGTGTCGGATGGCCACCAAACTTCCGGCGTCTGCCGATCGGAGGGTGGGGAGGACATTGGTGTGGCGCGTGTCTTGAGAAAAGGTCTAGAAAACAACTCGAATCTTGCTCTCCTCTCTCTCACTGTTACACAACGTCCGAGCCCACTATGCGAACGACTAACGCGAAAACGAAGCTAAAAACGACCACAATGGCTCGAAAGGCGTGAGAAAAAATATGGAACCTATAGCTCTGATACCATGTAGGATGAGAGAAAGAGAAGACAAATCTAATCTGAAAAGCTTGTCTATTCATGTACATTGTATGAGATATTTATACACAAGAGAGGGAATAAGAGAGTTAATAAGAGTTAATGAATCATTATGGAGATTGATTCCCTAATCGCTATAATCCCTGATTGTATGCATAAGATCTTTCCTAATATAATATATTTCCTTACAACCCCTTTGACACGAATCACATATCATATCATTTTTAAAGCGAAGTTTGGGTAAACCAATGACTAAATCTTTTCGAGCAACTTATCTAGTTGATGCATGTTGGCATGAGCCGTACGCTTATGCCACCAACTTTCATCTAAGTTGCTAACAAAACATTTTTCAGAATTTATTTTTGGTAAATCCAGGGTATACAGTTTCCCTCACGTGGAGCTTTGAACAATACCTTCAGTTTACCTTTATCGATTGGGAGATCATCTTTGTTGACAATGAGACATTCTTCAGAATCAAAGATGATCCAGTTGTTCTTATCAGCACTTTCACTCACACTCAGAAGATTGTGACAGAGACCTTCCACAAGATATACATCCTTGATCTGAGGCCTGTCTTTTGCACCAATTTCACCAATGCCAGTAATTTTTCCGGATTGATTTCCTCCAAAAGTGACTCTGCCTCCATCTTTAGATCTCATGGCAACAAACTTTTCTGTATCTCCCATCATGTGTCTGGAGCATCCACCTCGATATACCACTTGTTGATTCTTGATGCCTTCAAACATAGCTACAAAAACAGAGGAGATCAAGCTTTAGGTACCCACCTTTTCTTGGGTCCTTTGGGGTTAGTCTGGGCCTTAGGAATATAGGTTCCCTTAGGCACCCACTGATAATTACCAACCGGCTTATCCCTTCTATCCTTTTTATGAAGGAACGATGAGGTACTATGTCCCTTTCGATTGCAGTAATTACAATGTGCGAATGGGTTTGAAGAGTGGACTGTTTTTCGAAAATAATTTAAATAAGATTTTCCACATGTTTTCTTCTTGCCTTTTTGTTTATCAAAAATAGGATTATATCTTATTCCTGAACGATCGTTTGTAAACCTTTGTGCTTTCAAAATCACATTGAGCATTTCACTACCTCTATTGAACTTCTCAAGTGTTTTTGTAAGATACACATTCTTTTTCTCCAAATCCAGGCAATCACCACAAATAAGATCCCCACTCGTGAGATTTTCAACTTGCATTTTAAGAGTTAAGTTTTGCCTCTTCAAATCTATACATTCATTATAGACTTTTATGTACTTTCGAGTGGATTTCATTGTATTCATCAAATAATTCATCATAGGTTGGTTGTATATCATGTACCTCGCTTGTCGTTTTCGGTTGGCTCTTCTTCTTCGCCACCGTGCGATGTTGGCGATCTCTTTCTCTTCTTCGCTCTCTTCTCCGAGGACTCATCTCCCCGCATCCCTAACACATATGCCTTCTTCCGAAATTGATAAGATTTCTTCTTCTTTTCTTTCTCACTTGTCTTTGAGGTGAGGACATTCTCGACTTGTAATGACCAGGCTTTCCGCATTCGTAACAAATGACTTGATCTTTGTCTCGAAGTCACGTTTGTTGCTTGGATTCCCTTTTGAAATCTATTTCTTAAGCCACGATCCTTTCTATAGAACTTTTTGAATCTCTCGTACAAACATGGCCATCTCGTCATCGTCTTCATCATCCTCGTCCTTTTCTTCTTTCTCCTTATGGGCATTAAGAGCAATTCCCTTATTTCGGCTATTGTTGACATCGTCCGATCCTTTTTAAATCTCGCTTGCTTTCATATTCGACAAACTTCCGAATAGGGCAGCAACAGAGGCCATTGATTCTCCACGAGCCTCCTCAATTGCAGTGACCTTTGCTTCCCAGTCTTTTGTCAGAACATTGAGGATCTTCCTGACTTGAGGACCTTGTTCATATATTTTTCCTAAGGCCGCCAACTGATTTGTTAGATGAGTGTATTTGAGTTGGAATTCGGTGATGGTTTCCCCGACTTCATCCATAGTAAGTCATACTTGGTGGTCGAGTGTTGATATGGTTCTCCTTAATGCCGGAAGTACCTTCATATGCAATCTCTAGAGCCTTCCACATTTCTTTCGCGGTTGATAGATTACATATTTGAAAGTACTCCTTTTGACTGAGAGCACTTTGAAGCATTAGAATGGCCTTACTGTTGAGAGTGATATTTTTCTTATCATTCTCATCGAATTCAGCCTCTGTCCTTGGAACATTAATTCCTCCTTCAGTTTTCACCGGTACATAGTCTCCAGTTTCTATTACTCTCCAGAGACCATATTCAGTAGCTATCATGAACACTCTAAATTTAGCTTTCCAAAAGGAATAGTGTTCGTCGTTGAATCCTGGGGCCGGTTGATTGAAGCACCATCGTAATATTCCTTCCATGATCTTTCTCGATGTTAAGCCCAACCGAGAAACCAGTGCTCGATACCAAATGAAGGTGGAATATCACCTAGAAGGGGGTGAATAGGTGATTCTTAATATTTTAAAATCTTTTCTCGTGTGGAAACAAAATAGAGACCAATAAGATAAAAGAACACAAGAATATTTATACTTGTTCGGTCAAAACACTCGACCGTACGTCCAAATTCCTTAAACACTCGATTCCACTTAGTTTCGAAACAATTACGGATCAGAACGAAGGATGGTCACTCACTCTCCGACTCACTCCCCCTTACAAGTTGTAATTTATACACCCTCTCTTAAGGTTCCTTAACCTTAAGATACAGACTTAACAATTGAAATAAGTGTTTAAATACTCCTCACGAGTTGATAAATAAATGAACACCGAAGTGCGGTTGATAAACAAGATGAAACAAAAATGTAATTAAACTCGAATTGATTGCACAGCATTTCGGTAGGTGGCAAATTGAATGCTCCCGCTATTTATAGTTGATGCAATTAATGACCGTTGGTGAGCTTCAAGAAATAGCCATTTTAGACACTCGGATGTGTCCATTACACAGATGAAGCGTTCCACAAGAATTCCTCTGTTTTGACTGGTACAGCTGGAATTTTTAGTTCCGACATTCTCTTTCATTCTTTCGGTTGTATCCGTTGTGAGTTAGCATTTAATGCCAACTTGGAGAATATCGAAACGACTTTACTTTGCTCGAACATTGGTCTCCGAGAATATCTCGCTTAGGTAGGAGCATTTAATGCCTCCGAGAGCGATATTGATTTATTCAAATTCATTGGTATCTTATACCTAAATGATCTGAAACTCATGAACAAATTAGTTAATAGTATTTGGTAATCATAATCAGGAATAATCAAAAGAGGTATTAATCCATTCGATGATTTATGAATCTCGCACACGGTGTTTTCAAAAATAGGATGAAGTTGCTCGAGTAGAGGTCCAAGCTTGCTCGAGCAAGCTCCTTTGAAATGCTGAAGGAAATGCACTTGCTCGCTGATGCTCGAGCAGGAAAACTTCCTTGCATCCATGCTCGGGCATGCTCTTTGAAATTGGTTTAAATCCTCTTTCCTTTGTTGTTGCTCAAGCATACTTTTCAGGTTGCTTGAGCATGAAGAAAATCATGCTCGGGCAAACTCTTTCTCAAACTGGAACAATTGCATAACACTCGCTATTGCTCGAGCAGACTTTCAGACCTTGCTTGAACAAGCCTTCTTTTGGTTCAGTTGGAAATGTCTGGAATGCGCTGATGCTCGAGCATGCTTTTACTACTTGCTCGAGCAGCCCTTTGTCTTAAGCGCTTGGGTAGCATCGCTTGAAGCGCAAATCTTGCGCCTGAAGCGTAGAGTCCCATCAGCTACACTTTAAGCGCAAATACTGCGCTCTAAGCGCAATGACTTTTCCCTTGCTCGAATAGAGACTTCAGCAGAGCAAAATACATAGGTCACTCGATGTTGTTCGAGCAACGTTTTAAGCTTGCTCGAGCAAAGTTCTCGAGCATGCTTTTGTCTTACTGACGAGCATGCTTCCCGCAGATGTTTTAGTCACCTAGCTCGATGTTGCTCGAGCAAGACCATATGGTCCGCTCAAGCAAAGTTCTATCGATTGCTTCGATATGCTTTGCTCACGATATTATCCTTTGATCAAGTAACATACTTATTGAATTCATTTGCCATGTTCTTTCTTATTTAATTTCACAAGAGAATTGTAATCATCAAAAACATAAGAGCCAACAGGTTTTTTTCATGCCCTTCTCCCCGGTGGATTTGCCATCCTCTTCCCTTTCATGATGTAGAGGTGGCCAAGACGATACTTGGAAGGAAATGCATGAGTTACAATTCGAGCTCGGAGTTTTGCGTCACCTCGCAAGTGGTCGCTATAGTCCGAGGATCAAATCTAAAAACCCTTCACGCAAGGGTAACATTGCGCTCTTTCACTCAGTAATTTTTAATCTTACCAAGCAAAGGAGTAATAATGAGGGATTGAAGCTAAGTAGAATAGCTGAAATGGGATTGTTTTTATAATT
Source organism: Acacia acuminata (assembly GCA_019022655.1). Lineage (NCBI taxonomy): Eukaryota > Viridiplantae > Streptophyta > Magnoliopsida > Fabales > Fabaceae > Acacia > Acacia acuminata. Next base: position 256,774 of record JAFJYI010000257.1, on the reverse strand, counting down.
ATCTTCATTCTGTTCAATATGATTGTATTATGGTTGATATATGATTGTATATGATTCATGAGGCACTACATGTTCATGGGTCTATATGATTGTATTATGGTTGATATACAAATTATGGAATAAGTTAATTGCTTTTAAATGATATGCTATTATTTCTAATTCGAAGAAGTAGATATATAGTTTAAGGATTGTTTATGTCCACTTGTATTATTTTATATGATTTTCATCATACTAGTATACTACTCTATATAAAATCTTCGACTAACAAAATGGCCATGTGATATCAAGGATGTGGTTACATATCTCGCTTCAAGGATGTGGTACCATCTGATGTTGTGATCTTCCTTTTGTAGGTGAAGCGTCTTCGAGAACAAAATTTTCCAGTGCTTCTGTCCTCAGGTTTTGTCACTCTGTAAGTACTTTTGGAAAAAAAAAACTTACAAAGCAAAGTAGTAATAATGAGGGATTAAGGCTAGTTGAATAGCTGAAATGGATTGTTTTTATAAATATCTTCATTCTGTTCAATATGACTTGTAGCAATTCTGTATTGTTGTCCCTATGGTTCAACCATTAGAGTAAATTAGTCTCTGTTTGCCTTCAGTTTTAAATATTCTCTTTTTGTGTTTTGCAAGACAAAACTACTCACTTATTTAAGCCTACAATTTAAATTTAGCCTACAACTTATTCAAATGCTGAAAGCTTAAAAATCCATCTCCTTCATGCATTATGAGTCGGGCCGGACCCAAAGAAACCATTATTATCGAATGATGCCTCTACAAAACAGGGCAATGGTAATTGTTTTTCCTTTTCCTTTTTACAACTATTTTTTTCTTTTCAAGTTTAGAGATCATCAGTTTTGGGTTGAGCTAGTATGGCATGTTGATTTGATTAAAAAAACACAAAAACATGAAAGAGGAGCAAATAATGGTATTTCTATGACTCATGTTAATACTCAAAGCAGTTGGTCCTGCTTTGGAGGTGGTGTAATGTAAGTGTACTATGACTTTTTTTAAGACGATAAATTTATCTTTCATTTGGTTTTTTTGGTACAAAAGATAAAGGCGCTTGTTTCAACTCAAAAGGGTAATTTATTCTTAGATTCTTGCAAATTTTTGCATTAAAGAATGATTTCTTAATTTATCTATATGCATGCTCATATCTTCTACAAGTCTGAACAATAATGCATGTGGTTTTAAGGAAATTCAAAAAGAAATCTTAATGTTCTTTTATAGATTCTTGGTTTGTTTAATTTTTGTTTGTTTCCAGGTCTTTGTTTTTAAGCCGTGGCCAAAAATGTTAGCTTCCCTTAATGAGAGGTTGATTGGCATAAAAGTGGGTGACTTCTGGTGAGCTGAATAAACTTTTTGTATTTAATGTTCCTATTTGGTTGTTCTTCAACTCATGATCATGTTATAAATGAATTGTTGCCTAGCTATGTTAAGGAAGGACTTCTTGGCCAAGCTATATGGGAACCGATTTACAATCACTTTACGGTGAGTATGTTTTTTGAGTTTGCACTTTCTTTTTAAAAAAAATTTGATTTTGTGGGGCCATAAGTTGATGGAAATTAAGATGAGTTTGGTATGGATCAGCTTTCATTGGTGTATTAATCCAATTATATGTTTAATATTATAGATAATGAATACAGTTTATTGACTATGGATCAGCTTTCAAAAACTTGATGATTTCCTAATGAGCCTACTATTTGGAATCGGTGTTAATAATTTTGATCTTCCCAAGTCATGGAAACCACTATGAATGTGTGTAATTGTTGTAATTTTTGGCAGCTGAATTAACACAGTATCATTCATTTTGAAATTTTTGAGTTTTTCTCTATTTTGTTGCGTAAATCAGTTCTGTTGGCAGAAGAGTAGGCAGATGAGATCAGGTTAGGTATGAAAAAGCATGGGCGATCGTAATGTTGTGTGGTTTAGGTGTTGAAATTGATGCTAGCCCTCAATGACAATATGTACCATAATCCTTTTTTTGATATACTCCTTTTTTACTTTTGAATTCCTATTATTTTTGCGCCTCATGGGCTTTGTCATATGGCTGGTGGTAATTCTTATTATTTTTGCAGTCTCATGGGCTTTGTCATATGTCTTTGCTACATTTAATGACTTGGGAAGTGGAAGTAATGTTGATATTTGTGTGATAACAAAGGTTAGATCTTTGATCCCGAGATCCTACATGTTGCTCTTCGAGGTGGTTTAAACTTTAAAGTAACTTCCATTTATTTGTACTCTTCTATTTCATACTGCACATGGACATAAAGAGTACCTCAATCTAATAGTAGTGGTTTAATGCATCTCATATTCTCATCTCCCACCTAAAAGGTGAGTCAATGTCATTCCCGACTTATTTTTTCAATTTCTAACATTTGCTTGGAGTGGGTGAACCTATTTGTTTTTAAAGGAAGCACCTTTATTTGGTCTTCTTACAACCTTTGCCAAAGAGAACTCTTATTCTTCACCGAGGGTGATGTCTTTCTTTCATAAGCTTCGAAAATGCTGTGGACAAAAGCCGAAGGCATTATTTGGTTGCTTAATCATATTGCTTTTGCAGTGTTGCACACATTTTTGGTCACGTGTTTCATATTTCAGAATTGAAGGTGCATTTATTTTTATCTGTATGTGTAATACCCGGATGATTAAATAAAGGGATAAGGGTCTTAAATGCCATGGAAGTTTTCGCTCAGGAACACTGGTAAGACGGAAGTTTTTTTTGGACCAAAAATGCCACGGAAGTTCACAAGACGTAGCAATTTTGCCCCGGAAGTATCATTTTTGCCATGGAAGTGTTCCCCGAGGAGCAATTTTGACTGGAAGTTTTCCTTGAAGAGCAATTTTGCCCCGAAAGTTTACACTAAGGAGCAATTTTGCCTCGGAAGTTTACAAAATGTAGCAAATTTTCCCTTCTGTCCCCAAATATTAAATTTGACTATTAAATCGATCAAAGACCACAAATGTCATGCCTTGAAAAGGTCGAACTTGGAGTCGAGAAAGGAGATCCTTCGATGTTTAGATCAAGGCGGTCGAGAATTTGTGAAGCCGAATGGTTAAAGGGACCGAAAGGTCTGTCGAAAAACGCAAAATGAAACGCAAAATGAGAAATGAATTGTTTCAAAAATTGGTTCGAAAAACAAATCAATAGCGATAATATTTACGTTTGTATAGACCGATCATTTGCTTAGATCATAAGTGATGCTTCCTTTGGGTTTTGTGACAATCGACCTTTTAGTCCATTTGACCGGTTCGGCTTCACAAATTCGGCCGCCTTGAGCTCAACATCTCAAGGATCTCCTTCTCGGCTCCAAGTTTGACCTTTTCAAGGCATAACATGTGTGGCCTTTGACTGATTTAATAGTCAAATTTAATATTTGGGGACGAAGGGGAAAAATTGCTCCTTAGTGAAAACTTTCGGGGCAAAATTGCTCTTCAGAGAAAACTTCCGGGGCAAAATTGCTCCTCAGAGAAAACTTCCGTGGCATTTTTGGTCCAAAAAAAACTTCCGTCTTACCAGTGCTCCTAAGTGAAAACTTCCATGGCATTTAAGACCCTTAACCCTTAAATAAATAATATATATCATTAATATTCTATGTGCATAAATAGTACCTATTTAAAATAGGTGAATTTGTGGTCTCAATTTTTGAAATGTGTTTGTTCTATTTTCTAGGCAATTTTTACTTAGAATTAAAACAACCAAATGACTAAAATTTCTGAAGTTATATTAGGGATCATAAAACAACTTAAGATTATTATATTAGAGAATAATCTTAATTAAGTCATAAAGGGTGATTAAATAACATTAAAGTACTTGTTTCAATAGGGGAAAATTTTCAAATACTAATGGGCAATTAAATTTGCCATAATTAAAATATTAACATTAATTTTCAAAATTAATTAATTAATTAATTAAATAGGCATAATTAAAGATATATCTACATAGTTAAAGGCTTAAATACTATCAAAGGTTCAAGATTAGCACAGAGAAGGTTATTATTATTCATAATTAATATAGTAACAAACAAATTAAGCCTAAAAATTAAACATGTTAAACACCATATTTGGGATTTTTTCCAAGACTAATTTAATTTCCCCTATTTTCTAGGAAAGTTGTGAAATCTCCCTTAAAATTTGCTAAGATAATTGCACCAATATTAAATCAGCACATAAATGGGAACAAAATATCATCAATAGTAATCAAAACTTTTTTTTTAACATAAACCAAAGGCTTGGATTAAAAATAAAGCTAAATCCTAAGGTCTTAATTCAATTTCATAAAGTGAAATCCTTGTGAATTAAAATCCACCAATAAAGATTTTCTTGAGTTTGGGAAGCAATTAATAAACAAATTGAAAAATCAAAAAATAGGGGAGGGGGACGATTTTTATGCTGAAAAGGGGTAGGAATTGTTTGATATTTAATTAATACACATATGCTAAATTAAATCATAATCAAAACAATCAAGTAGGAAGACTTTTGTGGCATTTTGGAAGAGGATAAAAAGTGAAGAGGGAAGAGTGAAGTCGGTGGTGAGAGTGAGAGAGAGATTATAGAATTGATTTAATAATGATTTGAAATCCACTAAAGAGATAAATCAGAATCAAGTAATCTAACTTCTTAGAAAATGAGAATCTATACAAAATAAATTGTATCTTGAAATGCATTAATCATAGATCAAATATAAGGACTATCTTGAACCCACATAATTTAATCTCGAGATTAAGTCTAATTAAAGTTATTTTGGCAAAATTTGATGAAGAAGATTAGAGATGATCAAGGACAATCAGAGAAATCTAATTGGACCATAAATCTTGATATCCGACTACTAATCAAGATACATACACAGAATTCAAAAGTGTTGGTAATTGATCAAGTAACCAAAAATAGATTTCATTAAAGTAAACTTCATAAAGGGGGGGGGGGGTTGAATCTTTGGGTTGAAAGAATGAGATTAAAACTTTCTAGTTAAGTTAAAATCCAAAGGTTAAAAATGAATAAAAGTTGTTAGCTAGTTAACCCTCAAAATTGCTATAAATAGGGAGGTAATGTCTTCATAATTTCTCACCAATTCACAAGCAAGCACAAGCTTAGAGAAATTGATTCTAAGAGTGAAAGAGTGAGTGAGAGTCTTGAAGAAAGGAGGAGCAAAGTTCTTGGTAAGTCTTCTAGCTTTAGCTTTCAAGTTCTTAGCCATTTTGTTATTTTGATCTTTAAATCTTCCAATTGTAGTTTTGTTTTCATATTTTTATAGTTAAATTGTTTTTATTTAGAAAAATTGATGAAGAAGAAGTTATAGCAAAATTTTTGGAAGGGTATGGTCAAAGTAACGAAGTTAGCGAAATTTCATCGGTTTTGAGAATTCTGGAATCAGTGATGAACATGCCAAAATTTCATATTGAAAATATAGTCACAAAATTATGGGAAAATTCATGGTTAAATTAGACATATAGGGATTTTTAAATATGCCAAGAATATGTTAAAATGAGCTCTGTACAGTGAGATAAAAATTCTCAAATTTGGGCTATGAATTTCTGGAAAACTTCTGGGCAGAGGCTCAAAACTTTAAAACTGGGAGTGATTCGTGTGCTCTGGGAAAAATTGATTATTTTTACTTGGAAATAGACATCCTAAGGATTCCAAGGAATTTTACGGATCCTCGTATCGATTTTTCTAGAATTAGTTATGATTTTCAAAGTTAGACAAAAATCTGTCCAAAATTCTGGACCAGCGTTTTTGAAGAATTAAAGGTGATAAGTTAGAAAATAATTCCACCAAGGGTAAAAAGGTCATTAGTGACTAGGATATCTTCTAGAATATTGTTTGCGAATTGATAAATGCGATATTACCATTATAGGAAAACGTGATCACGGTCCGAACGACGGCGATACCGATATCACCGACAAAGGTACGGACGCGTCTTGTAACACTAACTCTCGATGTTTATTGTATACTTATATGTGATAGATGTGTTCATAGACGAGACTCTGTTTTTAAAAGTTATACACATACAACTATACGGGTTATGGATTTGATAATGCCATTGAGTTTTCCTAGCGAGGACACGGATGTACACCGTGGCACTGTGAATAGTGCGTGACTATAATAACGTTCATATGCGGTGGGCTTGTGTTCTATGTGAATATTGCTGTTGTATCATGAATATCTGTCATACATAACTATTACATGAACATGAGGTTAATCACACACGAGGTTCAATGGGCATTGAACCTCGCTCTTACCATAGCTTCGTGGATCTGGAGTAAACGGGATCGAAGACAAGTGTAAGCGGCGGATATAGGGACCGCTAGAGGAAGCCTTTTGATTTGTACTTAATGATATAGTCATTTGAAATTTTTTGTAACGTTGTGAAAGCTAACACATACCTTACGAGTGGATGATTATCAATTACTTTTGAATACTAAATTACTTCCGATGCTCTACTATGATCAAGATACCATGAAAACGCTCTCGAAAATTGGGATGTTACGGATGCACCTCGTATTTTTGTAAGTTTGTGCCTCCATGGTTTTCTTTTCCTGCTTCCAATTTTATTAACTCAGGAGTGGTAGTTTATGAGAGTTCTTTTTAATGTCTACATAATTTATATAGGCTGATCAATGATCTTTTATAGGATTTTTCAAAATAAAATTAATTAAAAATGATATGATTTTTTTTTGGTTCACTTTTGGTTAGTAATTATGTTGTCACATTATTGAAATGCTTTCACAATATTAGAAGATAAGTTATTCCATATTGGTCATTGTCTTGCTTTTTTGCCACAAAGTTTATGTGACTTTATAGGTTATTTCACCTCTTGTGATATCGTAGACTTGGTCATTTATTTATGAACTGCATAGATACACAAAGGAGTAGTTGAACACTTGGATTATGCATATAGATATTGTCCTTCTTAAGAGTGAAGGTTGTAGACTTTGGGAACAGAATTTCAGTTTTGACAATCTTCTTTACGCATTGGGGGTGGTTGAAGTTGATATGACTAAAAAGCATTTCTACCTGCAATCGTATTTTTTTAGCTATAAGTTATATTTTTATCATTTTCTTATCTCATTTCTAGTGATTAACCTATTTGAGCTAGGAACAGTTTTTTGTGATAGTTGCGTGGAAAAAAAGAAGGGGAAGGGAAATGAATGAGCTGGTACTTTGGGAGGGTTTTGTGTTGGATAAATTTTATACCTATTTTTCCTTAGTACACACATGGTCTTGCATGACCTTACAAAGTTTCATGTTTGAACCATGTTTTTTCTCTATTCTAGAGGTGGTCAACTCTTCGACTAATGTTATGATTAACTAATTAATCAACCATAACAATATTTCTATAATTCAGTTGAATTTTGGTCATACCCTTAGTCAAATGAAAAAAACATTCTTTCTTAGAATATTTCCCTTTTTAGATGATAATTGTTTTATACTAAATTATAGGAATTGGGTGTAGATGTGGGATAGCAGAGATTGCGGGATTATTTAAATTAATTGATTGTTATATATTAATCGCATATTCCCTAATATTTATCATCTATTTAAATTAATTTGATTATTACATATTATGCATATCGAAATTATAGAGATTGATAACAATATATCCTAATTTATAGGATTCAGTTGTACACTGGGATTTAATTTAACATAATTGTTATACATTAATGAGATTATTTAAATTATATTTACACGAGTAAACCTAATTTTTCAAGTTGTCTCATCAAGTTGCAAATTGTAATCATCTTCCTACCGTATCTCTATGTTTGTCACTTTTTGTTCGCTAATTGACTATAGCATACTTTTGCGGATGGTGTGTGTGTTTAAAAATTGAGGGAGGCTTTTAAGCTATTTCCAGTTCCTATGATAAGCTACAGTAATTTTTTTTTTTTTTTTTAAATATGCCTTTTCTCATTTTTAATCAAAATATGGGCATGTTGGAGCAAAGTTTTTTCCGTCATCATGATAGCTTTATATGCCAAATCCTTAAAATCCAACGGCGTAGGTACTTTTTCATGATATCCCTGAATACAAATTTAATGTCGGTTATTCATTCAGGCCTCAGTAAGATTTTCCTTGATTTAGTTTCAAATGCAACCCCATCTCTTTGCAGTAGGAAATAGTCGTAGGTTATGATATTGTGGACTAAGTAACTAGGAAGCGAGGTTTGTCTAGGTTTATGAGGGGTGTCCAAGGTGTGGATCTAAACAAAAAGTTGAGACAGGCATGGTTTCATGTGACAACAATTATTGTAAGGGCAAACCAATTTCAATCCAATCAAAGTATGGTGATAAGAATGGGTTTAGTTACGATTATTTATTGTTAATGTTTTGTAGGAGATATAACTGGCCCAAATATCCTTTCAAATAGGTTTAGGTTGAATTACCTTATTGGTGATGAGTTTAAAACTGCTTCAATTGTCTTTTGTGACAAGCATGCATATGAGCTTTTAGAAAAAAATGTTGTTGAAATAAATAATTAAATAACTATTAAAAATATATTATTAAATATGCAAATACAAGAACGATACAATTTAGTTTAAATATAGTTTAAATCTAAATCATATTGAAATTAAATATACCAAATTTATAGTTTATCATATTCAATATTTTTTTATAAAAAAAAAATATATATATATATATATATGATTATTTAATATATTCAACAAATTATAAATTTAACAAAAATCATAATATGTTTGATTAGCATCCTCTTCAATTTCTTTATATTTACCCATCACCATTTAAACTAATTTGTTTAATAAGAATAAGGAAGAACTAAAGGATGGAAGAAAAATGACGGAGAGGAGGTAGATAATTGAATGGGGTGCTTAATTGAAATTTTCTCTAACTACAAAAAGAAAGGACATGATAGGAAAAGGTAAATAATGAGTATTAAGGTACTTATGGCAATATTTTCTAAAGACTAAAATTAAAAGACAAACGTGCTAGATAGGAGCTGCAGTTATGAGTGACATATGTACTTAATGGCAATTACATGTAAGAATGTTTAAATACTATGATGGCTAGCATTTTGATGTCATTTTCTTTTTCCCTTTTGACATGTAGTTAAAGTTGCTAAACATATAAAAGTACAACTACTGATGTAGTTGTGGTTTATGTTTGTGTTTTTGGATGTGGTTTACGTTGTGTTTTTGGATAGTGACACAACTTTTATTTTTTATTAGTTGATTTGAAATCCAATTCTTTTTTAAAATGTTCCCTTATGTTTTACTCTATTTCTTAATAATTTGAATAAGGAGAGGGTAAGGATTTGCTTTCATGTTATGGAATTGTTGCACTCGCGCGCGCGCCCCGGGGGGTTCATGCTTGTTATGATAGTGCCATCTCTTATTGCCACTCTCCTGTCAGAATTTCCATGTGCAGAGTATTGATTAAACTGTCGGCTGCATTTGTCTTTACCTCAACAGTTTACTGCTGTATAATCCTCAAAGAGCTGGAAGATGTTCATATGTTTAGATTACTGTTTAAATGCAGCACAAGCTATATGAACAGTCAATTAGGAAGATTATATTTTACAAAAAAAAAATATAGATATATATATATATATATATTAAATCACTGCTGCATTTTTTCACTCTAGATTATATTGTCTCTCTTAACAAAATTCTAAAGAGTATATGCGATTTAATTTGTTAATATCTGGAGTTTTAATGGTGCCTTTGAAAATATACATTGAATGAAGGGCAGTTCTTTTCATTAATTTAACCTCACCAATACCAATTACCAAGGGCAAAGTAGGTTGAATGAATGGAAGTTATTTTTACTGAAAGTTTGGGGGAGTAGGTAATTCTTCATGGTTTAACTGAGCAGATCTTTAATGCCTATCATTCTATGTGTACTGATCAGGATTTATTCCTTCATTTGTAACCAGAGAAATTATGAAGTTAATGTGCTTATTCAATAATAGAAAATTATAAAGTAAGAACAAAAGATAACAAAACTACTTATTTCATTTCCATTTTCAAAGTTGATCAAATTGAAAAGATGATAATAAGATATAAAATTTTAGAAATTAAATCAAGCTGAAAATTTATAATTTTAGAATTTTTAAAAACTAATGGTAAAACATTGTTGACCTTTAATAGATGTTGAGTAAATGCGATAAAGTGGGAGGGTTTGGGGAACATTAACTTCATTGCTCTACCAGTATTATACTTGTAACCAAAAAAAAAAAAAAAAAAGATATTGTTGAAATAAAATCAAAGGGGATTCTAAGTTAGAAGATGAGCAAATTGTTCACCAACACAGGGAGAATCATATTACTCACGACTTCTCCTCACTAAAATAAAAGGGCTAACTAATTAAGAGCTAAGAACAGTTAGCAACGTGGTATATCAAATATTAAGGGTTGCATCTTTATGAGCATACTGCTACCTCGTTGCTTATCCAAACCTAGATTAGTATGGGATGCAACAAACACTCCTTTCAAAAGATATGCTATATATCTACATGATTAATGCTAATTATCTTAATTGTCCTCTAAATTTTTCTGCCAGCTAATTGTAATTGGGATGGAGTTGGCCGGTTTTTCAAAAAATTATCTAACTGGCCCCAAAACCCTGAAATTTTATACTATTTTTTCATTTTATTTTATTCATTCTGCAGCTGCTAACATGCATCTTCAATAATTTTGCTTTCACATTTATTGCCTTGCAACTTTCTTTGCTCCTCTATGTTAGTCTCCTAGAATCCCTTGCTTTATATTCGCTCATCTTTTCATCTTTTTTTTCCGCCTTACACCATATCTTATAGGGTGTTATATCAAATTTGTACTAAAGCCCATTCAATTTTGGAGTTAGAGGGTGGAATGTCAATTACAATGAGATGGAATCCTATGCATGGAGTTATGAACATCCACACTTATATTGTTTATAACAGTTATTTTGAAAATTATTTGGATTTTAGGGAATTTTAAGTGTCATGAAACCAAGAACTGTCAATTCCCAGTTTTTTCTTGAAGGGCCATTTTGGATTTCTTTTAGAACTTATGTCTCATGAGTGCTGAAACTTGTTTCATTTTTAGGATGGAGAATCAGGACGGAGTTATAACGACCCAAAAAAAAAAATACATAAAGGAAGAAAAAGATTGTAATGGTCCTAAAATTTAAACAAAATAACTATTTCACTCTTAATTGATATTTTAATTATTTATTTTGTTTGTTTTAAATGTATTTTAAAAAAATGAATGGTGGTTTATTGGAATTTATGGTGCAGCTCATCTTTATGCCTTAGACTTGAATACTCGCTGAGTCATAAAAGATAGTTTTATTTTGATTTTACATTGTGAAATTACTATAAAGTCCTTCTTTGAAATTAAAATAATGACAATTATAATTATCAAAAGATAGAGGGAACCATTAGACATTTTTATAGGCTCTTCCACTTCCATTGTTCCCTTTTATTCTGTCGTCAAACACTAGGAAGAGGAGAGAAGCTTCGAGACTCAAAAGTGAAACCCCATCCTTGTTGCTCCGCCGGTCTTTCGTTGTTCGTGTTGCCGTCACCGGTGGCTGTGCGTCATTTATCCGGTCGCTTTCCTCCCTGGTTCAGATTCCATTTTTGCGGCTCCTCCTCCTTGCTCTGTTCAAAATTCTGATTTTCTCTTCTCCATAGCCAACCTTGCGGTAGGTGTAACCTTAGTTTCTCTTTGATTCTGTCTTCATTCTTCTATTTTTTTTGGATCTATGCGCTCTGTAATAAGTTTCCTTTTCTTTTTCCCTTCCATTGCTGTTCATTGATGAAGGGATTCTAGGATTGAATTCTGTTTTTCCCCAGCGATTTTGTGTCTGATCATTCCTATATATGTATATATATATATATATATATTTATATCAATTTGTCTATGCATATAAGTTAGAGAAGGAAATAATAATAAATAAATAAATAACAGAGGCGTGTTTGTTAATTTCAGTTTTATATTTTTTTGTGTGTTTGATGAATGTGGAGGTTTAAATTTAAAAATGAACAATCAAGTTGGGTTATAGTATCATAGATCAAATCATGGATTGAGATAATCTTGGATGCCCATTAGGTGTTTGATGGATTGATTGAAAGAAAAGAGACTTATTTATAGGAATATTGCTGTTAAGGTATCATGAAGGTGGAAAAAAAAAGGGGGAAAAAAAAGAATATAAGTAAAATTGTGTATGATTGTGATTCAAACAGGTTAAATGATAAAACTTTAATGTATTAAGACGATGTTTGGGAGTTTATGGTTGCTATTTTGTGAATCCAGATGTTTCGTTATGAGTTAGTTTGGAAGCCTATAAAGGGTTTGATAAATTGTATGACGAATAGAATTTAATATTTTAGTGTATTGTGTGATGAATACTTTTAAGATTGATGCACGCAAGATGTTTGTTAAAACGCACAAGAGAAAATTATTGGGTTTGATTTTATGGTTTGAATTGTTTAAAATTAATTGTTGAAGTTGTAGAGGTGTATGTAGATGTTGTGTGGGATTTTCTCTCATAATCTGAATTGTGATTAATCGATTTAACAAGAATGTTTGAAGTTGCTTTGTTAACAATGTGAGATGAGTAAGTTCTGATATTAAGAGTGATAGTTATGTGATGGTTGATGTTTAGGAATCAAGGAGTAAGAATTGTTACAAAGTACGAGGAATGGAGTAAGTTATATATATATCTTTGGGAGCGCAGCAGGTGAGTGAATAACGTCCCATTACAAATTTTAATGATATCTTTACTTGTTGGATTTTAATTTAATTTGTCAACACAATCTCTTATTGTTATTTTATCAAAGAAAGTTGATTAGACTTATGTTAGTTTTCATCGATATTGAAATGAAATTAGATTGATGGTTTTATTTATTGTTATTTATGCTACTCATAAATTTTCATGTTAAGAGAGTCTTGTATCCTAAAATGTTTGTCCACGAGTTTTATTGTTTGGGAAACGTTTGTGGACAGATTGAATTTGAAGGAGAGTCTTGAAATATTGTTTGTGAACTTTCATGCTGGGGTATTATATTATGGTGTATTTCATACGAGTTGTTATGGTATTAAAAGAAGAACTTTTCATCGTTTCGACAAATTGGCCCCAAGCATGCTTGAAACGATTTTAAGAGGATGAATACGTAACGCCGGTTACTAACAAAGATCTTGTTAGTCCTTGGTGCACCATGGTTAACTCGAGCTCGCTTGATATTCGTGGGATTCGTTCCCACGCTTGTTATTCGTGGGTCTTGTACCTGCGCTTGTTTTCGTAGCCTCGCGCTGCGCTTGTTTCGTGGCTTTGTGCCGCGCTTGGTTATTTACCCTCGTGAACTGTGTGTTCACGCTTGTTTTCGTAGCCTTGTGCTGCGCTTGGTTACTTTCCCTCGTGGACTGTGTGTCCACGCTTGTTATCCGTTCTGTTGAAGTTCTACGGAAAAATAGAATTTCAGGTTTATTGTTTTTAAGTAAAAGAAGGTTTCTTTTAACATGTAGTTTAATAAGTATATGATTTTACTCATTTAAAGATCTATTATATGGTTTTGAATTGTCTTTACGATTTTATACTTTAGAAGTTGGAATTTATACTCATGTTGTGTTACTCAAGGTTAAGTTTGCCTAATCTATTTATTTAAGCATTTTATTAGTCTACATATGGGACGTTATTCACCGGAAAATAATTTTGGTCTCGAGATAGCATCACCTTGCACCTTCAGTGGAACGGTGAAGACTGTCATTGCTAATCATGCTTGTAGATATGTCTTGGAACAACTCCTAGTGGATGTACAGTTAAGTTTTTATATATGTATTAACATCTGCAGTTTAGGTGCTCCACGTAGTCTATAGGTAGGATCCATGTCTTCCCTTGTAAATTGGAATATATGTACATGTATATGTTTTAGTGGAGCATAGCTCCGAATGTTATTATAATTATTATTTAATTTTTGTATATAAGTGTAAGGCTTAAGGAATATGAGTCCACTCATATTCCGTGCCGGCCACCCCTTTTGGTTTCGGGCGTGACGGAGTGGCCTTCAACACGGTGCTTTGCATTGTGGACATCTTGCTGTGGCAGGCATCCTTCTTCAGCATGGTGCCTCTATTACAATGGAGGACTATAAATCTCGAGCACCTGTAGATCCCTTATCTGGCCCTGTGCTTCAGGCCTTTGGAAATGAATGTGATTCATGTTTGAATTGCTGTGCTTTGACTACTTTGTAATGGTTCTGTTAGTTGTTAGAAATGCAAGTAGTGATAGAGGCTGAGAATTACAATGATATTTTGGGTATAGTGGCTACTGAGGTCTTTAGTGTGGGAAGTGGCACAAACTATCAGCTTGGAACTGGACACGCGCACATTCAGAAGTTACCATGTAAAGTTGATACACTTGGTGGTTCCTACATAAAGTTGTTTTCTGCTGCAAAATTCGTGGCTGTGTATCGCTGGGATGTTTTATTTATTTATTTATTTTAGTGGACCATTTTAGAAATATCACAGCGAAACCAAATGGACACATATCTTATTTGATTTATTCATTTATGTTTTAATTGGATTTCTCAAGTGTTTATATTTCTGCATTTGTATTGGCTGAAATGTTGAGGGGCTCCTTTGTCTGTCTCATGCACAGGATGCTCCTCATCATAATACTATCTATCTTTTTATCTACGTTCTCTTTATTTTGACACTTTGATTTCTTTAGTTTTTGTTCAATGTAATTCCCTTCAAGATTTTTGCCAACAACTTTATCCTTATTCAGTTTTATGTCAACATATGCTTGAATTAAACGCAAACTTCTAATTCTAAAGAGATTAACGAGTCTAATTGCCGAAATTATATCTTTTACGTATACATTCGGTAAAGGTCTCTTAGCTATACCGAAATGAGGCAGGTCGGCGAGGGTGAGAAAGAAGTCCTGCTCTGCTGACCTGTCTTAAGCAAAGTGAGTTGACCTCGTCATGTAGTTTACCGAAGGTCTATCCATGAGAGTAAGCCGAATGACCCAATGTATCATTACTGAAGGACTCAAAGCAGAAGTCCTTAATCCCTCATGAGATAATATAAGCTAGTATTATACATCTATTATCACTCTTACAAAGAAAGAGAACTCATTCCTGGCTGCGGGTTACCTAAGACTTAGACACACGGGGATACTAGGCGAGCTAGTAAAAGACTAAGATAATACATGGACCGCTAGACCGAAGAAGACATTAGACAAAGTCAAAGGAGAAGAAATGGAATGGACGTAGTGAGTCATAGGGCAATGGTCTTTTTCCTCACTTCAAAGACTGGGGGCTTGTTAGGGATGCTAGCAGACTGGCTCAAGACGGAACCCTAGCGCCAATGGAATGGGACTAGACCTGCAACCACATTCACTGATAGCAGAATGGACAGCTTCGAAGGCTTACAAGGATAGCGGACTGAAATTGCCCCTTCCGCGATGAAAGACATTAGGCCCTGACCGATAGGCTTAAGGGAAGGATTGGGCAGGCAGAGACGGAGAGGATTCCATACGGGACTCAGGGGTTCCCCCAAGAGCAAATGAGACCGGAAAGAAGAGAAACTCAATATACGAAAAAAAAGAAGGTTCAACCCCCCATTTCCTCGCTTAGCCGGACATAGGCACTTTAGGAAGACAACAATGGACGTAATGGACTACTTTTCAGACAGGGCAGTTACATTCTATAGTGATGGAGCAACCGAACTGGATGCCTCCTTTTTGAGTTTTCCAAGATCGGCTGGGCCTAAAGTCAAGCCCCTTTTCTCCATTCCACAAAAAAGACGGAGAAGTGCCTTCTATACGCTAATACACAAAAAATCATACCTACCACACACAGAAGAAAGCATCAGGGATGGCCCTACACCAGGAAGAACATACACTCGCTATACGACAACAACTGAAGCAAGAAGGATGTAGATCTAAGCTTCATTTTGCAACTCTTCTTGACCCAAAAATCTGTCTTCTTATGGTGTTCATGAAGGGGGGGCTGAAAATTTTGGGTAAACAAGGAAGAAGGAATTACAAGAACATCAAAGGTTAGTGATTCTACCTCCTTATGGAGTATTTGAGTTGGTGAGTTAATTTATGGTGGTATTCCCTTGCAATCTTGAAATTGTGGAAACCCTAAGTTTATGGGGAGTTTCTGCCCAATTTCTCAAATATGATTAGAGTATGATTAAGGGTTCAAATAACAAATTAGAAATGATTATAGACTAGATTCGGTGCTAGATTGGAATTTGACATTTTGTGGGTTAGACAATGATTTTCGTTCAGCTGGAAATACTAGTGGTTTGGGAATGGATTTTGGTGTTTTTAGTGGTTTTAAAGTGTTTAAAATGAGATTTTGTATGAGGTTAAACTTGGATCATAATTTTGGAAGCATATATGGAAGTTGAAATTCATTAGGGTGCTGTTTCTGGAAATTTCCAGTGGAGTCAGTCACTTTCTTCACGAATTTTGACCTAGTAAATGGACTTGAGAAATTATGATATTTTACAGGGAGAAAATAGACATCTCAAGGATTAATTTGGTATATAATTTGTATTTTTCTGAATTTTTTGCTAAGATAAATAAATGTTTCAAAATAGCCCCTGAAAACAGGGCATTATTTCGGACAGCAGGAGTATTTTGGGCTATGGATGAACTTTCGACTTGGTCTGGCCTAAATGAGTATTTTTCGTTGAAAATAGACATATTGAGGGTCATTTGGGCTTTGGAATCAACCAAAAAGGAGTTTTCTATATTTAATTGTGAATTGTTGAAGATGAGTCACTGGTTGCAGGAAAATCCTGAAAAGTGACGAAAATTAAGAGAATGAAGGCCCATATTAAATTCCTTAATAAGAAAAGGGATTTAGTAAAAATAGACCTATGAATTGGGCTTACTTCAAAGTATGAAAGAAAATATTCATTGAGGTGGAATTAATTATATTAATATTTTTATTATTGTTTTAGGTTTAATCGTAATCTTTTACGCCGGGAAATTATTCTTATCTATGGTCGATTGCCGGTAGTAACCTTAATCTTCATATACTCTGTGTGACTTGTGTATGTATGTTTTACCTTGAAATTGCATACATTTAGTTATCATTTATTTCCTAGCTATGGAACCGGAACATGCTTGTGCATTAAGGGCTTTCTTTGTGTCTTTGTGCCCGGTGGTAAATGGCCGTGTGCTATTAGGACCACTTGCAGATGCATCTTTGTGTGCTATTAGGACTACTTAGTTCGGATTTGGCATGTGTGCCTTGATACTGAATGTCATGTGGTATTTGTTTTTTTATGGTTTTTCTTACATGCATTGTTATACATTTTATATGAAATTAACGGTTACTACTCGGATTCAATTTTGAATCCTGCCCACTTAAGCTCTCTAAGGCGGTTCATCGAGGCCGGAGCAAGGAGACAGAGGTAAGGCTCCGGAGTAGTGTGGAGGTGGATATTGGTGTTGTTATTTTTGGGTATTTATCTTGATTACCGGATGACTGTATTATGTTATTCTGGCCGGTTAGGCACTATTATCCGGATGGCTGTATATTTTAATCCCTCTAGGGAAGAATTTATCCTTCCGTATTTCTATCAGTATATTTTTGTCCAAACCGGTGTGTGCTCTGCTGTTTGAACTCTGATGTGTGATGTTAATTAACCTGGAAAAATAAGCTAAAATTAAATAAAAGTGAAGGACCACACTACCCGCCACCCGAAAGGGCGAGGCCGGTAGGTGTGTTACAAACAGCAAGACAAAGACGAGAGCGAATGGCTGGGCAGTGGATTGGACGAATATGAAAACTTGGGTGAGGTAAATTTAGTAAATTAATCTTTCTTTTTGCTATTCTTTTTACATTCCCAAGTATGGCCATTTCCAAGTATGGTCATGTATTCAGTTGAGTTAGGCATAATCATCACAAGAATCAATATTCGCTCTGTGACCTTGTCAAGCTTGGCATTTGGCAATCAAAATTACCTTTTTTCCTCCCTCCATCTATAATATCATACCATAACTTATACTCTTCTAGTCTTTAATGTAGTACATAATCAACTAATTTAAGCAGGTTAATGAAATTGGCTAGGTTGGTTAACATAATATCTTTTTCTCAAAAACACTCTAATTATGAGTTTAACAATTTTTTGGCCTAAAGTATACATTTAGTCATTTATGTTTATTCCAATGTTTCATCTAACGGGAAGCCAATTATGCAGTTAAATAAAGTACCCTTAAATTTTAAAAATATAAAAATAAATTATTGTATGTTTCAATTGACCAATTAATAAAAATACTATATTTTTGTGTTATGAGTATTTTGGTACTCTCCCTTGTAGTAGATGGACAAACGTACGTCCAGTTAGTTTTGACGGGTGTGTTACTTTTGCCTTATTTTTAAAAGTTGATAGTTATTTTTACACTAAAAGAGTTTATGGTGGTAGATGCACTTTAATTATCTAGTTAAAGTGCATCTGTGTTTTTTATTTTCAATTAAGTGATAGTGAAAAAAGGGAAAACGATGAAAGGAATGCTACTATGAGTAATGTTAGTTTTTAGTTTTTAATCAAGTGATAATGAGAAATGAAAGTGGAGCTTAATCGGCAAGAGGGGGTGAATTGGGGATTTTTAATTTTTTTGAAATACTCTGTTTTGAACTATGAAAATAGAGATGAACAGAGAGTAGAGAAGAAGAGCAAGGCACAAGGATTTATACTGGTTCGGTCCAACTCCTTGACCTACGTCCAGTCCCCAGACTCTCTGGGATTTTCACTATTACAATTGATTACACACTCTGTACTCAAGAGTAATTCTCTCACTAGAACTTACTCCCCCTTACAAGTTGCAATCAATGAACGCAATCACCAAGTCCCCTGACTTGTGATTCTTTACAATAAATGATTTACAATCAAGAAACTCTCTCTAAGAGTGGATAATGATAAACACTGAAGCTTAATGTATCAGAAGATACTTTACAAGTGAAAACTGAAAGTATATGTGTAAGACATGGGAAAGTAATAATTAAAAATGCTCATAATGCCTACCTACGTTAGTTTCCTTTCCATCCTTTTTTAAAGTAATTGTTTTACTATTGCTACCTTTTGATTTATTTAGGTGGTGGAGAAATGATTTCTGATGTATATCTCGATCATTCAACTTATGCTGATTCTCCATCGAGGAAACTTAACGACCCGCGAAAATGAGGCTCATTATGATAAGAGCGCCAACTTATGCTGGTGGGAAAAGCATCGCTTGTCTCTAAGCTCATCACTTCTTGTCTTCTTTCGCTTGACGTCAAGCCTATATGTGTGTGAGTTATATATAATCAAGACTCATGCATGTATACTGTAAAATCTCTCTAATATATATATTAAACAGTTCATAACCATCATAATTGTATTAACTATAAGAATCATAAGCACGATCTGATTAAAAATGTCAAGAACAAAAGCATATCAAGTACCTAAGTATAGGAGCATCAATGATTAAATAACATGTGTAGATCATATTGCAGAAACCATTGGAGGGAATGAGATATATATATATATATATATATATATAGACAGACTAGTAGCATGTAAGAGATACTTACAAAGAGAGGGGCTCACTGAAGAATAGTGAGAAATGCAGAAGGTGGAGGAGAGCGGTGGAAGAGAAGAAGAAGCTCCAAAGACCGTTAATGATAAGATGGAAAGCAGCACGAGGGAGCTATTTACGACTGCCATGGCTTGGAACTAAGAAGGGTGTACGTACATAGAACAGTCTGCTTATTGTTGCCGTACCTGTGTGTCTTAGAAGGTAGGTGTGATTCGTTTATATAATACTCTACTAGGGAGGGGTTTACGTTTTCTGCTTCATATATTAATGTGATCTGTAGAAATTTACTCAGAGTTTAATTACCATGTTATGTATGCAAAATTCAAATTATGGTGATGATGTGAATGAGCATTTGTGGGCTAGAATTCGGTGAGCAAATGAATTTTACTCTGGACCGGTTTGGATGGTGAAATGTGTAACTTGGCAAATTGGAAAGAATGTTGTGTGTATATTCATATACAAACATTACATATATATACAAGGTAAGAGAGCCTCAATAGTAATGGCTCTTAATGACTAATAATGACTATTAATGAAGATTGACCCATAATGACTAATAATGACTATTAATGAAGATTGGCACATAATGACTATTAATGAATATTCCTAATTCCTACAAATAAGGGATTCCTATAAATCAAAATACAATTTGCTATGTAATCCCCGTCACCCCCGGCAGTTCTGAGCATGGATGTCTTGGATGCCCACTTGGACTTGAGTTCGTGAAACCGAGTAGGATGAAGTGGCTTTGTGAATATGCTGGCAAGTTGATTAAAAGATAAATCAGAATACAAAAACAAAAAAAAGGTGATTAGAAGAAATAATATGGAGAAAAAAAAAGATGAAGAAGACCATGTTAACTCCTTCTTAGAGAAAGACCATGTTAACTTTCTCTTGGAGGGAGACCAAGTTAACTCCCAAAAAAAAAGTATCAATCGAGATAATAGGTCTCGAGAAAACAAGGAAAAACTAAAGTAAAATCGAGAGAATAGCTCTCAAGAAAATGAGGAAAAAAACATGATCAATCGAAGGATATTTCAGGGGCTGAATCAAACCACAAGACACTCTTGGCAATAGTTGGAGAGAGAGAACGTGTAAGCCCCTAGACCGTTATTGCATCGTTCCCAAATTGGGAAGGAGGAAGCCGTTGATGGAGGAGAGGGAATGGAACCATCGACGAACTGAAGCTTGTTCTTTGAAAGAAGAGCATAACGCATAGCTCGGCTCAACTATGGTAATTAGGACCATCAAGAGGAGGAAAGACGAGGATAAGTGCCGATTCTCATTGGGGTGTATATAAAAGGGAGACGCCAAATCGGCGATGGGAGGAGAAGTAGTAGAAGGTGATTTATCTATGGCAGAGGAAGCATTAACGTCGGAGTTGGACGCCATGGTAGGTGGAGAAGAGAGGTTAAACCTAAAAAAAATGTGTAGAGAAAAAAAATTCAAATAGGACACAACCAGAGCTCTGGTACCATGTAACTTGGCAAATTGGAAAGAATGTTGTGTGTATATTCATATACAAACATTACATATATATACAAGGTAAGAGAGCCTCAATAGTAATGGCTCTTAATGACTAATAATGACTATTAATGAAGATTGGCCCATAATGACTAATAATGACTATTAATGAAGATTGGCCCATAATGACTATTAATGAATATTCCTAATTCCTACAAATCAGGGATTCCTATAAATCAAAATACAATTTGCTATGTAATCCCCTGTCAAAATGGGATCGGATGTGCACGAGTGCATGTTACAACATTAGTGGTTGTTCGCTATTTAAAACCTGTAATCGTTTGAGTTTTTGCCGTAAATATGATGAGGCATCAAGTTCCTGCAACATGCACTGCCCTCCCTCATTTGGCTAAATGACAACGACCAAAATAAGAAACTAACAAAATTTCAAGACACTTTCTAATACCCTTACAATTTGTAATCCAAATTAGATTATACATTTAGAACCAGAAATATAATTTAAGACGTGCTTGAATGCCAAATTAGATAATCTTACTTTTAAATTGTAATCACTGAAAAAAGTTATGGTTCACATTGAGTGTCTATTGTATCATTTTGGTCCTAAATATAAGTCCCACTAGAATCATTAATAATTATTTTCCAATTTTACCTCTATAAAAAATGTACGTGAGAGAAAATGATAGTATCTTTTTTTAAAAAATATTCATGATTGAATAAGAGAAAATTTGAAAAAATATATGAATTTAAGACATATTAAGTGTATTAATTCCTAGTTTTTGATCAAAATAAGGATATGAGTGATAGTGCTTAGTGATGTTGGCCATGATTATGAAAATAAGTGATGAGTGAGTGAAATTAGGTGAACATGATTGATAAAATGATGATGCGTCTAAGAAACTATTAATCCACATTAACAATCTTAGATTTGCATTTTTAAAAGCAATTACGTGGGGCTCCTCCAGTAATCCCATGCCAAAATGGTACAATAGGAACTCATCAATGCGAATATGAAGAGGTAACTTCAGTAAATTACATTCCCGAGTATGGCCATACTGACTTGTGTGCCTTTCGACAGAGGTTTGGCATCGTCAGAAGAAATGATTCTGAATTCCTTCTTTGAAGCAAAATCAAATACTCGAGTCAATCTCAAATCCAGAATAAATACTGCTCCTAATTTCATTAATTCTTGGAATCTAAAATTAACACTGAATAAAATAGGCAATAAAAAATTTAACGCATCATTCTTGGAATTATAATTAGTACTACCTTTGCTCCTTTTTATAAGAGCCCAAATTTTGAATTACCTTAATTCTTTTTATAAGAATCCGACAATAGTTGTGTGAACATTTAATGATGGGTCCCCCCTCCCCCATCTTTACCGATCATTAATTATACATATTACAGAAATTAAAAGGTTCCCAATGTTACTTACCTCTCATAAGTATTTTCCTTATAGTTTTTAACTAATTTCAACCTTTTTTAAAAAAAACCATACGTGTTATTCGGTTATCAAACTCAAGGTTGTCAAATTTACGAGTTTAAACAAATTCATGGCGTGACGTAAACTCGTATCGTGAACTCAAGTCACAAACTCGTAGAGTTTACTCTTATTATATTATTAAATAAGTATTACTAGTGTATAATTAAATAATTAAAATATAAAAATGACAACAATTTGATTTAAATATATTTTAAATCCAAATAATTGAAATTAAATCCATCAACAAGTAATCATTTATCATATTTAATAAAGAAATTTCTACAAAATTGTTATATAAAACCAGCGAGCATGATGAAATCAAAATTATTAACACGAGTTTAAAAGTAAATTAACACGGTTTTGTAAGTTAGAAACGTAAAAAACGTAAACTCGTGTATAAACTCTTGAGTTTAACCGAAGTTTACAACTAACACGAATTTACCAACGACTCGACTCGTTTTGTACTCTAGAAGCGTAAAAACGGTAAACTCGGAGAATCAACTCGCGGTTTGACAACAATGATCAAACTCCTATAATTTGGACAAGAGAGAGTAAATATTATAAACTATTAAAGTTGATATAACGCACAAAATTTTGTTTGAATCACGTATGCAATAATTAGCCTCTAGACTTTTTAGTGCTAGTGTTGGTTAATTGATATAAAGGTGTGTTGACTCTAACTCATAAATTATTTATTTTTAATATGATTAAACGAGACATTTTAGAAACAAATACAGTACTACATATTTATTAAATGATTAATTTAATTAATTTTTTATTATATAAATATTAATTATCTAGCTACCTAACATATCTTAGTCCTTAGATCGGAACGAGAACTTATTTGTAATATAAAGTAGCGATTTTCACATTATATTTCAACTTAATATGAAAGTATTGGAAATTTATTGCATTGTTCAAGGCACGGAACACTAAAATAGTGATTTGCGAGTATATGTATCTGAGAAAACCACGAATTGTAACATAAAGGCGTGATGGTAACTTAATCTTCTAAAAGCTAATGATTCATTCGTAGGTCACTGCCCTCAACTGCAAATCATGCAATCCCAAACACAAGACATTATCTCCTAGATCACAGTTCTAATTAAGCTACAGCTTTGTCTATTACGTGCCAAATTAAACTGCAATCCAAGCTAGCTTATACCAGTTGCACACACACACTTAATTGCATTATATGGGCCTTGTATTCTTAGATTAGTTACACACAAATGCACACTTGCCTTTCCCTTTTTTTTTTTTTTTTTGATACTTTCAACTAGCATTCGGCTTCGGAGTTGGTGTCTTTCTCTCCCTACATAAGTGTCTCTTCTAGAACTTGAACTCAAGATCTAAAGGGATATAACGAGGCCTTACAACGATACTAGACCAACTCTGTATTGGTCCATTTTTTCTCATTCTATCTGAATGTTATTGAACTTGACAGTTCAACTATCTATCAATCAAATCTAAAAAATAAAAATCCAAGACAAAGAACTCCTCTTCCCAAGCATATGATACATAGCCATTCATGGAAGAGAAGTGTGAAATCACTGAACAAATGGAAACAAAGGTAGCAATGCCCGATGGTCTTAAGTGTGGCTTGTTGTGCGAGAAGGATCTCTAAATGATATAGAGGCAGCATTGGCATTATTAAAGAAGAATGGAATCAACACGAATTCAAGGAACATATTCGGGCTGACCTCTCTTCATATTGCCACTTGGAGGAACCACATCCCCATTGTTTGCAGCTGGTGCAACCCTGATATTCAAGTATGAAAATTTTTCCTCTGGTGAATGTTAGTCTTACAAATATACACATGTCCCTTCTCTAAGTTCATCATATTTTAGGTAGGAGGTTACTTGGTATTCTTAGCTTTAGGACGTGTGTCGATATTCTCTTCATGTTTAATCACATGGGTTCAAATACACCTTTGTTATTTGTATGGTGATTATTGTACCCACTTAGAAGTCTCTGTATTTAGTAAATATTATGTTTTATTTTCAATGTTTGTTTGGAGTCTATACTACTTTGTAGGGATCTCTTGTGGTTTTTTTTTTTTTTTTTTTTTTTTTTTTTTTTTTTTTTCCTATTTTAATATCTATTCACGAATTAAATTAATATAGTTTAAAGGTACCATATATCTCATATTTATAGAGTTGATACTTGATAATATATGTATATGTATATCAGTATATGTATATGTTTGTGCATTGTAAATTTAATTAGGGTAAAATTTTGCACAATGCTTCTCAATTCTTACTAAAATGTCTTGGTCAAATGTATTGCTAAAGAAAATTCTATGAACTGCAAGGTGTGATGACAATGACAAAATATAATTCCAGCAATGGATTCAACAACAAACATCTACTATTTATTCTTACTGGAATCATGCAACGAGCTTGCATTTTAAAGGCCAAATTGTCTCAGTCAATTATCCTCTATCTTCTTTTCTTTTTGAATGCTTACGCTAGAAATAAAATGTCACAGAGGAAACCCTACTGGCCTAAAAACGGTTCTAATGGTGTTAAATTTAACTAAAATATCTTCTGATTGTCTGACATTTGCTTATGGTCCTAAGAATATCTTTATTTATAGTGTTATTTTGAAAATTATTCAGATTTTTGGGGAATTTTAAGTGTCGTGAAACCAAGAACTGTCAATTCCCAGTTTTTCCTCAAGGTCCATTTTGGATTTCTTTTAGAACTTATGTCTCATGAGTGCTGATACTTTGTTTAATTTTTAGGATGGAGTGGCCTTCATAGGGCTTTGCATTTTGGACATCTTGTTATGGCAATGGAGGACTATAAATCTCGAGCACAGTAGATCTCTTATCTGGCCCTGTGCTTCAGGCCTTTGTCAATGAATGTGATTTAGGTATGAATTGCTATGCTTTGACTACTTTGTAATGGTTCTGTTAGTTGTTAGCAATACAAAGAAGTGATAGAGGCTGAGAAATTACACTATGATATTTTGGGTACATTGGCACAAACTATCAGCTTGGAACTGGAAATGCGCACATTCAAAAGTTGCCATGTAAAGTTTATTCACTTGGTGGCTCCCACATAAAGTTGATTTCTGCCGCAAAATTCCAAAATGTGGCTGTTACAGCTATTGGAATTTTGACATCCATACGTAAGTTTTCTATTTCAACATGATCATATGAAGGCTAATGGGCGTGGTTTTGAGTTAGTTTTGGTATTACCATCATGTTATAGATTTTCGAATTGTATTTTTTCCCCCTCCCCCCATTTTGGGGGTGTGAATATGGAGTGTTCTCCGTTAGCAACATAGATTAATTTCCCTCATGGTATTGAGTGTGCCATTTTCTCTTTTAAGCTAGCTAGATGCAAAAAAAAATCACAAATAGATTTCTTTTTTACTTAGCATTGATTCTTAGCAGGGGATTTATGGAAAAAGGAGTGTTTATTTTGTGACAAAATTATCACAACGAGACCATATTTAAACTTATGTTATAACATCCTTTTGTGAGGGATTACTAGCGGGATTACTAAAGGAATATGATCACATGACCTTATTCTAGGGGTTGAAGTTTTGAAGAACATCATTCCTAATTGCTTACTCCCTACAACTCATGATAATATAATATTTTTGTGATTTATTTTGAGTTTGGTCCTCAGAATTTATATTAATTCTCAATTTGTATTTTAATGTTATGAAGTGTATTTTTAAGTATATTAATCTTATTAACATCGATTTCATTAACAGAATGATGACTAAACAAATCCAAATGGTCACGCTGCAATTAATTTTGAGGCAACTATACTAAAAGTAAAATAAACACGCACACATTATTTTGTTATAAAAATATATTACATTTATTTTATATTATATTTTGATATAAATACATAAATGTAGGTTTTTTACTTTTTAGTAGGTTTAAAGTCAAAAAAGGTATAACTTGATGTTATCCACTTCAACTCCTTTGCGTCTTTCAACGCAGTTGAGGTTAGCTGGATTCGGATTTAAAGCGGCCTCGCGACCCGCGTCCACACACGGAAAGCGGTGTAGACGTCTACTGATTATGCGATATTACGGTATGTTGCCGTGTATCCTATGGTTAGCGGTTGCTGTGGGTTTTGTTCCTTCACCAGAGGTGTTAGGTCGAGTGATCGATCGGTTACGTGAACATTTTCTTCCTCGTGACCCGATCGTTCCGCCCGATGTTACCTTCCCTTATCCAGGTATGAGAGACTTCCTTGAGTGGTCTCTCTATCAAGGATGGATGAAGCAAGACCTAACATACCTACAGTGGTCTTGTTCCGTCGCGCTTGACCCGTGCATCAGCTTAGAGGCCTTTGTTGATCCTCCAATCTATATACGGACGTGGTACTCGCCGAAGGTAGATTAATCTACTTTTCGCTTTGGTATTATGTTCCGTGTGTACGATTGGGTGGTCGAGCTTTCTAGGCATGACATTCGTGTCATTCCTGGAAAACGCAGAGTCCTCTAGTGTGATGTCCTTGGTAGAGGATTGATCATCCTCTAACAGATCATCAGGATCCGCTGCTTTATCCGCGGCTCTCGCCTCTGCATCTGGATTTGTGCTTGGAACAGTCTTCTCTCTTCTACATTTGCACCCGGAATATCTCCAGATCAAGACCCATAAGGAGCCGTAACAGAGGAAGTTCGAAAGGCGGGACCAAGGTATAGTTCCAGTTATTTACCTTGAACCAATGTTTGATCCAATGGCGGAGCCTGTGAGAGGGGCGCTTGACCTTTGTTTCACCCAGATGTGAGACCAACTTCTCTTACAGAGCCTTTCTATCTATCTAAATGATAAACAATAAAAGGAAATAATAGGACTTGGATCTCAAGTAAGGCTCTGATAAGACGTTCTACAACTTGAGTAAGGCTGACCCAGCCATAACTGACTCCGGGGGTGTTCAATTCATTAGGCAAAGAGGTCATCTCCTAGGTCAATGGTCTCTGTCTCAGCTAGCTGCCGGGATAGGAACTCAAAGCCTCGTCATCCGCGGAAAAGATAAAATTGCATAGCCCGGCACAACAAAAGCAAAGGTTGGCAACCCCCGTCAACAAATGAGTATGAACTATTTGCATAGCTTTATATATAGGCATAATTTGGACTTTTTTCGATTGGGCTTTCCGAGTGCTTGGCCATGGTTGCTTGATGTGGCTTTCGAGGCCCTATGTCATTCTTTGGGGAGTCCAGTCATCTCAGCATTGGACTTGACCGACTAGAAGAACACTTGATTCGCGTAGTACGTAGTCCCAGTCTCACTTGGATCGCTTCGAACAACATGGTTCACCTGTTTGATTCGTGGATTCGTTCCTCCCCTGGCAGAAAAGAAACGACTCCTTGCCCCAACAAACTGCCTTCTGTCCTTATTACAAGCTCAAGCCTATTTAGCCTAAACTTAGTCTGACATATTACCTAGAGGCGACGGCATTTCTATAAAAAACGATAGCAATGAGAAATGCAATGGTCAAAAAACCCACAGCGCTGCTGCTGGGATAAGAGTGTCAACAATTATTTTTCTCACAAGTATATCTTATATAACCAACTACTAACTATCTTGAAGGAACTTAAATAAGAGTGGGCCCTTTCGTGTAAATATTATTTTATAAAATTAATTAATTTTAAATCCTCATTTATCAAAAACCTTTTATTTTATCAATATCCACTTAGTTTCATCAAATTCTTTACTATAACATTAAGGATGGCTTTGGCCAAAGAAAAAAAAAAAAAAGAACTTAGGAATCCCGTATTCTAGTCAATCATTCATGAAACAGGATTTTCTCCGTGTTTTCTTTTTTCCATCTAAAACGGTTGAGTAATAGCAGTTCCTCTCAATCTTTTTTTCTCCCTTCCATTTTCTTTCCTTCCAACTTTTCTTTATATGGTTTGGAGAGAAAGATATGCCAAAAAAAAAAAAAAGTTGCAGTAGAAACAAGTTTACCACTTGGATGGATTCTACTGATTCAATATCCACGAATAGAACACAAACTGACAAGTGGCTTATTGCCTTACAATCTCCTAATAATGCAAGAGCCTAAAATAAAAAACCACAACCGATAATGAATAATCATAACCTCAAATCAAGGATTACCAGGCCTTTTTCTTTTCTCAACATCGAAGTGTGTCCACAAGGCCTATAATTCCTGCTGTAACCTTCTGCCTGGCTTCACAGGACCAACACCAGGGTGAGTGCCTGCACAAAATGACATGAACTATGTTAACAAAGCTAAGGTTTCAAAGACTGTTTTGGCCATTGGTGCCAATAACAACATGATTAATGGCCTCAAGGAGTACAAAACTATTTAAGACACCGTTCTGTTTCATAATCTAATGTATAGCACAAAAATGATATGGCAGATGAAGTACCAGTGCGTATCAAATCTTCTTCAAAGTGTGTAAAGACGAAGCTTATGTGACTAATTAGAAATGGTGTGACGCCCTGTCTTAACACACCTATATTTATCAGAGTTTAAGCGCATAAGCATCAAAATGATTTGGACGACCTAATTGCAGAATAAAAATTTCTTAAAATAACTTAGTTAGAAAACATGAAGAAAAATTTTTCGCAACACGAATATATCATATGAGGGTATCTTAGTACAATAATCCAAAAATAGACAAATGATAAACAAAATAATACAGTCCAACTTTCTATACTATCTCAAAATCCCTTCTGCTGTAATCCTTAGAGCTGCGTCTTTCTTCTTGATCCTGATCCACTACCTGTTTCTTTCATGCGATTTGGAGTTCAAATGAATGAACCCCAGGGGTAATAGTTAATTTTATATGCAAATATAAAATGTAAAAGACAGTATAACACATGTATCAGCATAGAATAATTCACTATAAATAAGTCGCACCGTAACCGATAAATGGCCAAGAACCATAGCCCTTTAGGACACGCACCCTATGAGACATGCAACCTCAATCCATAGCTAGGATACACACATACAAATAATCTAGCAATATGATTAATCATACTTGAATACACACATACAAGCTAATAAGATAACGATTACCCACCTCAACCTTGAATCCGTAACTTTGTGCGAAGATCTTTGGGATCAAGAGGTGTCAAAGTATGTCTATAAATGTTTATCATTGTCATTAGTCACTTGTAACGTAACTAACTACACGAATTATTTTAGAGGATTAAAAGTGGTTATCAATCCCTAAAATAATAATACCCTTTTAATAAATAGTAATTATTCCTTTTTCTAATAATAATAATAATAATAATAATAATAATAATAATAATATTTATTTAATATTATTATTATTTTCTTTGTAATCACTTCTCCAGGTCAAGGGGGTTCTGGGTTAAGGGGTTTTGAGTTGGGGGTTGCTGGGATCTGAGGTAGGGTGTTGGAGTCTGAGATGAGGTATCAAAATTTGAGGTATCAGGATCTGAGATATGTTGGTATCAGAGTCCAAGATAGTGTGTTGGTATCAGACTTTGGGTATTGTGTGGTATTAGAGTCCAGGGTAGTGTGTTAGTATCAGAGTTCGAGGTAGTGTGTGGTATCGCTTTAGGTTATTGTGTCGGTATCATACATGGGTGTCAAAGTTCGGGATAGGGGACGATATCAGAGTCCGAGGTAGTGTATTGGTATCATAGTTCGAGGTAGTGTGTGGTACCAAAGTCGAGGTAATGAGTGGTATCAGAGTCTAGGGTAGTGTGTGGTATCAGTACGGAGCAGTGTGTGGGTATCAAACACGGGTATCAAAGTTCGAGATAGGGGATACTATCAGAGTCTGGGGTAGTGTATGGTATCAGAGTCCGGGGTAGTGTGTGGTATCAGTCCGGGGTAGTGTGTCAGTATCAGATATGATGGGCCCCAAAGCAGAAAATATCAAGAGCGAGAGGCTAGGACATTACAATTGGTATCAGAGGGTGAGGCGTTGGGATATAAAGATCCCTGGTAAGGGTATGGATACCTCTCTCTCGACGCGTTTCAAAGTCGTGAGGGGATGATGGGCCCCAAAGCGGACATTATCCATAGCGAGACATTGGGATATTACAATTGGGTGGTTAACAACCTGTCTAGGTTGTATATAATCCATACGGCTAACGTTACCGTAGCACCAATCACATACAACCCCAGCACGTATCCAACTGTAGAAAAATCCATGATAAAACAGACCACCACTGGCTCGTTCTGGACGCAAGAGAAACTGGAAGACAAAAGACGAGAGCGAATGCCTGGGTAATGGATTGAACGAATATGAAAACTTGGGTGAGTTTAAATTTAGTAAATTAATCTTTTTTTTGCCATCTTTGCTTCTTCTTACATTCCCAAGTATGGCCATTTCCAAGTATGGTTACGTATTCAATTGAGTTACGCATAATCATCATAAGAATCAATATTCGCTCGCTGACGTTGTCAAGCTTGGCATTTGGCAATCAAAATCACCTTTTTTCCTCCCTCCATCTATAATATCATACAATAAATAAGTCGCACCGTAACCGCAGTTAATGGCCAAGGACCGCAGCCCTTTAGGACATGCAGCCCTATGAGACACACAACCTCAATCCATAGCTAGGATACACACATACAAATAATCTAGCAATATGATTAATCATACTTGAATACACATATACAAGCTAATAAGATAACAGTTACCCACCTCAACCTTGAATCCGTAACTTTGTGCGAAGATGCTTGGGATCGAAGAGGTGTAAAATTAATATTTATCATTGTCATTAGCCACTTGTAACGTAACTAACTACACGAATTATTTTAGAGGATTAAAAGTGGTTATCAATCCCTAAAATAATAATACCCTTTTAATAAATAGTAATTATTCCTTTTTCTAATAATAATAATAATAATAATAATAATAATAATAATATTTATTTAATATTATTATTATTTTCTTTGTAATCACTTCTCCAGGTCAAGGGGGTTCGGGTTAAGGGGTTTTGTGTTGGGGGTTCTTTGGGATCCGAGGTAGGGTGTTGGAGTCGAGATGGGGTATCAAAATTTGAGGTATCGGATCCGAGATATGTTGGTATCGAGTCCAAGATAGTGTGTTGGTATCAGACTTTGGGTATTGTGTGGTATCACAGTCCGGGGTAGTGTGTTAGTATCAGAGTTCGAGGTAGTTGTGGTACCAGAGTCGAGGTAATGAGTGGTATCAGAGTCTAGGGTAGTATGTGGTATCAGTTCGGAGCAGTGTGTCGGTATCAAACATGGGTATCAGAGTCCGAGATAGGGGACAGTATCAGAGTCCAGGGTAGTGTGTGGTATCAGAGTCCAGGGTAGTGTGTGGCATCAGAGTCCGGGTAGTGTGTGGTATCAGTCCGGGGTAGTGTGTCGATATCAGATATGATGGGCCCCAAAGCAGAAAATATCGAGAGCGAGATGCTAGGACATTACAATTGGTATCAGAGAGTGAGGCGCTGGGATATAAAGATCCCTTGTAGGGTATGGATACCTCTCTCTCTCAACGTGTTTCAAAGTCGTGAGGGGATGATGGGCCCCAAAGCGGACAATATCGATAGCGAGACATTGGGATATTACAATTGGTATCATAGAGCGAGGCACTGAGATATTACAATTGGTATCAAAGCACTGGGATGTTACACCACGTATAATCAATGATAGCCTCTCAACGCGTTTTAAAGCCGTGAGGGGATGATGGGCACCAAAGCGAACAATATCAAGAAGGATGTAGATCGCTATTAGACAACCATACCTCAAAGGCCTTGGCTCTGTATTCAGCTGTTGCCTCTAACTCCCCACAAATGAAGCACCGACCATCATTGCCGCCGTCACTTCCTTCTTTCTCCTCCTCCGCTTCTGAGTCCTAGGTGGTTAACAAGCTGTCCAGCTTGTATATAATCCATACGGCTAACATTACCGTAGCACCAATCACATACAACGCCAGCACATATCCAATCGTAGAAAAATCCATGATAAAACAGACCACCACTGGCTCGTTCTGGACGCAAGAGAAACTGGAAGACAAAAGATGAGAGCGAATGGTTGGGCAGTGGATTGAACGAATATGAAAACTTGGGTGAGTTTAATTTAGTAAATTAATCTTTTTTTGCCATGCCGCTATTCTTCTTACATTCCCAAGTATGGCCATTTCCAAGTATGGTTATGTATTCAGTTGAGTTATGCAAACTCATAATAAGAATCAATATTCGCTCGCTAACCTTGTCAAGCTTGGCATTTGGCAATCAAAATCAACTTTTTTCCTCCCTCCATCTATAATATCATACCATAACTTATGCTCTTCTAGTCTCCAAAACACTCTAATTATGGGTTTAACAATTTTTTTTTCTTAAAGTATACATTTAGTCATTTATGTTTATTCCAATGTTTCATCTAACGATGCCGCTTATGCGATTAAATAAAGTACCCTTAAATTTTAAAAATATAAAAAGAAATTATTGTATGTTTCAATTGACCAATTAATAAAAATACTATATTTTTGTGTTATGAGTATTTTGGTACTCTCCCTTGTAGTAGATGGACAAACGTACTTCTAGTTAGTTTTGACGGGTGTGTTACTTTTGCCTTATCTAGTTAAAGTGCATCTGTGTTTTTAATTTTCAATTAAGTGATAGTGAAAAAAGGGGAAAACGATGAAAGGAATGCTATTATGAGTAATGTGTGTTTTTAGGTTTTTAATCAAATGATAGTGAGAAAGGGGGAAAAACAATGATTTAGTTTGAATTAACGTGGAAAAAAATACCATTGTGTTTTAATAATTCAAGCGCATTGCCACACAAAAAAAAAAAAAAAAAAAAAAGGACTTTGATTCAATATAAAAAAAAGTACTTGAGGCTTATGAATATTGTTTGGGTTAAGTAGCAAATCTGTCTCGAAAATACACGTCCAGGAGCAATTTTGCCCTGGAAGCTTTTTTCGGCTCAATGCAGCCCTGGTAGTTTTAAAACATAGCAATGTTGTCCTTTTCCGTTAAAAAGTTAACGGTCAATGTTACTTTTTTAATGGTCAACGTTAAGTTTTTAACAAAAAAGGACAAGATTACTATGTTACAAATTAACTAACTTCAAACATGTAAGAAATTAACCCAATAATGCCTTTTAGGATTTAAGAAATTAATGCAATGTATGAAATAAATTGAGGATAAAATAGGTAAAAATTTAATACATGTATTGGTGAGATAAAATCAAATAGAATCTTATAAAAAGGGGACAAGTCAATTCATAAAATGTAACCTCATAAATAAGGGGCGGAGGGATTATCCTAATTTAAAGGCTGTTGCTTGTATAACAAAAAATTTAAAGTATCCCAAAGACGACAGAGGTTTGGAATGGTCAGAACTATATCTAGCCGAAGGAATAATTCTAAATACCTTCTTTGAATGTGAACTCCAAAAATAATAGAAGATACCTAACCCATTATATGAAAATTCACTGTAAAAATACATGTTATCAACAAGAGGCAGCAATTATCAAACACGATTGCTCTAAATATTGCATTGCTAAACATGAATGCTTTGTTAACATTAGATGCACTTTTGAAAAAAAATTCATACATATTAACATTTTCTTTTTAAAAAAAAAGGCCTAGTCTGTTTATAACATTATACATGCACACACAAATTATTTTGTTATAAAAATATATTACATTTATTTTATATTATATTTTGATATAAATACATAAATGTAGGTTTTTTTTACTTTTTAGTAGGTTTAAAGGCTACTTATTGCCTTTAAGGCCTGAAATATGAGACTTTTAAAAAATGTAATTGTAAATAAGCCTTGAAAAAGGCTTCGGACTTTATCAAGCTTAAATTAATTGCCTTGTGAATTTCGCTTCAATTTAATTATTTGTGTAAACTTAGTAATTAACCTCTCAAATAAGCCTGATTTCAAGGTCCAAAGATAGAAAAGGACCACCCAATGACCCTTTTAGTGTCAATTCACAGTTCCTAATATAATTTTAGCAACAATGATATAAATATTTTATATAATATCATGTAAATTTTCGGAAAAGAATAACTTATAAATTTTTTGATTGACGAAGGATCTTTGAAAAGTTTCCTTGCTGCATCTGGTCCTTGATTCTCATTGGTGACATGTGACATAATATTTATAAAATAAGATATAAATATTTGCATTATTAATCTTGGCGGATAGCAAAGTGAGATAATTAAGAATATATTATTTGTAATTCTCCCGATTTCACATCAAAATTACCATATCAAGGGGTATAAATAATAATAATAATAATAATAATAATAATAATAATATTATTATTATTATTGTTGTTGTTATTATTGTTATTATTATTATTAATGTCAATTTGGCAAAAAAATAAAAAACAGGAAAAAGAATAAATGAAGATTGATCTCAAAATAAAAAAAGGTAAGATATAGGAAAAATGATAAATAAATACCATATGAATTTGCAAAACCCCCCAAAAGTCTCCCGAATTTGTAAAAAGACTGAGAGGTACCAAGAACCTATGAGGAACATGCAAATTCGGGTGAAATTACATTTTTGGCCTTAGTTTTAAATAAATCAAAAAAATAAAATACCCTCGCCGTAGGGGGCGTTTGGCTGCGGATCGGCCATCGGCGAGGGGGTGGTTTTTTTTTTTTTTTTAAAGAAAAATATACAATGAAAGTGTGGGGGTGGGGCCCAACCCCCACACATCCATAGGGCCAAGTGGCCCAGGCCCAACCAAACTTGGTTCCTTTGATATAATATACATTGTCGCAAGCTATAGAACAAAATTTCAACCCGCGAGGGGATAGCAATTTTGGGAAACACACAAGTAAGAAAAACAGTTTTTTTTTTTTGGGTGTAGTCTTATGACCAACTTTTTGTCTTTATGGAATCAGGATCCTATTGTATTTATATCGATCCTACCAACTTGAAATCTAATGGGAATTGGTATGGATAAAGATGAAGGGTGGGTTTTTGTTTCATGGCCTTTCGGCCCTCATTGTAACTGTTATGGATTTGTATTAAGGCCCAACACTGGAATGACCCAACCAAAGAGATATTAAATATTAGGGCTCACCTATAATATAGGGAGATCCTATATTATAGGGAGATACTATCCAGCGACAATATAGGACTATATATCCTGACTGGTATCTGCACGATATACTCGCCCAGATACTCGCACCAAGGATTATGCATGGCCGAGATATCTTGCCTACGGTAGACTTATAAATACAGAGGCTAGACCCTAAGGTGCATACGTTCTAACTCTTAACTGCTTTACTTTCTGCCACACAGAGCACACACCCCACCCCTCTGGCTAACGTAGTCATGTGTCTCGAACTACGTGGACTTTAATCCCATCACCGGGTACGTAGGCCCTGGGCTTGGCTCCTAGTCAAGTCCAAAGCTCTCCTGGGTACTTCCTCGATATTCAGGTTGAGCCTACTGATCCAAGATCAAAGCATCAGCCTTTAACTGGACATTGTTATTACCCAGGAGAGATTGAGCCTACTGATCCAAGATCAAAGCTCTCCTGTTGAAAGGAGGCTGTGAGATTTGACCACAGAAATCACGACGTTTACTTCAAGATTTTAGGGCCTTTGTTATTACCCAGAAAAAGCTGTTTCTAACTTATTCAAAACGGCATTGAAAGGGGATTTTTGAAGCGAAGACGTAGTAATTACATACTTGGCTCTTGAGGAAGGAGGAAAGAACAGCAATGTTACCCTTGCGTGAAGATCAAATTAGAGGAAATGCATAACCCTACGGAGCATTAGAAGTAGGTAATTGCTGTTTGTGCACATACCTGCATTAGAGATCAGCAATTTAATCAATGATGGTGGAAGCATCATCGTCGCATCCTCTTTTCTGCCTCCTAATCGTCCTCCCTTCTAGGGCAAAGCTATCGATTGTGAGGCCTGACGATTGGAAAGGATGAAATAATAAACAGCAGAGAGGCAATTTCAAATTCAAAATCGGGCAAAATGCACAGTGAAGCCGCATCCTCGTTTCTTTTCTGGCCGCTACATACAGCTACACATGCACAGAGCCCCAAAAATTGACCGGCTTGCAACTCTTAGCTGACACTGTTACAATGAACAATGATCTGTGAGAGGAGCTACAGTAGATGGCTTAGTTTGATTTTCTTATTAAGTTTATATTGATGATTAGTGGAATAATTGTCATTATTTGTTAAA
Source organism: Acacia acuminata (assembly GCA_019022655.1). NCBI lineage: Eukaryota > Viridiplantae > Streptophyta > Magnoliopsida > Fabales > Fabaceae > Acacia > Acacia acuminata. The sequence continues at coordinate 220,129 of JAFJYI010000257.1, read as the reverse complement.
GAGGGACTCGTCATATCCGGCTGAAACAAACCCTACCCCAGACAGTTAACATTACTGCTGCGCCAATCACAAGGAAGAGGATGACTGGTTCGGGGTTTAGAGTATTAAGCAGTGGACGAAGATGAAGACTTGGGTTGAGGTAAATTTAGTAAATTAATTGTTTTTGCCATTTCCAATGATTGGTTTTTTTTTTTTTTTTTTGACCTTTTCCAATTATGCCATTTCCGATTATATTGTTGATTATTGTTCTTTGATCATCTAACTGAGGCTCCTATTGTAGTTCTTTGAATGCGTCTGAGAGTCTCTGTTGTTTAGATGGAAAATCTGGAAAATTGACAAGTTCCTCAATGGGCACTGGAATAAGTCATTCTTTCAACTAATTGTTGATTTTTCTTAAATGGGTGGGCTTTTTTTTTTCAATTTTTTAAGTTAAATATATGTTATGTAAATCCATCTATTAAGATATATTTAGGATGTGTGATTTGTAAATCTATCAAAATCTTTTTGTACTCGTTTGTATACCTGTTGCTTAATACTCGGCTTTTATAAAGATTTTGTAGATGGAATATGCAATAAATTTTTTGGTCTAATTTGTAAATCATCAGCCAAAGTTTTATTTGGTGCTCAGGTGGTATAAGTTTGCATATCAATCATTCATTCTCTGATTTTGATTGCCATCGACTCTTGCAAACAAAGTTTTCCTTTTGTTAACTATCTCTTGCTTGCTTCCTTCGTGCATATATGTCTTATGATTTCTTTAATCCCCTCCGGGTTTTTGCATTCATTCATTTTATAGGTAAAAATTGATAAACTGATACAGGAAACAGCTTGAATGGTTTTTCTTCTTCGCTTTGCATTTTTGTGCTTATTAGAGGAAAACAACTTGAATGGATTTTTTTGGGCATAAAGAAACCAAAGCCGATGCTCATCAGCCTTCTTTGCTTTGTTGTTGCTGCCATTTAGACATGTTGGCATCTCTGCTCTATCGTTGTTCTGGCCTCCTTCATCTTTACTTAATGCTGCTTTGCTTTGCTTCAGTCACAACTTGGGTTAAAACATAGCGGTCGTATATTCAGTTGATTTGTAATAGTTCAAATGCTGTTAGGCGTACTCATAAGACTCAATATTTGGTTTTATCTTATGTTGTTAGAATAGTATATTACAAGTGAGATCTTCATATATTTTGGGAGAAACTGTGAACTTTGGACAATGATGCTATTAATTATAAAATGAGCCTCAAATAGATATGCATTCCTAATCCTGTTTTAATGCTGTGCAATGATATGCATAATGATATGTAATGAGATTTCCAACTTAAAAAATTGGAATTAGTAGAATTGTCTTATTTTTGTAGTCATGCTGCTGTATTGAATCACTGTTATGCTCGAAACGAAAAGTAAAACTTCAATTGATGGCCTGATTTTTAAATGCTTCTGCTATGAAGAACATTGTTTGCATGCCTGCATTACTTTTGTGCTCATTTTGCTAGATTGATGAACAGAGAGGGAAAGGAAACTTTAAAAGATAACTTGGAGCTCCAGAAAGAGCATTAAATCAATTGATGTGGAGAATGTCTAAATTAGTTAGAAGATGAGCAAATTGTTCACTAATACAGGGAGAATCGTATTAATCATGACTTCTCCTCACTAAAATAAAAGGGCTAACTAATTAAGAGCTAAGAACAGTTTTTTTTTTTTTTGGGGATATGAACAGTTAACAACGTGGTATCCCAGCAAATATACAGGGCTGCATGTTTTGCCTTAGGATTATTTGATGAAGATCAAGAATTCATAGCGGGCTTTAGGGGAGCATCAACTCTTTGTGAGCTTACTGCTACCTCATTGCTTATCCAAACCTAGATTAGTATGGGATGCAACAAACACTCCTTTCAAAAGATATGCTATATATCTACATGATTAATGCTAATTGTCTTAATTGTCCTCTAAATTTTTCTGCGTAATTGGCATAGAGTTGGCTGGTTTTTCAAAAAATTATCTAACCGGCCCCAAAATCCTGAAATATTTTCATTTTATTTGATTCATTCTGCAACTGCCAACATGCATCTCCAATAATTTTGCTTTCTCATTTATTGCCTCAGTTACTTTCTTTCCTTCCCCCTCCTTGATTGTTGTTGAGGGGGCATCAATATGGGTAAATTAAGAATAGATTGATAAATATGAAACTTTTGTCTTATATTTAGGACCAAAACCAATTCCTTAAATATGTCTTATATTAAAGATAGGAGGGAGTACTTGTGTGCAGCCGCGATGGAGAAGCGACGGAGGATGACAAGGGAACTGATCTCCCATTCCATGTTTTTCCTTTTCTTTCTACTTTGGCTAATGGGTTCTTCGCTTTTTTTCACTCAACGGTTTTCAAATTTTCATTATTGTGTCTTCTTTTTTTAGATAAACTTATGTTGGAAGGAAAAATGTCACCCTCTTATGCTCACAGCTGTCTGCCTTTGGTCCTCTTATCTTCTCTAGAAAGCTAAAAAGGTTTGATTACAATTTTTGTCCTTCCCTCCGTGTATGTTCTCTCCCCTTCCTCCTTTATCTTTTTTTCATTCTTGTTATAATTAGGTTAGGGATTTTTATTGTATCATTTTTTTTTTTTTTTTTTTTCACTTTGGCATTGTTTTTTAAAAAAAGAAATTGAGGAGCAAAAGATGCTTATTTAATTTCTTCTTGTATGTGTGTGAATGTTATGCTCCTTTGTCCTTATGACTTTCCTTACTTACAATATTTTAAATAGTATTAGAGTGGTTTTTATAGGTTCAATATTTTTTGTGCTGTGATTTGTTATCCAGAGGTTTGAGTTATAAACATATTTCTGCCTAACCGTTCTTTTAAATTAAGTACGCAGGCCTTGCTGTTTCTATTGATAGTCAAATTTTTTTTTTTTTTGGCCCAAAAAAAAAAAAAAAAAAGATTTTATTACCACCAAAAAACAAGTATTACACACACTAATAGCCGAAGCCAAATAAAACGCTCCAAAACGCCTACAATTACAACCTATCACACACCTTACCAAAAAAGTAAACCTACACAAAGAATTATATCTACTTTCCTATACAGAATCAAATCAGTTAGCCTATACCAGTTCTATCAGATTCCAACAGCGGAGTATCAAAGTGATCCTTAGCCTACATATGGTCACTAAGTAAAATATCTTCTTAAAGAAGATGTAGGTGATGCCAACCAAACATGCTGGCTCATCCTCTTTTGCCGCGTCCACTGCAAGATAATCTGCAGCTTTATTCCCCTAACGAACTACAAGGGAAATTGAGACTCCATCCATTGATTCGATTAGGCTTAGGATCTCCCGCAATATATTCCAACAACGCCACTCACATCCAGACAATGATTTGCTTACAATTAGCTTATACAAGATTTCACAATCAATTTCAACAGCAATACAAGACTCAGGGAACTTACCTCTTAGCCGAATAGCCTCCAGTAATGCCCTGCATTCAGTCATAAATGGGGATTCAGCAATCACAGAGTTCCCCAATCCACCTACAAACTCACCCATTGAATTTCTGCACACCACAGCTACTCCTGCAGCGGCCTTGGCTGATCGAAAAGCCCCATCTACATTGAATTTGACAGATCCAGTTGGTGGTGCCTCCCAACTCATAAGTCGAACCAAGCTAGTTGTATATACTCTCCTGGTACCACCTTCCTCATGCCTTTTGGAGCCCCAAAATTCCTCAACCTGAACACTAACCCAGCGAACTACATCCATAGCATCATGCCAAATACCAGAGAACACCCATTCACACCTCTTCTTCCATATCCACCAGCACATCCTTGCAAAAAACAGACTTCTCATAATTCCCTAGCAGATCATCCCCAACTAGCATATCACGTAGCCACTCCTCACATCTTCTCATACCCCATCTACTAAACTTAATCCCTAAAGGGCAACCAAACCAACAAAATTTAGTCCATGGGCACAAGAAAAGCATGTGCTCAAGAGTTTCAGGTCCAACCAGACATATTGGGCATAGTGGGTTCAGACCACACTTCCTTTTAAACAAAGCCTCCTTCGTAGCAATAGCCCCTACCCCAATCCAATATAAAAAAGTTTGTATCTTAGGGGGAACTACACCTTCCAAATATTTTTCCAAAGAGCCACAGGCACAGAGAAAGACATACCTGGATCTCTTGATTGGAGCCTGCTCCACATAATCTCTAGCGACCAAATATCCAAATTTAACTGTATACCGTCCATCAGTTGTTGCCACCCAGACCAGGAAGTCATCACGATCAGCAGAGGGAATGGGAATTCTCAAAATCTGCTCTCGCTCCTCTCTGCTTATTCTTGAGTTAATGACACTAAGATCCCAGCAGCCGTTGCCAATAAGATCAGCCACCTTCAATCCGTCATCCTCCTCAGTAGGTGAGTGGTTGTGCAGTTTAAACCCCACCAAATCCCTAATCCACTGGTCCTTCCAAACGCTGATGAGCTTGCCATTCCCTACACTCCAACAAACCCCTTTTAGTAGCAAATTACGGCCTTCTAATAAACTTGACCATCCCCATATTGATAGTCAAATTGAGTCATCGATTAATTGTTATCTGCTCAGTTAAGTATTGTATATAGAGGCGGAGCCAGGAATTACAAATAGGGGTTGAAAATTACAGAATAGAACCCAGATATTCATGAAACTACGGGGGTTGAAAATTACAGAATAGAACCCAGATATTCATGAAATTACGGGGTTGAAAATTACAGAATAGAACTCAGATATTCATGAAGCTACATTTAAACCCATAAAAATTTCAAAACTTTCATTTTAGTCTCTCTACGAAAATTTTAGTGGGGACTAAAGTGAAAATATTAAAATTTTGATGAGGCTGAAATATAATTTCTTGAACATCTGGGTTTACTCTGTAATTTTTTTTTTTGGGGGGGGGAGCTACCCTGCCCCCTAGTTCCACCATTGATGGTTCTATTATCTATCGTTGTTATTTCTGTTAAATATTATTTTTTAATTGTGATTATTTTTGCCATCTATCACGCTTATACTAACATAATTTTATAGTCAGATTATAGTTCATAGGTGCTTCTTGATCATAGTAGAGCGGTTGGTATGTTTGGTTTTGTCTGCCATTTTTTTTAATTTCAGCTTTTGTTGTGTTTTCCTTCCTCAATTGATTGACTTTATTTGGTTATATTTTTGTTTATTTATTTATTTTAATGTTTGTTATATCTATCATCTCAAGTGTACCAAGTGATGGCTTCCTTATAAGATGTAGGTAGTTTTTTTTTTTTTTTCTTTTTTGATATAAGAATTTTAGGAAAGGGGTTGGGCTCACCCACAAATCCGAGGATAGGGCGCTTTGGAGCCCGTCCATGGGGATCTTGTGGAGAAGTACACACATGTCTCGACCTCTACCAAATAAGTTCACTTTGCTTCCTAGACCCTAGGATGCTCCCCAGCCCTTGACCAACGCAGGGGATCGAACCCCTTCCTTAAGGTGAGGAAGACCGACCCCCACGCCAGTTGAACCCAAAGACGAGGAGTATAAGATGTAGGTAGTTGTAAGTCTTTTGCAAACTTAATTACCTGCGCCTTAATGAGTTTAAGGCCCAACTATCCTGAACATACCCATTACCGGCGCCTACTGACTTAACCTTCTTCACAGTTTCATCTTATCTTATACACAACCAATGGGCCTTAATAGGTTTAAGGCCCAACTAAGTCCGATGAAACTGTGAAGAAGGGCAAACAATGAACTCAGATCTGGCCTCATCGGATTAAATTAGTATATACCCACATAAGTCCGATGCAGACTATGAAATCTGAAGAGACAAAACGAAAAAGATTTGAGAAAAGATGAACATGCTTAAAGACTTCAACAATTAAGTAACCCAAAATACTTGGTTTAGCGGTAGATCAACTAGATTAGTTCGAATTTCATTTTATTTAAAAAAACTCTTGAGGAAATTAAAGTTTTGATCTCAATTAGCCAGTTGCTCAAATCCTTGGTAATAATATTGTCTCCAAGCTAAATATTTGCAAACCAATGGCTTCATAGTCCAGGCCAGTTGAAAACGAGAATCAGGAATGAATTTGGAGATAGGCTCTCAGTAAGTTGAATTCTCTGAGGCCATTGAGTTTATCATATATAGACTATAGAACGTACAAGTATGACTTAGAGAAGTACAACAGAAAGCACGTGGCTCATAACCACTTACTAACAGATATTTCATTCCCAATTGGCTTCCACAGGACCTTAGAATAGTCAAACTAATAATGTATACAAGACTGTAGGATGATTATACATGAACCAAGTATGGCCTATGCGATTGGGCCCCTTTATCATTTCCACTAACAAATAAATACCATACCTCAACAACCATGCTTCTGTATTTGACCGCCGTTGCTAGCTCGCTGCAGATGAAGCATCGACTATCACTGCCGCCACCGCCTTCTTTCTCCTCCTCCGCTTTTGAGTTTCGGGCGTTGAACATGTGGTCGAGCTTATTTAAACCCCCAGACAATTAACATCGCTTCTCCAACAATCGCATAGAACACTAGCAAGTCTCCAGCTGTTGAAAAATCCATGATGAAGCAACAATGAGCACCGACCACCACTGGGATTGTTGCCGTCGTCTTGGCTGTAAGAGGAAGACCAAGACTAAGGAGAAGCAGATAGAGGATGACTGGGTCGTGGTTTAAAATGGGTGGGCTCTCGTTTTCAATTTTGTTCCCATCGACTCTTGCAAACAAAGTTTTCCTTTTGTTCACTATCTCTTGCTTTCTTCCTTCGTGCATATATGTCTGACTGTCCTTGTGATTTCTTTAATTCCTAATCCTGTTTTAATGCTGTGCAATGATATGCATAATGATATGTAATGAGCTTTCCAAATTAAAAAATTGGAATTAGTAGAATTGTCTTATTTTTGTAGTCATGCTACTGTATTCAATCACTGTTATGCTCAAAATGAAAAGTAAAACTTCAATTCATGGCCTGATTTTTTAATGCTTCTGCTATGAAGAACATTGTTAAATGTTTGGGACATGAATCAACAATATGAGCAGCATTATTCACACAAGTGTTGTCATTGAATGAAAGAGGAGTGGAGTATGATATATGGGACACATCATGATCAGGCCATGAACGAATGGTCCAAGTAATATGCTGGCTTGGCTATTTTAGGTGCTTATTTGGCGTGTTAGGTACATACAGATTTTCATAGAGGCTTTAAAGGAAAACTACACAAAATTATAGAATATATATTTTATAAGTTCATTCAATTTATTTTTGTAATCAATATAGGAGAAAATTATATTTTACAAAAACTTTGTGACAAATGAATTAGGGGTTGAAATTTTCTTGGATTTAAGGGATCGTTTTTTTCTTTTATGAAATTTCTTTATGAATAACCCGAAATTTAGGAATTCTAATAAATGAGAATAAAAATTTATTGAATAATTAATTGATAATTGATATAGGTGTCAATAATAGAAAATTATATAGTACGAACAAAAGGTAACAAAACTGCTTATTTCTTTTCTATTTTCAAAGTTGATGAAATAAAAAAGATGATGATAAGATATAAAATTTTAGAAATAAATTCAAGCTGAAAGTTTAGAATTATAGATTTTTTAAAAACTAATAATAAATCATTGTTTACCTTTAATAAATGTTGAGTAAATGCGATAAAGTGGAAGGGTTTGGGGGCATTAACTTTATTGCTCTACTAGAATTAGGGTCTATTTGGATGGGCTTTTTTTGATTTTTTTTTAAAATCACTTTTTAAATGCAAAAAAATGCTTTTTAAATTAATTTATGTGTTTAGATGATATTTTTTTTAAAAAAGCAAAAGTCAAAAAAAAAAAAAAAAAAAAAAAAAAAAGCCAAAATGCAGGGTTTTTTTTTTTTTTTTTTTTTTTTAAGTTCCAATTTGGAGCTTAAAAAAGCCAAAACTACTTGAGGCTTATGAACATTGTTTTTATAATATTAGATTTTCATATATCTTAATACAGGATCATCATACATAATGTTAAAATTTGGTTCTATTAAAATGAACTAAAGAGATCAAGATTCAGTTCCTGATTATTTATTTTTTAGCAGCATTCCGGGTTCTTTCAGTTATTTCTGACCAGCTATCATTAAAAAATAAAAAATAAATAAAGAATATGCTGCGACTCTAAACATTTTTATGAATTTAAAATTTTACGCTCCACTTTCAGTCTTGATTGGGGAACAAAATACAGATAATTGATAATTAATGATTATATACATAATTATTTGGAAAAAAATAAAATAAATGAACATAAATGCTTATTCAGTTTAAGGATGTCTTAGTTAGAAAATACAGAAATTAACCCAATCATGTCTTTTAGGATTTATTAAATTAATGCAATGTATGAAGTTAATTATGGATAAAACAGGTAAAAGTATATTTATTGGTTAGATAAACTCAAATAAAATCTTATAAAATGTGACCTCATAAATAGGGTGGAGGGATTATCTAAATTTAAAAGCTGTTGCCAAGAAATTCATCAACCAAAATACAAATTAAAGGTGCTGAAAATTACCAATTTAGGTTCCTTGCCTCCTGTGCCTTTCTCATAATGGTATATATAGAACGCATATAAATTAAAGAATCTCACGGCAACTGCCATGTGATAAAAAAATAAAATAAAAAAAAAAAAAAAAGGAAAAAAATCATCACAAGAAGCAATCACATGAAATTAGTTTCAATTATATAAATTATTGATAGCTAGTGAGTTGGTATAAATAAAATGATTGCATTTAGGAATAAAATTGTTCGATAGTGGTATTGTTGAAAGTGATAGTAACCGAAGGAATAAAATTGCTCAACAATGGTAAAAGTGATAATAATTGGTCCGGTTCAAGAGGTTGGAATTGGACCGGTTCAACCAATTTAAAATTAAATAAATAAATTCATTTTTTTTAAAAAATTTATTTAAAATTTCATATAAATAGCTATAAAATATTCCCTTCCTTATCGATCTAGCCCCGAGATAGCTCTGTTTTTACTTTGATTTGACCGAATGACTTTTGACCAATGCCTTGACCGGTTCAATCACCAAATCCGAGTTTAATAACCTCGGTATTAGTAGTTTTTGTGGGTCTCTCTTCGGCTAGGTGTAATTTGTTTTTTGGATGATTAGTAAAATTAAGATTAATATATATAGTTAATAATGTATAGTTTATAAAGATTAATATAAGCTTCAAATGTGTGTGCATAAGCTACTCCATTAACGACTTCTCCACTCTAATGTTCCTTCCATTTTCTTACTCTCCTCCACTCTAATGTTGGTTTAACACCAACATGCCCAGAATCATAGCAAATTGTATATGGGCAAGGATTTCACCAACAAAAGGTTCCAAAAAAAATATAATTGAAAATGGCGATGATGGTCATCAAAGAATGCAAAACTATCTCTTCCACCCCAAATCCGAAAAGTCATGTGTACACGCTCATATTCAGATAAAAAATATTCATATTGGACGGAGGGCAGACCAATACATGATGCTAGTAACTTTTCCAAATTATTTTCAGTGCATTCATGTTTAGCAACACAGTGATCATGTCATCGCTTCATCGGAACTTGTGTATTATTCTTGATAATGGGTTAGGTCTTCTATTTTTTTTGGATTTGAGATTGACTGGAGTATTTGGTTTTGCTTCAAAGAAGGAATTCAGAATCATTTCTTCTGACGATGCCAAACCTCTGTCGACATCATCATTTTATCAATCATGTTAACCTAATTTCACTCACTCGTCACTCATTTTCATTATCATGGCCAACATCACTAAGCACTATCACTCGTATCCTTATTATTATAAGTTTACTTTGATAAAAAAAATAGGAATTAATACACTTCATATGTCTTAAATTGATTTATTTTTTCAAATTTTCTCTTATTCAATCATGAATATTAAAAAAAAGATACTATGCATTTTCTCTCACGTACATTTTTTATAGAGGTAAAATTGGAAAATAATTATTAATGATTCTAGTGGGACTTATATTTAGGACCAAAATGGTACAATAGGCACTCAATGTGAACCGTAACTCCTTTCAGTGATTACAATTTAAAAGTAAGATTATCTAATTTGGCATTCAAGCTCATCTTAAATTGTAAGGGTATTAGAAAGTGTCTTGAAATTTTATTAGTTTCATATTTTGGTCGTTGTCATTTAGCCAAATGAGAGAGGGCAGTGCATAGTGCATGTTGCAGGAACTTGATCCTGCATCATATTTATAGCAAAAACTCAGACGATTACAGGTTTTAAATAGTGAACAACCACTAATGCTGTAATATGCATTGTGCACATCCCGGAGGCGGAACCATTCAATGGCCAGCTGGTGCCTTGGCCCAGCTGGTCCGCTGATCTTATAAAATTTGTGAGAATATATATGTATTTATTGTATGATATTTTATTTGGCCACAAATTTGGCCCCAGCTAATTTTTTATCTTCTCATTTTAAAAGATAATGTTTGTTTCATTACTCATTGGGTCTGTGAGAAGAAAGTAAAATTCTTGTTTGAGATACTGCTAAAAAGTTAGTATCATCTTACATATTGTTTTGATTTATAATTATCGGTTATTATTTATTTGTATTTTCAAGGTTATTTGATACTATTTAGTAAATACTCCCTCTGATCCTATTTAAGGAATCAACTAACAATTCTCACAAATTAATAAAAACAATTAAAGTCATTAAATTTGTCCTAAAATTTAAGTAATTTTCAATACTATCCCTATTAATTATACTAAACTCTAATATCATATTAATTATTACTCTCTTTTTGCTAAAAAAAGAAAGTAATAATTAATTGTTATTAATTATTACTCTCACTCACTACCTTTTTAATTATGGGTATACATAAAAATATTTAATACTATTTAGAAACAAGCAAGTGCCTTATAAAAGGATTAAATATATTTGTTAATTACTAACCTTATAATAAGAACTAAAGGTAGTTCAATATGTTTATTTTTTTTGCCCGAGCTAAAAAAATTTTTTCCGCCACCACTATACAGCCTAACTTCTAGACCTAACACGCCCGTGCGGCCTTACCTGTTATTATCATCTTCACCCTCTACAACTCAGAGTTAAGGAAAAGCATAACTCCTTTCAGTGATTACAATTTGAAAGTAAGATTATCTAATTTGGCATTCAAGCTCGTCTTAAATTATATTTCTAGTTCTAAATATATGATCCAATTTGTATTACAAATTGTAAGGGTATTAGAAAGTGTCTTGAAATTTTGTTAGTTTCTTATTTTGGTCGTTGTCATTTAGCCAAATGAGAGAGGGCAGTGCATGTTGCAGGAACTTGATGCCGCATCATATTTACAGCAAAAACTCAGATGATTACAGGTTTTAAAAAATGAACAACCACTAATGTTGTAACATTCACTGTGCACATCCCATTTCACCATCCAAACTGGTCCAGAGTAATAAATTCAATTGCTCACCCAATTCTAGCCCACAAATGTTCATTCACATCATCACCATAATTTGAATTTTGCATATATAACATCATAATTAAACTCTGAGTAAACTATCTGCTTCATTTTTACGATAATCAAGGAAATCATTGATTAATAATAGATCTTATAAATTAATGTTCGTACGTACTCCTTTCCAAAAATAAATATTGCTCCTAATTTAATTAATTCTTGGAATCTAAAATTAACACTGAATAAAATGGGAAATAAAAAATTTAATGCATCATTACAAAATAGAAAACAGTTTGTAATGCACTACAAAATTATCTTATATTTAGAATTGGAGGTAGTACTAAATAATATATTTAATTTTTTTATAAAAATAATATATTTAAATTTTCATTTTATAATTTTCAAATTTAAAGACTAAATTCAGGATGTAAGCATGATGAGAAATATACTCTCAATAACTTTTATATTAGATAAGGGTTTTTACATAAAATATACAAGATGAGTATCAAGGAACATTAAACGTGATAATTCTAAATCCTAAATTAACTCTTATGATTATGCCTAACTACAATAATCAAATCTTTTTTTTTTTTTTTTGGGTTCCATGGTATTGGTGCCTTTAGTTGAGCCATAATATAATATAATTAATATTATATACTCAAAGTGTTTATATAATATAATTAATACAATAATCACTTTGACCCTTTTTTGATTTCTCAGTCGTGGCTACTTTGTCTCTTTTCTTTGTTTCCTTCCCTATGCTATTCCGTTGCGAGTCCCAATCAGCTTTCCTTCTTTGTGAGCCATAATCAAATAATCTCACGCGTCTTTCTCTGCATGGTATGGTTTGCAAAGACCAGCCATTTCTCTTACCAATGAGGGATCTTTGGAATACTACTTTTATGAGATAACGTGTGTACGTAAACTCAATTGACCCCACCGAATCTGATCATTTTGATGAAAGGGGAAAATACAAAAAAGGATGTTAGAAATATAGGCGATCTTATCATGCTAAGCAACAACTAATAGCATAAGATCAATGCGGAAAATGAAGTAGAGATCACAAATACCTCCCGCCATTGATTTTCTCCGTAAGCAAGCGGGGACGAACTCCGAGTCTCCAAACAACAGAACGAATCCAAGCCGCCAAGGAGAAGAACTCCGAGTCTTTGTCCTTCGATCCTTCTCTCTCGAATCTGCAGATGGTGTGCTTTCCTCAAGGTCGAGCGGGTTCGGGGGACCAGCAAATTTCACCGTGCGTCTCCCCTCCGGCCATCACGAGCTAAAAAAGGAAACGCATTCAATACGCAATAAGTGCGTATTAATTGGGCCGTTAAGGATTAATGGCGCATTCAATACGCACTTATTGCGTATTAATTGGGCCGTTACGAGTATTAATGGCGCATTCAATACGCACTTATTGCGTATTAATTGAGCCGTTACGATATTAATGGACGGTTACAAAACCAAAGAATAATGTGGGTCATAAATAGAAATAACGGAATATTAATTGCTAAATTAAATATTCCAACATTCTCCCACTTGGCCCACATACTTCAAGATATACCTTTGAAAAACAAAAATGCATGGATCATAGCGATAGGTCCTCTTAAAGTGAGTAATATCTTCCATGTATCACAGTGCATCGTGTTTCCCAAGCCCAAGTAACTTAATGAATAAACCCTACGTTTATTCTTGGTCCAAACTCAATGATGTTCCTCAAATTAAACAAATAAATGTGTACACAAACCGAAATGAGAAAAACATCACAAATGGGGTTCCATAAAATAACAACGTTCTTACAACGAAAGAAAATCATTCAAAATGAAATTCAAAGAAAGGCACTAATTCCCATTCTTTCCACATGATCCATAAACTTCATCGGAGGCATGCCTTTAGTTAAAGGATCAAGCAATCATCAATTCATCTTGATGTGTTCGATGACCACCGTTTCATTCTTAACACGTTCTCTTATGGCTAGATACTTGATGTCGATATGTTTGCTTCGACTACCACTTTTGTTGTTCTTAGCCATAAAGACAAGCAGCAGAAATTGTCACAATATATCTTTAATGGCCTAGAAATTGAATCCATGATTCTAAGCCCAGAAATGAAACCCTTCATCCATACACCATTCGAGGTAGCCTCAAAACATGACACGAACTCAGCTTCCATCGTAGAAGTAGCAATCAAAGACTGCTTCTTGCTACTCCATGACACAGCTCCACCGGCTAGCATAAAAATATATCCATAAGTGGATTTCCTTGAGTCAATGCAGCCAGCATAGTCTGAGTCGGAATAACCAGTCACTTCTAGATTGTCAGTCCGTTTGTACTTAAGCACGTAATCCTTAGTCCCTTGAAGGTATCTCAACACCTTCTTCACAGCTTTCCAGTGGTCCATACCTGGATTACTCTGATATCTCCCTAACATTCCAACAAAAAAGCAATGTCGTCCGGTGCAGACTGAGCATACATAAGGCTTCCTACACCTGAAGCATAAGGGATGTTTTTCATTTGTTCCCTCTCAAAATCATTCTTTGGACACCGATTCGATTGAACCCGTCACCTTTCACAATGGGAGCTGCGCTTTGTGAACAATGCCTCATCCGAAATCTTTCTAAAACTTTGTTGATATAGGTCTCTTGAGACAAACCTAGAACACCTCTACGTCTGTCTCTTTGTATCTTAATGCCAATGACATAAGATGCATCTCCCATATCCTTCATATCAAAGCTTTTAGAGAGGAATTGTTTTACTTCATACAATAAGCCATTGTCATTGGTTGCAAGCAAAATATCATCCACATATAGAATTAGAAAACAAATCTTACTCCCACTGACCTTCTGGTATATACATTCATCCATAACGTTCTCCACAAAACCAAAAGAAGAGATAACGTCATGAAATTTTAAATACCATTGCCGGGAAGCTTGTTTCAATCCATATATGGATTTTCTGAGCTTGCATACCAAATGCTCACCATCACTAGAGGAAAATCCTTCAGGTTGTTTCATGTAAACCTCTTCCTCTAGTTCTCCATTGAGAAAAGCCGTTTTCACATCCATTTGTTGCAACTCCAAATCAAAATGTGCAACTAATGCTAGAATGATGCGAAGAGAATCTTTCTTAGATACGGAGAAAATGTCTCCTTGTAATCGATTCCTTCTCTCTCGAGTGAATCCTTTGGCTACGAGTCTTGCTTTATGTCCGTCAAGGTTGCCTAATGAATCTCTTTTTGTTTTGAAGACCCATTTACATCCAATGGCCTTCGCACCATCGTGCAACTTAACAAGATCCCGACTTTATTGGATGCCATAGAATTCATCTCATCCTTCATAGCATCATACCATGATACTTGAATCTCTACAGTTCATTGCTTGTGAAAACGTTGCGATCATTTTCAGCTCCTATATTATAGTCAGATTCTTGCAAATACACAATGTATTCACTAGGTATAGCTGGTCTTCTTGGTCTAGTAGATCTCCTCAATGTTGTTTCATTATCTTCTTGAGGAACTTGTTGTTCAACTGGTTGTTCAACAATTTCTTGTTGTTCCTCATCAACAACTTGATCTACTGGATCAATATCAGCCGTTTGTGGATCTTGTATGATTGGTTGTACAACACTCGGTTGAGCTGAAGGAGCATTGTCAACAACCAATCTAAGTCTTGAAGTAGAAGGTTGGCAATCTAAATGATCTTCTTCGTAAACTAGGTTTCGAATTGATCGCTCCCACTAATCAAGTCATTCTCAAGAAATTTAGCATTCCTT
This sequence comes from Acacia acuminata, assembly GCA_019022655.1. Lineage (NCBI taxonomy): Eukaryota > Viridiplantae > Streptophyta > Magnoliopsida > Fabales > Fabaceae > Acacia > Acacia acuminata. Next base: position 204,894 of record JAFJYI010000257.1, on the reverse strand, counting down.
GATTCCACAAACCTAGTGGTATGAGATGGACAAGAAAACCCGTACCCCTTAGACCTCTCGGCATATCCAATGAAATATCCACTAATGGTCCTTGGGTCCAGCTTCTTTTCTTGTGGGTTATAGATTCGACTTCGACGGGCATCCCCAAACGCGTACATGTCGCAAACTCGGTTTCCAACCCTTGAATAACTCAAATGGCGTCTTTGAGACGGCCTTGGTGGGAACCCGGTTTAATATGTACACAGCCGTCTTAAGTGCATCAACCCACAAGGACTTAGGTAGCTTAGAGCTACTAAGCATACTTCTCACCATGTCCAATAATGTTCGGTTTCTTCTTTCTACTACGCCATTCTGGTCTGGAGAACCAGGCATGGTGTATTGGGCAACAATCCCATGTTCTTGAAGAAACTTCGCAAATGGACCAGGTGCTTGTCCATCTTCAGTGTATCTACCATAATATTCACCACCTCTATCTGATCTCACGATCTTAATTTGTTTACCACATTGTTTCTCTACCTCGATTTGAATACCTTAAAGGCATCCAATGCTTCGTGCTTGTTATGAAGCATGTAGAGATACATATATCGTGAGTAATCATCAATAAAGGAGATGAAGTATTTCTGACCATACGCGTCCATTTCAGGACTACAAATGTCTGTATGTATGATTTCTAACAATTCAGTACTCCTCTTAGCACCTTTCTTTGACTTGTTAGTTTGCTTTCCCTTTATGCAGTCTACACAAGTCTCAAAATCGATAAAGTCCAGTACTAAGTACCCCTTCCTTCACCAATCTTTCAATTCTCTGAATGGAGATGTCCCAATCTCCGGTGCCACAACGTAGAGGAATTCTCATTCATAACACTACGTTTTGAACCAACAGAAACATGCATGGCATCATAAGTAGTATCATGTTGTAAGTAAATAAGAAAAAGACCGTTAGACAATGTACCATTCCCAACTTTATTTGATTTATAAAACAGATCCAAAGATGTCTCATAAAACATAAAGGAATAATCCAAAAGTACAAGTCTTGAAACAGAAATTAAGTTCCTAGTGAAACTTGGAACATAAAATGTCTTTTCCAAATTTAAAACATAGCCACTACTTAGAACTAAACTGCAAGTCCCTACAGCCTCCACATGCGAACGAATCCTTCCACCCGAGTAGATGAATTGTTCACTTCCCAATGGCTTCCTTAGGTTTTGCATACCCTGCAAGGTATTCGAAACATGGATTGTAGAACCAGAATCAATCCACCATGTGCCATTAATGTCATCAACCATATTAGATTCATAATGCAGACAAGTGAGACCGACATACCTTTCTTCTCAAGCCACCGCTGGAATTTAGAAGCAGTCCTTCTTCATGTGTCCCTTCTTTTTACGTAAGAAACACTTGGATTCCTTCTTAATTCCACCCTGGGGTTGTGTTTTTCCTTTCCCCTTCTTCTTGGCTTGAGTCGACCCTTTTTCTCGCTTGTCATCGACCCTTTTTCTCGCTTGTCATAAATGAACTCTCCCCCATCTCCATTTTCAGCCTTCCTCCTCCCGAACACACATGGTCAAAAGTTCATTGATTGACCATTTATCCTTATGTGTGTTATAGGATATCTTGAAGGGCCCATATGGGCATGGAAGAGTGTTCGAAATGTAGTGGACAAGGAAAGAGTCGGACATGTCAACCTCAAGTTGCTTTAGTTGAGCTGCAATGTCCCTCATTTGCATGATGTGCTCACGCACACCTTTCACCGTAGTAAGTCTTAGGGATGAAAACTTCATAATTAGGGTGCTTTGGCAAGTGCCTTACCCGAAGTCCGAAATTGATCATCGATCGCCTTCGAAGTGGCCTAATTTTGTCATACGTTCGACAACCACGAATTCAGCAGAGATATGAGTCTTTATGAACATTACGAGAGACGATTAGAACGCTCCCACTTTTCATAAAGATCAACCCGATCTGGAGTCTTTGGTTCTTTGTAATGGAAGGTGGTTCGTCTTTCCTTATAGCATAATCAATGTCCATCCACCCTAATTGGAGAAGAACTCTTTCTCTCCATACCTTATAGTTATCACCCCTCGGTTGGGAATATCGTTTTTCATATCGAGAAAATTCGCGGGTTGTTTTACTTGCATAATTAAGAAATACATGCTTAAAAATCGAATTGAGACTAATAAATTAAATCATGTTTTACCAATGTAAATCATGCTAAAATTCATAAATCTACCGACATACAACTTGCCTGTGGGCTAAAGTTCTAATTCAATTAGATTTATACATAACTCGTATGATAAAACTACCAAATTATTTCCTATTCTTAATTCCCGGGGTAAGTTAAGAATATAATTTGATATTCTATCCTAATTAATCATACAAAACATACAATAAAATATTCCTGTGGGATAAAATTTTATTATATTACATATGATCTATTACAACTAATGTCACTATGTGATCATACATCTTAATATATAATCTCAACTAATTAAAGATGCTGTGGCTACTCTTTAATTAATTAAAACATATAGATCACTCAACATTAAAATTTAATATCGCAACAAACTATAAGCAATATTAAAATAAATTTGGATATTCATGTTTTGCATGATATTCATTAAATATTGTATGTTTAATTAAATAATAATTAATCCATGCAAAAAAATAGAACATATAAATTAAATCACATGAATCCAAACTTTAAATAAAATTTCAGATTTATATTTAATTATCAAATAACCAAATAAGTCATTGAATTCAATAAATGCTGACACCTTGCACTTAAAGGAGCACGTGGCTCACCGTGCGAGCCCGACCCTTAAGGCGCCCACGCAGCCAGTGGTCTCGGGTTCGAATCCATACTTCATCAACTTTAGTAAATTTTGGTTTTCGCTGGAAAATAAGGATTTAAATTAAATAAACGCTCAGAATATAACAATTGGAGCCCGTGGCTCAGCTGGCAGAGACCCAGCCATTAGGCGCCCACGCGCCCAGGGTCCTGGGTTCGAATCCAGCCGAGACCACCTTTGCGTTTAATCAATTCAAATCCCTCTTTCCCCTTTTTTTTTTTGTTCTGAAAACAGAAAACGCGCCTGGCCCATAAACTAAGCCCAAAATCGCACAGGCCCAAATGAAAACGCGCCAGGCCCTTTCCCTTTAGTGAAACGCAGCGTTTCATCAGGCCCCAAACGGCGTCGTTTCATGCTTCTTCCCTACCCGTTCCCAAAAACCCTACCCGACCCGCCAACCCGATAACGACCCAGTTGAGCCGCCGCGACCCGCGATTTCAGGCGACATTTCTGGGGATCGGAGGGCTCAAAATCCGACGATTTTGACGGTGGTTTAAACGGAATGAGCACGGAAAAACGATTTTGAACGAAATAGACGCACAATCAACCAAAAATCACTCGAAATCAAGGCAAAAGTTTGAGTTTTGAAATCAAAATGAAATCATGTTTTCTGAAATTTGTTTTCACCGATGAAGGATCGACGGCTACTTTATATCTCCATTAACGAAGATCCACACGACAGATTCATGTACAAACTCGAAACCCAACGGATTGAATTGAAGGAAAATATCCAGATCCAGATTTAAAACTCATCACGTTAGCAAAGCGATAATCAAACTGAAAGCATTAAAGCGTGAAACCAAGATCAAAAATAATCAAGCTCAGATCAAAATCGATCAAAAGCCAATTAAAATGTCAATATCCATAAGCATGTAATTGCATCGATTAGCAGATGAATGCATATGTTATCCTATTCAACAAAAACATGATTTAGGTTGACATATAAGCAGTTCGATCAATATTGAGCCATTAATCACAGATAACAGATGACTAATCGATGGAACCCTAGAGAAAATTGAGCACTGTGATGATTTCACAGAGAAGAAAATCAAATTTCTCATGACGACCGAAAACCACGCAATGAGCAATTTAAAAATAACAGATAAGGTAAATTGCAGGCATATACTCAGAAACATAAATTGATTTCTCAGAAAAATTCATTAAAAAATCTCATAGAAGGAAAATCACTTATTGATTCCAGAGAACAAACAGGAGAGAAATTCTGAAAACCCCACTTGAACTCATTTCCTTTTCATGAAAAATCAAGCCAAGACTTAATCCGGAAAAATCGAGGCAGAGGCATATAGAAGGCTTTGATACCAAATGTTAGAAATATAGGCGATCTTATCATGCTAAGCAACAAAATAGCATAAGATCAATGCGGAAAATTGAAGTAGGGATCACAAATACCTCCCGCCATTGATTTTCTCCAGAAGCAAGCAGGGACGAACTCCGAGTCTCCAAACAGGAACGAATCCAAGCCAGCAAGCAGGAAGAACTCCGAGTCTCTGTCCTTCTGATCCTTCTCTCTGAATCTGCGAGATGGTGTGCTTTCCTCAAGGTCGAGCGGGTTCGGGGGACCGAGATTTAATTACACCGTGCGTCTCCCCTCCGGCCATCACGAGCTAAAAAGGAAACGCATTCAATACGCAATAAGTGCGTATTAATTGGGCCGTTACGTATTAATGGCGCATTCAATACGCACTTATTACGCGTATTAATTGGGCCATTACGGTATTAATGGCGCATTCAATATGCACTTATTGCGTATTAATTGAGCCGCATTACGATATAATGGACGGTTACAAAACCAAATAATGTGGGTCATAAATAGAAATAACGGAATATTAATTGCTAAATTAAATATTCCAACATATATATTACCATATCAAGGGGTAAATATAATAATAATAATGTCAATTTGGCAGAGAAATAAAAAACAGGAAACAGAATAAATTGACGATATTAGAGATCGATCTCAAAAAAAAAAAAAAAAAAAAAAAAAGGTAAGATATATGGAGCTCTCATTATTTTTATTTTTATTTTTAAAAAAAAGAAATAATAATCGGTATAGAAGAGAACACCGTACCGATTGAAACATAGGAAAATTAACGACCCGCGAAAAAAAGGCTGCTTATGATAACAATGCCAAGTACAAGAACGATGAAGGCGACCACACCTCTATAAAGAATCATAGCAATGAGAAATGCTATGGTAAGAAAAACGATAGGGCTGCTGGTGAGAAAAGCATCGCTTGTCTCTAAGCTCATCACTTCTTCTCCTCTTTCGCTTGAGGTCAAGCCTACATGTGTGTGAGTATATATATAATCAAAACTCATGCATGTATACTGTACAATCTCTCTCTCTAATATATGTATTAAACAGTTAATAACCATCATAATTGTATTAACTATAAGAATCATATATAAGTACGATCTGATTAAAAATATGAAAAACAAAAGCATATCAAGTACCTAAGTAAAAACTGTCTGCCTATTGTTGCTGTACGTGTGAGAGTCAATGCTATCAGGGTTAGGGATTAGAGATTTAGAGCGGTCAAAATGCCGGATACTCCGGAAGGAGGGAGGGATTGAAACATATTGACATCAATACTGTTTAATTTTTACACGAAATTCATACTGATCACAAAAACTCTTCATATTATTTAAAACATACTGAAATCAACACACGATCACAAAATTCATACTGTTATTGATTTAAACAGATCACAAAAACTTAGTGATACTGAGCTAGGATCATCCTCACCTTTACAAAGGTTCCCTGTCAGAACTGCTTCGGTTGGATCTAATGATTCAAAAGTCTCAAAATCCAGCAGATTGAATGTTGGAAGCCACCCAGCTGAGAACAAGTTAAGCCGATCAGTGCCTTCACTCTATGGATCTAAGCAAGAGAAGGAAGGTGATGCAGCTGATACAAAAGCAAGACTGAATCATGATAAAAACAAGACTGCAGCCCTCCCTGAACTGAAAGTTAGAACAGCTAAAGCAACTGGGTACTGAGTCATTGGGTTGATCCTCGTTACAGCTAAATTAATACACATGGAAGCAAATCACACACCTGAAGAACTGACGGTGGCTACGAAGGGCGCTGGGTACGGAGCCTAGACGACGATCTTAGCCTAGAACAGAGGAAGTCGATGAATGAGAGGAGAGCTTTGTTTTTCAGTGGATGGAGAAAGTAGACCCGCTATTTGTAGACGAGAAGAGCAGGTGAGACGGATGGAATGTTTGCCTATTGTTGCTGTACGTGTGTGTCTTAAAAGGTTGGTGTGATTCGTTTATATAATACTCTACTAGGGAGGGGCTTACGTTTTCTGCTTCATATATTACTTGTCCCATAATTAATTTTTACGATAATCAAGGAAATCATTGATTAATAATACATCTTATAAAAATAATGTTCGTATGTACTCGCCTTTCCTAAAATAAATACTGCTCCTATTTTAATTAATCCTTGGAATCTAAAATTAACACGGAACAAAATAGGAAATAAAAAATGTAATGCATCATTCTTAGAATTATAATTAGGGCAGAGCAATAGGCGGGTTGGGTAAACCGAGACCAAACCATAGCCCACCCATTTAATTTTAAATGGATATGGGCTAGCTCATACCCGTACCTCAACCCATTTAAACCCGTGTAAATGGGCTAGCACATAAATGGGCGGGTTAACCGGGTTTTGGGTAACCCATTTACATTTGACTTGTTTATTTTTCTTACAAAAAAAAAAACATTCATAAGCATTAAGTATTCATCCAAATTCATCATTCCAATTTCTGAAATCTGAATCTTCAAAGTTCCATAATTACAATTCACGCAAAACAATGTAAATTCAAACAAGTACCATCGTTATATAATCTTGAGAGTTGATGGCTATTATGGTTATGGATTAGAGGTGGTGAATACTTGAATATGAAGGAATTCATGGAATGCTTTAAGTGGAATGCGGAATAGGAGGGGTAGTTAATAAAAAAATTATACTAAATGGGTGGGTATGGGCAGCCCATAGGTGTGCCCATAGCCCGCCCATTTAAATCTTAAATGAGCGGGTTCTAACCCAACCCATTATAAAATCTTTTTGGGCGGGCTCAATATGGCCCAATTACATTTTGTTTTGGGCGGGCTCATGCGTTTTGGGTTTCATGCTCGCCCTAATTATAATTAGTACTCCCTTTGCTCTTTTCTATAAGAGCCAAAATTTTGAATTATCTTGATCCCTTTTTACAAGAGCCCCATTAGTTATATATATTACATTAATTAAAAGGTTCTCTATCTTACTTATCCCTCGTAAATAAGGACATGTCTGATAAACAAAGTTTATTTTAGAAATACTTATTGTTTTAAAATAATATTAGCCACTTTTTAAAACTGTATAATTCAGTTATCAAGCTCCTATAATTTGGACAAGAGAGAGTAAAAATTATAAACTATTAAAGTTGATATAAAGCACAAAATTTGTCTTGAATCACTTCAGTAATAATTAGTAGTCTCTAGACTTTTTAGTGTTAGTTAATTGATATAAAGGTGTGTTGACTCTAACTCATAAATTATTTTTTTTTTGATATGATTAAAAGAGGCAAGGATGTCAAACATGACAATGATGTAAATATTAATAACTATTTTTTAATATTTACATATTTACATTTATGACTCTTTAAAGGAACAACTTTCTACGGTTGGTTATTGGCTCTCGGCATATATGACACATATGGTAAGGGGTGATGCACATTCTTCACAAGCCTGCAATACAATCAATCATAATTCTCATAATGTAAAAAAGGAAAATCAATGTAAATTATTTGGTAGACATACCGTACGCTCGCATCTGAAGGAGATTTCCCTTTTTTGTCCAGGCAAATCTTACAAGTAATACTTCTCTTAGCGACTGTATGAGTTGTTGCCGTCGTTCCAACTTTATGTTCTTCTCCATCAATTCTTCTGTTAGCAACTGTACGGGTTGTTGCTGTTGTTCCAACTCTCTATTCATCTTCATCCATTTTTTCTAAACATAAAAATATTTTTCAACTAATTAATAGCCATTTATGAACTTATTCCTATCCTTTAGTAGAAAAATATGAAGGAAAATCTCACATAAAGCTAGCTAGCTAAAATAAGAAAATTCTAAATGAGGTCGGTAAATTTAATAAATCCCTAATTGAGCCATTGACACAATTTAAGATTTCAAAATGGGGTAAAATGACTTAACAGTTTTCTTATGACTATGAGTGTGTTAGATTGATCCATTTTCACTCACTAAATCTTTTAGATTAATGTTGATGTGTGTATATACTTATATATTAAACTCTCTTCAGAAGAGAGGAGAGGGAAGAAGACGTTAAATACATTTTACTCATTTTGAAATCCTAAACTGAGTTAATAACTCAATTAGGGGTTTTATGAAATTTAACAACCTTAATTAGAATTTTTCTATTTTTAATTAGCTTTATATGAGATTTTCCCAAATATGAATATCTAGTGAAAGAGAAAATTCCATGGAGCTGAATTGAAAATATGCCATGTTCGTTAGTGTCTATTATTCCCATCACGTTTTCTTTCTTTTTTTAATAAATGCAGATATTTTTGTTATCAAAACAAGCTACCGAAATGAGGGAGGTGGGCGAGGGTGAGAAAGAAGTCCTGCTCTGCTGACGTGAGTGAGTTGACCTGGTCATGTAATTTACGGAAGGTCTATCCATGACAGTAATTTACTGAAGGACTCAAAGCACAAGTCCTTAATCGATAATATAAGCTAGTCTTATACATCTATTATCACTCGAACTCATTCCTGGCTGCGGTTTACCTAAGATTTAGAGAACCATGAGAACATTTCTAATATTTTCAACGTGAGAGGTCACCCTACTGATCCCTCTAATGATTGGGCGTGGCGATGTTTTTCAGGGGGGACGAGTGTTATCACTTTTAGTCATAAGTTGTTACAGTTCAGATGAATTGATAGTGACAAAGGGGCTTATTAGGAGAAATAAACGCAAGGTGTGGTGGGGAGTGTACGTTTGGTAAATTATGGAGTAATGAAAGGGTGAAGTGGGGAAAGAAGTGATAAGAAAGGAGTGGGGGTGGTGGGGAGTGTCAGCAAGTTAGGAGAGGAACCATATGAGGGGGAGGAAAACAAAAAGTGAATGAGAAATAATGAAGCATTCACTGGGATTTTACGGGAAAGTAATAATGAAGGGATCGGATTATTTTGTTTTATGAGGGAGAGTTGGCATCTCATTCACACTTTATGTGACAACCATGTTTTATTGAATCAGTGCCCTCATTCTATTTCGGATGCTATCAAGTTTTTAACCGCAGAAAAGTCCATGATTAAGTAACAATGAGCACGGACCACCACTGGGATTGTTGCCGTCATCTTGGACGTAAGAGAAAGAGGAAGACAGAGACGGAGGAGAAGCAAATGACTGGGCAATGGAGTGGACGAATATGAAGGCTTGGTGAGGTAAAATATAATTATATGATTTAAATAAAACTCATGGTGTTTTATTTAAACCATATAATTAAACTGATCCAGAGTAATAAATTCATTTGCTCACCCAATTCTAGCCCACAAATGTTCATTCACATCATCACCATAATTTGAATTTTACATATATAACATCATAATTAAACTGTGAGTAAACTGTCTGCTTAATTTTTACGATAATCAAGGAAATCATTGATTGATAATAGATCTTATAAATTAATGTTCGTACGTACTCCTTTCCTAAAATAAATACTGCTCCTAATTTAATTAATTATTGGAATCTAAAATTAACACGGAATAAAATAGGAAATAAAAAATTGAATGCATCATTTTTGGAATTATAATTAGTACTCGCTTTGCTCCTTTTTATAAGAGCAAAAATTTTAAATTACCTTGATCATTTTTACAAAAACCCGACAATAGTTGTGTGAACATTTAATGAGGCTTTTTTCCCCATCTTTACCCATCATTAATTATACATATTACAGTAATTAAAAGGTTCTTTATGTTACTTACTTCTCATAAATAAAGGCATATTTGCTAAACAAAGTTTATTTTAGAAATATTTATTGTTTTTAACTAATTTTAACCTTTAAAAAAAAACTGTGTAATTCGGTTATCAAGCTCCTATAATTTGGACAAGAGAGAGTAAATATTATAAACTATTAAAGTTGATATAACACACAAAATTTGGTTTGAATCACGTATGCAATAATTAGTAGCCTCTAGACTTTTTAAGTGTTAGTGTTGGTTAATTGATATAAAGGTGTGTTGACTCTAACTCATAAATTATTTATTTTTAATATGATTAAACGAGGCATTTTAGAAACAAATACTACATATTTATTAAATGATTAATTTAATTAATTTTTTATTATATAAATATTAATTATCTAGCTACCTAACATACCTTAGATCGGAACGAAAACTTATTTGTAATATAAAATACCGATTTTCACATTATATTTCAACTTAATATGAAAGTATTGGAAATTTATTGCATTGCTCAAGGCACGGAACACTAAAATAGTGGATTTGCAAGTATATGTACCTGAGAAAACCACGAATTGTAACATAAAGGCGTGATGGTAACTTAATCTTCTAAAAGCTAATGATTGTTTAAGTAGGTCATCTGCTCTCAACTGCAAATCATGCAATCCCAAACACAAGACATTATCTCCTAGATCACAGTTCTAATTAAGCATATATACGGTATACAGCTTTGTCTATTACGTGCCAAATTAAACTGCAATCCAAGCTAGCTTATAGCAGTTGCGCGCACACACAATTGCATTATATGGGCCTTGTATTCTTAGATTAGTTAAACACAAATGCACACTTGCCTTTCCATTTTTTCTTTTGATACTTTCAACTAGCATTCGGCTTCGGAGTTTATGGCTTCCCCTCCCAACATAAGCGTCTCCTGGAACTCGAACTCAAGATCCAAAGGGATATAGCGAGGCCTTACAACAACACTAGACCAACTCTATATTGGTCCATTTTTTCTCATTCTATCTGAATGTTATTGAACTAGACAGTTCAACTATCTATCAATCAAATCGCAAAAATAAAAATCCAAGACAACGAACTCCTCTTCCCAAGCATATGATACATAGCCATTCATGGAAGAGAAGTGTGAAATCACTGAACAAATGGAAACAAAGGTAGCAATGCCCGATGGTCTAAGTATGGCTTGTTGTACGAGAAGGATCTCTAAATGATATAGAGGCAGCATTGGCGTTATTAAAGAAGAATGGAATCAACATGAATTCAAGGAACATATTTGGGCTAACCCCTCTTCATATTGCCACTTGGAGGAACCACATCCCCATTGTTTGCAGCTGGTGCAGCCCTGATATTCAAGTATGAAAATTTTTCCTTTGGTGAATGTTAGTCTTACAAATATACACATGTCGCTTTCTCTGAGTTCATTATATTTTAGGTAGGAGGTTACTTGGTATTCTTAGATTTAGGACGTGTGTTGACATTCTCTTCATGTTTAATCACATGGGTTCAAATACACCTTTGTTATTTGTGTGGTGATTATTGTACACACTTAGAAGTCTCTGTATTTAGTAAATATTATGTTTTGTTTTCAATGTTTGGTTGTAGTCTGTACTGCTTTGCAGGGATCTCTTGTGGTTTTTTTCCCTATTTTAATATCTATTCACGAATTAAATTAATATCGCTTAAAGGTACCATATATCTCAAATTTATCAAGTATATGTTTGTGCATTGTAAATTTAATTAGGGTAAAATTTTGCACAATGCTTCTGAATTCTTACTAAAATTTCTTGGTCAAATGTATTGCTAAAGAAAATTCTATGAACTGCAAGGTGTGATGACAATGACAAATTAAAATATAATTTCAGCAATGGATTCAACAACAAACATCTATTATTTATTCTTACTGGAATCCTGCAACGAGCTTGCATTTTAAAGGCCAAATCGTCTAAGTCAATTATCCTCTATCTTCTTTTCTTTTTGAATGCTTACGCTAGAAATAAAATGTCACAGATGAAACCCTACTGGCCTAAAAACGGTTCTAATGGTGTTAAATTTAACTAAAATATCTTCTGATTGTCTGACATTTGCTTATGGTCCTAAGAATATCTTTATTTATAGTGTTATTTTGAAAATTATTGAGATTTTTGGGGAATTTTAAGTGTCGTGAAACCAAGAACTGTCAATTCCCAGTTTTCCTGAAGGGCCATTTTGGATTTCTTTTAGAACTTACGTCTCATGAGTGCTGATACTTTGTTTCATTTTTAGGATGGAGTGGCCTTCATAGGGCTTTGCATTTTGGACATCTTGTTGTGGAAATGGAGGACTATAAAACTCGAGCACAGTAGATCTCTTATCTGGCCCTGTGCTTCAGGCCTTTGGCAATGAATGTGATTTAGGTATAATTGCTATGCTTTGACTACTTTGTAATGGTTCTGTTAGTTGTTAGCAGTACAAAGAAGTGATAGAGGCTGAGAAATTACACTATGATATTTTGGGTATAGTGGCTAATGAAGTCTTTAGTTGGAAAAGTGGCACAAACTATCAGCTTGGAACTGGAAATGCGCACATTCAAAAGTTGCCATGTAGAGTTGATTCACTTGGTGGCTTCCACATAAAGTTGATTTCTGCCGCAAAATTCCAGAATGTGGCTGTTACAGCTATTGGAATTTTGACATCCATACGTAAGTTTTCTATTTCAACATGAAGGCTGATGGGGGTGTGAATATGGAGTGTTCTGCGTTAGCAACATAGATTAATTTCCCTCATGGTATTGAGTGTGCCATTTTCTCTTTTAAGCTAGATGCAAAAAATCACAAATAGATTTCTTTTTTACTTAGCATTGATTCTTAGCAGGGGATTTATGGAAAAAGGAGTGTTTATTTTGTGACAAAATTATCACAACGAGACCATATTTAAACTTATGTTATAACATCCTTTTGTGAGGGATTACTAAAGGAATATGATCACATGACCTTATTCTAGGGGTTGAAGTTTTGAAGAACATCATTCCTAATTGCTTACTCCCTACAACTCATGATAATATAATATTTTTTGTGATTTATTTTGACTTTGGTCCTCTGAATTTATATTAATTCTCGATTTGTATTTTAATGTTATAAAGTGTATTTTTAAGTATATTAATCTTATTAACATCGATTTCATTAACAGAATGATGACTAAACAAATCCAAATGGTCACGCTGCAATTAATTTTGAGGCAACTATACTAAAAGTAAAATAAACACACACACATTATTTTGTTATAAAAATATATTACATTTATTTTATATTATATTTTGATATAAATACATAAATGTAGGTTTTTTACTTTTTAGTAGGTTTAAAGTCTACTTATTGTTTTTAAGGTCTGAAATATGAGTTTTTTTTAAAGGGTTACATTATAAATAGGCCTTTAAAAAGGCTTAAAGTCTTATCAAGTTTAAGTTGATTGCCTTGTGAATTTTCTTTTAATTTAATTATTTGTGTAAACTTAATAATTAAGCTTTTTTTTTTTTTTTTTTTTTTTTTTTTTTTTTTTTTGGCTCAGAATAATTAAGCTTTCAAATAAGCCTGATTTCAAGGTCCAAAAATTAAAAAGCACCACCCCTATGACCCTTTTAGTGTCAATTCACAGTTCTTAATATAATGTTAGCAACAATGATATAAATATTTTATATAGTATCGTTTCGGAGAAAAAAAAAAAAAAAACTTTATAAATTTTGGTTGACAAGGATCTTTGAAAAGTTTCCTTGCTGCATCTTGTTCTTGATTCTCATTGGTGACATGTGACCTAATATTTATAAAATAAGATATTTTGCATTATTAATCTTGGCGGATAGCAAAGTGAGATAATTAAAAATATATTATTTGTAATTTTCCCAATTTCATCAAAATTACCATATCAAGGGGTATATATAATAATAATATTAATAATAATTAAGTCAATTCGGTAGAGAAATAAAAACAGGAAACAGAATAAATGGATGATATTAGAGATCTCAAAAAAAAAAAAAAAAAAAAAAAAAGGTAAGATACATGTAGCTCTCTTATTTCTTCTTTAAAAAAACAAAAGTAATAATCCCGTTACAGAAGAGATCACCGATCACAAGGTGAACATGAGGCCGATTTTGAGAAAAGCGCCAAGTAGAAGCATAATGATTATTATTTTTTCATTCTCATATTCTAATTTCAAGTTATATTCATATAGGTTTTAATAGGCTCAAAGTGTATAAAGCCTATTTATGACATGCAATATGAGGCTTGTTTAAAGGCCGACATTGTAAGTAGGGCTTCAAGCTTGATCAGACAGACTTTATGAAGGCTCAAGCCTGAGCCTAAAAAAAAAGGTTTGAATTCAGGCTCGAGTCTAGGCCTTCTCCATCCTATTACAAGCTCAAGCCTGGTTTAGCCCAAACTTGGTCTAACATATTACCTAGAGGCGACGGCATTTCTATAAAAAACGATAGCAATGAGAAATGCAATGGTCAAAAAACCCACAGCACTGCTGCTGGGATAAGAGTGTCAACAATTATTTTTCTCACAAGTATATCTTATATAACCAACTACAAACTATCTTGAAGGAACTTAAATAAGGGTGGGCCCTTTCGTGTAAATATTATTTTATAAAATTAATTAATTTTAAATTCTCATTTATCAAAAACCTTTTATTTTATCAATATCCACTTAGTTTCAACAAATTCTTTACTCTAACATTAAGGATGGCTTTGGCCAAAAAAAAAAAAAAAAGAACTTAGGAATCCCGTATTCTAGTCAATCATTCATGAAACAGGATTTTCTCCGTGTTTTCTTTTTTCCATCTAAAACGGTTGAGTAATAGCAGTTTCTCTCAATCTTTTTTCTCCCTTCCATTTTCTTTCCTTCCAACTTTTCTTTATATGGTTTGGAGAGAAAGATATGCCAAAAAAAGTTGCAGTAGAAACAACTTTACCACTTGGATGGATTGTACTGATTCAATATCCACAAATAGAAATAATCTAGCAATATGATTAATCATACTTGAATACACACATACAAGCTAATAAGATAACAGTTACCCACCTCAACCTTGAATCCTTAACTTTGTCCGAAGATGCTGGGATCAGAAGAGGTGTCAAAGTATGTCTATAAATGTTTATCATTGTCATTAGTTACTTGTAACGTAACTAACTACGAATTATTTTAGAGGATTAAAAGTGGTTATCAATCCCTAAAATAATAATACCCTTTTAATAAATAGTAATTATTCATTTTTCTAATAATAATAATAATAATATTTATTTATTATTATTATTATTTTCTTTGTAATCACTTCTCCAGGTCAAGGGGTTAAGGGTTAAGGGGTTTTGAGTTGGGGTTCTTTGCTGGATCTGAGGTAGGGTGTTGGAGTCTGAGATGGGGTATCAAAATCTGAGGTATCAGGATCTGAGATATGTTGGTATCAGAGTCCAAGATAGTGCATTGGTATCAGACTCTGGGTATTGTGTGGTATCAGAGTCCGGGGTAGTGTGTTAGTATCAGAGTTCGAGGTAGTGTGTAATACCCGGATAATTATCTATCTAGAATATTATATTTTAGCAAATAATACCTATTTGGAAATAGGTGAATATGTGGTTTTAAAACCTTGTAGGATACTTATTCTATTGTCTAGGAAATTTCTAATGAAATTAGAGGGATTAAAGTGTCAAAATCCCTAAATGCAATTATGGGCCATGAAATGCCACGAAAATATTATGGTAAATCCCAAGAGGCAATACAATATTTATTGAAAATTAGAAAGTATGTTGTCTCTAATTTTAGGAATTTTTGGGATTATTTCCCTTGAAAAAGAATGAGGCAAAATTAAATATAATTTTGGGGAGCATAAGTTGCCCCATGATTTTTAATATTTTACATGGAGCATAAAATACCAATGTAAGTAAAATAGTTGTGAGATAATGATTAATCTTAATTAAGAAAATTATCAACAATTAGAAAGTGATTAGTTAGGTAATTAATGGCTAATTATCTAAGCTTGGACAAAAGAACCAATAGGGAGAATTTTTAAAGATAATTAAAGTAAAATAAAAAAGGGAGGAATGATATTTTCAAGAAAAAAGAAAGGGAAAAAAGAGGAAAAAGGAAAAAAAGAAAAGAAAAGAAAAAAAACGAAATTAAAAAAAAAATAATAAAAAAAAGAGGAAGGAAAAAAATAAAAATAAAAATAAAAAAAAAAAATAATAATAATAAAATAAATAATAAATATCATGATATTTGTATTATTATAATAATATAAAAGAGATATTTGTGGAAGAACCAGGTTGGATAAATGAGAACCGATAAATTAAATCCTATCTAGAAAACCATGAACTAAGTTTCTTAGGTCAGGACAAATTACAAACAAGTGAATTTTTGTCCAGAAGTCGGTGTTAGCGGAAGTCATTTCCGTAACCGGCGGGGCGAATAAGGGATCAGATGAAAAGATATTTTGTAAACAAAGGGCAGATAAGAAAAGTGAGAACCAATGGAAAATAAATCATAACTTGAAATCCTTGAACTAAGTAGAAAACAATGGACATATTATGAATCGGTGAATTTTTGTCTCGAAGTTGATGTTACCCGAAGTAATTTCTCAGAGCAGTGCAATGCGAAAATGTTCAGCGACAACGGAATACCCTTAATGGGATCAAAAATTTAGTTAACTCAAATATTTCGAAGAGGAAGAATAGAGCTTCGGGCTGTGTTCCGGATTTTTGAGATTTTGCGGAATTACACGAGCAGGGAACTTTATCGGTAGAAGTTCATAAAGACACATGGGTGACATCACCTTGACATCATGATGAGGTAAGGAGATGTGTTGTATGGTGGAGATGATGCCTTGTGTCCAAGCTAGATCCAACGGTTGAGATTCGGTATGATAAAGCATGAATAGTGCACCAAAATCTTCTATAAATAGGTCTTCCCATTTCACTTCATTCCTCACCAATTCACAATTCCTAGAGAGGTTAGAGAGAAGTGAGAGCAAGGAGGAGCTCACGGAAAAGGAGTAGCGAAGTCTTGGGTAAGTTCTCAGGTCCCTGGTCTTAAGCTTTGGTAGTTCCTTCGGTAGTTATAGTAGAAATGCTAGATTAATCTTTAATCTTCCAAGTTAGTTTAGATATCATGTTTTAGGGATAAATATGATATTTATTATTGGAGATAGAGATATGTCAAAATTTTGGAAGATTAGAGTTAAAGTAACGAAGTTACATGAAATTCCGCCGATTAGGGAGTCGGGGTAAAATGGTAATTTGGGACTAGAATGTCTATTATAATGTTGACCGTTGATTAGAAACGTTATCATCCTTATAGGATATACGTAATCACTTACCGCATTTGTTATCTGCATTGTCAGCGATCATCAAGAAGTTCCGTCAACGAAGGTACGTTCAAATCTTGTAACACTAACTCGATGCTCATTGTATGCTTATATGTGATAGACTATTTCATAGAGTCATGGACGGGACTTTGTCTTGGGTCATGCACCGTGTCTAAGACTTCTGTCTTAGTTCACTTTGTTTATACATTCAGCTTTGTTTATACGGGTTACAGTCTTGGTAATGCCGTTGAGTTTTCCTAGCGAGGACACGGATGTACACCGTGGCAAGGTGAATAGTGCAGACCGTAATAACATTCATATGCGGTGGTGTGTTGTTATTACTTTTACATGTCTTGTGTGCTATGTCTTTTGATATGTTAATCTTGCATCTGGCATGTGCTTATGTATTGATTACCGCGTAATGTCATGAGATAACTGTCATCCATATCTTGTATTACTTGAGCATGAGGTTAACTGTTACACGAGGTTCATTGGGCATTGAACCTCGGCTCTTAACATAAGCGTCGGGTCAGGAGGACCGAGGATCGAGGAGAAAGGCAAGCGGCACGCATAGGGACTCAGCTGAAGACTTCCTTTTGTTATTTACTTTTGAAAACACTCGGTATAACTTACCGCTACTGTAATCAGCCAGACCTACGGCATTTTGAATACAAATATCAGTTACTCAAGCGCTCCGATGCTCTACTCTGATGAAAAAAAAAATATATACTGCTTTTGAAAATGGGATGTTACATAGTGTGTGGTATCAGTTTAGGTTATTGTGTCAGTATCATACATTGGTGTCAAAGTTCAGGATAGGGGACGATATCAGAGTCCGAGGTAGTGTGTTGGTATTAAAGTTTGAGGTAGTGTGTGGTACGAAAGTCGAGGTAATAAGTGGTATCAGACTCTAGTTTAGTGTGTGGTATCAGTTCGGAGCAGTGTGTCGGTATCAGACATGGGTATCAGAGTCCGAGATAGGGGATAGTATCAGAGTCTGGGGTAGTGTGTGGTGTCAGAGTCCGGGGTAGTTGTGGTATCAGTCCGGGGTAGTGTGTCGGTATCAGATATGATGGGCCCCAAAGCAGAAAATATCGATAGCGAGACGCTAGGACATTACAATTGGTATCAGAGAGCGAGGCGCTGAGATATAAAGATCCTTGGTAAGGGTATGGATACCTCTCTCTCTCGACGCGTTTCAAAGTCGTGAGGGGATGATGGGCCCCAAAGCGGACAATATCGATAGCGAGACATTGGGATATTACAATTGGTATCATAGAGCGAGGCACTGAGATATTACAATTGGTATCGAAGCACTGGGATGTTACACCACGTATAATCAATGATAGCCTCTCAACGCGTTTTAAAGCCGTGAGGAGATGATGGGCACCAAAGCGAACAATATCAAGAAGGATGTAGATCGCTATTAGACAACCATACCTCAAAGGCCTTGGCTCTGTATTCAACCGCTGCCTCTAGCTCCCCGCAGATGAAGCACCGACCATCATTGTCGCCACCGCTTCCTTCTTTCTCCTCCTCCGCTTCTGAGTCCTGGGTGGTTAACAGGCTGTCCAGCTTGTATATAATCCATACGGCTAACATTACCGTAGCACCAATCACATACAACGCCAACACGTATCCAACCGTAGAAAAATCCATGATAAAACAGACCACCACCGGCACTGCACCACCACCGCTCGTTACGACGCAAGAGAAATTGGAAGACAAAAGACGAGAGCGAATGCCTCAAGGCAGTGGATTGAACGAATATGAAAACTTGGGTGAGTTTAAATTTAGTAAATTAATCTTTTTTTTTGCCATGCTGCTATTCTTCTTACATTCCCAAGTATGGCCATTTCCAAGTATGGTTCCGTATTCAGTTGAGTTACGCATACTCATCATAAGAATCAATATTCGCTAGCTGACCTTGTCAAGCTTGGCATTTGACAATCAAAATCACCTTTTTTCCTCCCTCCATCTATAATATCATACCATAACTTATACTCTTCTAGTCTTTATGTAGTACATAATCAACTAATTTAAGCAGGTTAATGAGATTGGCTAGGTTGGTTAACATAATATCTTTTTCTCCAAAACACTCTAATTATGGGTTTAACAATTTGTTTGCTTAAAGTATACATTTAGTCATTTATGTTTATTCCAATGTTTCATCTAACAGGATGCCAATTATGCGGTTAAATAAAGTACCCTTAAATTTTAAAAATATAAAAAGAAATTATTGTATGTTTCAATTGACCAATTAATAAAAATACTATATTTTTGTGTTATGAGTATTTTGGTACTCTCCCTTGTAGTAGATGGACAAACGTACTTCCAGTTAGTTTTGACTGGTGTGTTACTTTTGCCTTATCTAGTTAAAGTGCATCTGTGTTTTTAATTTTCAATTAAGTGATAGTGAAAAAAAGGGGAAAACGATGAAAGCAATGCTATTATGAGTAATGTGTGTGTTTTACTCAAGAAGGAAATCCACTGTAAAAAACATGTTATCAACAAGAGGCAGCAATTATCAAACACGATTGCTCTAACTATTGCATTGCTAAACATGAATGCTTTGTTAACATTAGATGCACTTTTGAAAAAAAATTCATACATATTAACATTTTCTTTAAAAAAAAAAAAAAAAAAAAGGCCTAGTCTGTTTATAACATTATACACGCACACACAAATTATTTTGTTATAAAAATATATTACATTTATTTTATATTATATTTTGATATAAATACATAAATGTAGGTTTTTTACTTTTTAGTAGGTTTAAAGGCTACTTATTGCCTTTAAGGTCTGAAATATGAGACTTTTTGAAAGTGTAATTGTAAATAAGCCTTTAAAAAGGCTTCAGACCTTATCAAGCTTAAATTAATTGCCTTGTGAATTTCGCTTCAATTTAATTATTTGTGTAAACTTAGTAATTAAGCTTTCAAATAAGCCTGATTTCAAGGTCCAAAGATAGAAAAGGACCACCCTATGGCCCTTTTAGTGTCAATTCACAGTTCCTAATATAATGTTAGCAACAATGATATAAATATTTTATATAATATCATGTAAATTTTCGGAAAAGAATAACTTATAAAGTTTTTGATTGACGAAGGATCTTTGAAAAGTTTCCTTGCTGCATCTGGTCCTTGATTCTCATTGGTGACATGTGACATAATATTTATAAAATAAGATATAAATATTTGCATTATTAATCTTGGCGGATAGCAAAGTGAGATAATTAAGAATATATTATTTGTAATTCTCCCGATTTCACATCAAAATTACCATATCAAGGGGTATAAATAATAATAATATTATTATTACTATTAATGTCAATTTGGCAGAAAAATAAAAAACAGGAAAAAGAATAAATGGAGATCGATCTCAAAATAAAAAAAGGTAAGATATAGGAAAAATGATTAATAAATACCATATGAATTTGCAAAACCTCCATAAGTCTCCGAATTTGTAAAAGACCGAGAGGTACCAAGGACCTATGAGGGATATACAAATTCAAGTGAAATTACCCTTTTGCTCTTAGTTTTAAATAAATCAAAAAAAAAATAAAAATACCCTCGCGGGAGGGCCATCTCATGGGTCCGACCTAGGGGGGGTTTTTCTTTTTTTTAAAAAAAAAAAAAAAAATATATATATACATTGAAAGTGTGGGGGTGGGGCCCAACCCCCTCCCCCCCAACATGTCCATAAGGCCACCTTGATTCCTTTGATATAATATACATTGTCGCAAGCTATAGAACAAAATTTCACCCCGTGAGGGGACAACAATTTTGGGGAACACACAAGTAAGAAAAACAGTTTTTTTTTTTTTAAGGTCTTATGACCAACTTTTTGTCTTTATGGAATCATGATCCTATTGTATTTATATCGATCCTACCAACTTGAAATCTAATGGGAATTGGTATGGATAAAGATGAAGGGTGGGTTTTTTTTTTCATGGCCTTTGGGCCCTCATTGTAACTATTATGGATCTGTATTAAGGCCCAACACTGGAATGACCCAACTAAAGAGATATTAAATATTAGGGCTCACCTATAATATAGGGAGATACTATCCAGCGACAATATAGGACTATATATCCTGACTGGTATCTGCACGATATACTCGCCCGAGATACTCGCACCAAGGATCATGCATGGCCGAGATATCCCGCCCTACGGTAGACTTATAAATACGAAGCCGAGACCCTAAGGTGCATACGTTCTAACTCTTAACTGCTTTACTTTCTGCCACACAGAGCACACACCCCACCCCTTTGACTAACGTCGTCATGTGTCTTGAACTACGTGGACTTTAATCCCATCACTGGGTACGTAGGCTAGGCTTGGCTCCTAGTCAAGTCCAAAGCTCTCCTGGGTACCTCCTCGATATTCAGGTTGAGCCTACTGATCCAAGATCAAAGCATCTGCCCTTAACTGGACATCTGTGTTCTACACCAAAACAGTAACCAAATGGTGTTTGGACTTTAAACATATCTAAAATAGATGTTTTAATTGTTTGTTATGATGAATATTTTATTATCATTGTTTACAAATTTAGGTGTCATTTGAAGTATATAATACTGTGATGTCAATTTGTTAAGAAAATGGTACGAGTATTTGATAAGTATATGATTATTTTGCTAATGATTCAAAGTATTGAAATAATATATATTATTTGCAATTTTGGATGGTGTGATGAGAAATTAAATTATTTTTCAATTTTTTATATCTCACCAATCTAGACCCCGGGTTGACTTTCGTCTAATCCACTAACTATTGGCTCATACCCCGACCAGTTTAGTGACTGTTCGAGTTTCATAACCTTGTAAATAACTCACAACATAATGCGTACAGGCCGCATGATACAGCAGTACAAATATAAGAACTATTTTATTTGAATTTTAGTATCGTACCTCACCCCTACCGTAAAGATTAAATTAATATATCTTCGGATTCCACCCTAAAATTTAATCAAAGTTAATGTATCCAATAAAAATAAAACCAAATAGATAAAATAGTAAAAAATACAGTCTGAATTGTGATTATTTCAGGGGCTTATAGATAAAGCAAACAATGAAGAAATTTTGAAGGTTAAATAACATATGAATATTCCCACACCCTATAATAAACAAGGAGGGAAATGGAATGTATAGGTCAACGAAAAATCACATGCCTATCTTTACATTTTTGCCTAAAACTGGGATCTCCTGAATTTCCATGCATAACAGGTAGTAATTTGTATAATTATATTCATTCCGCAAGTTATAATTAACCTAGAATCTTTTTTGTTTTTTGGGGAAAAAATGAACCTTTAATTATTTATTTTTCATAAAAATTCATTTTGGTCCCTTAATTCTATAAATTGTTTTTGAAGTCCTTCAACTATTAATCCCTAATGATGTTAATAAAAAATGCTGATATTAAAATTTTAAATATTGAAAAAAATACTATCAAAAGAATAATTATTAATGTTACAAAAACCATCATTTGAGAGTAAATGTATTAGGATTAAAATATTGAAAACATGTTTTTTAAAAATTAAATAATCTTGAATATAAAGTCAGAAGACCAAATAATGTCCATTTTTACCTGTATTTTTTTTTATAATTTTCAAAATGCATTTTTCAAAACGTTTGAATTTCTTTAAACTAAAAATGTACATATGTTGAAAAATTATATAACTTCAACAAAATAAATATATGTATAATTTATTTATGTATTTATTAACTCGCCGGAAAAGATTCGTATCTGAGACATGTGAGCGCAGCCAAGGTGGTAACGTGTACCCACACACACATGTCATGACAATAGATGCATTCCAACATACTAATATAATAATATAAGGTTTTAGGAGCAAAAATACACATGTGTTTTCCCCCAAGGAGCGCCCAGCACCATGTTTTTTTTTTTTGAGCAAAAATACACATGTAGTTACATTTTAGGAGCAAAAGTCACACCACCGTTAAAATTTTGTTGTAAATACTGCACTTCCTATTGTAAATCTATCCTATTGTAAATATGGTTTTTTCTGTTGTAAATGGCCAGATTTTAAATTTTGTTGTAAATACAACACTTCCTGTTGTAAATCTAGCATTTTTTTGTTGTAAATGACCTTTCTATATTCAAAATCCAGATTTTTAAATGTTGTTGTAAATATGGTATTTTCTATTGTAAATATGGCCAGATTTTAAATTTTGTTGTAAATACAAGATTTCGTTGTAAATATAGCATTTTTTTAATTGTAAATGACCTTTCTATGTTCAAAATCCAGGTGTTTAAATGTTGTTGTAAATATGACATTTTCTGTTATAAATATGACATTTTCTATTGCAAATGCACCGTTAGTTAGATTTTAAAGGTGGTGTGATTTTTGCTCCTAAAATATAACCACATGTGTATTTTTGCTCCAAAAAAAAAAAAAAAAAAAAAAAAAAAAAACATATGATGCGGCGCTCCTAGGGGAAAAACACATAT
Source organism: Acacia acuminata (assembly GCA_019022655.1). Lineage (NCBI taxonomy): Eukaryota > Viridiplantae > Streptophyta > Magnoliopsida > Fabales > Fabaceae > Acacia > Acacia acuminata. The sequence goes on along the minus strand of JAFJYI010000257.1, from coordinate 181,239 downwards.
GTATTTTTGCCCCTTTACCCATAATATAAATATAAACACATAAACATACTCCAGTTTAAAGTACAGTATAGTAATAAACTCTTTTTTTTAAATAATAATAATAATAAATCTTAAAGGACTGGACTTTAAATTTTGTCTTTAAATTCTAAAATAAACTTAATTTTTTTTTTCTTGTTAAGTACACAAGTAAAATTAAAAATATACCCTTACTTGTTTCTATTGATGATTAGTCTATTTTAAAAATATTAATGGAAATTTTTATCTTTCCCTGCTTAAATTTAGTCTTCCCGCCATTATTCTTTGTATTTGAAAATCTCCCACTTCTTTTATGGTACTCTGGATCCGGGTAGGAGGTTATCACTCTAGTCCTTTTTATAAAGTTCAATTTTTTTATTAAAAAAATAGTCTTTATTATAAGTTCTCCTAAAAAGTAATTAATGATAGTAATATAAGTTTTTCTCCATTAAATATAATTAAAAAAATACGTTAATTTATGTTGGAAAGATAAAAAAGATGAGATAGCTAGAGGGTCGGGAATGTCAATTATAAATAAGGATAAAATTGAGAAAACACATCAATTTAGAATACTTCATATGTTAAAATTAGGTAAATTGGACTTATAAAAAAAAAACACTATAGTAGTATTTGTTAGTGAGAAAACACATCAATTTAGAATACTTCATATGTGCATGAAATATAGACCTAGTCAATATTACGCTAAGAGATTAAAGTTAAACACAACAAATCTCTATATGCATTTATAAAATAGTAGAAATTATTAAACTCAATAGAATTCAACAATAATAAACCAAATTAGAAAATGGAATTCTTCGTTATTGTTGGAAAATGTCTATTCCATGATTGTGATTTATGATTCATAATTTTGGTATAATTTTTTATATCCCGATTAGTAATATCATAGTTTTATTATTTAGTAATATCATAGTTTTAATATCAAAATAGTTTTATTATTTAGGTATATAGCTCAATAACTACAATTTCATTTTTGTGCATTTTTCTTTTCCAAATTCAATTTACGTTATTGCCTTACCTTCAAAATAGGGTAGCTACCTCATCTTTAAACCCCAATAATAAAAAATTAGAATTAAATGGAAATCATATCCCAATTAATTCGACTAACTTGAGAATAGGATGCATAATTTTACTATAGTAAATTGAAGAGGTGAAACATTTTGGAGTAAAGGAAAATTTTCTATATTAGGAAATAATTTGCAATGATTTTTCAAAAAGGAAAATTCTTTTTAGAAAAGATGAAATAATTAAGGTAGTAAAAGTTAAATTTGAGAGTATTTAATTTTAATTATGTGCGTAAGTAAATAAATAATAAAATAAAATAGATTAAGAAGTCTGACATCAACTAAATAAGGAAAAAATGGAGTTGTTAGATCTTATATATAGGAGTAGTGAGATGGATTCAAAGTGTACCTTTTCTATTTTCCTTTTTAACAGTTGAATTAGAAATTAGTGTTGTGGATTACAAGTTTCAAAGCCCTGAACACGGTGTAATGTTTGGAACATGGAAAAATAACCAATGATGGGATTGTTGATTTGATGACACGGGTAGGAATAATGTATCATGAAATTAATCTATTCCTTGAGTAGCTAGATGGAAGTAATTTGATTTAATTTTTGATTACTTTGTAGTTTGAATTCGAATGTGAAATAGAAATGTTTTCAATGGAGTAACTTAGAGAACTAAAAGTAATGTGGTCCTATCTATCTTATTTATCGGTGTTGCTCATGGGTTTTTCTGAAAGACTCCACAAACCAAGAATGACTAGAACTGGTATGAACCTTGCTTTTTTTTAATAAAAAAACCCAATAACGTCTTTTGGAACCTTTGCATTAAACCTAAGACTTGATAGATTGATTTGTGGAATCGTTAGAGACAACTATAGGTCTAGATGCGTAAACTGAATTGTTTCTGGTATATTTGTGATTCACCCCTCACTGAGGCGAGTGTCACTCTATAGGCAATTGAACTACTGGAGTGATGTGCCTATGAGTATGTACTTGACAAATATTTATATTATGCATGTGATGCCCTGAAATTATGTACTATTGAAATATTGTTGATTGACTAGATAAAGAATGTTTGTCTAGTTGGAACATGCTGGTCCTATGTTATGAACTAGAATGTACGTAGCATGAGAATATGAAAACCCCTTAAGAATAATGTGATATAAATGGCAGAGTTAATAAATAGGTTGTGATTAATAAAAACCATCTATTTACAAGGCAATATTTCCTCATACGACACTGTAGGGGTTTCTTGACAGTATTACCAAGGTTCGAACCTTAACCTACTAGAGGAACCCATGGTCCTATTAGATCTCATATTTTGATGATAACAAAACTTAAGAAAGTGTTTTGCATAAGATGTATTGGTTGGAAAAGGTTTTGAAACACATAATGGCTAATTACTGTGAAGTGATGTGTTAAAACATGATTATTTTATCTCTTAAGTAGTGATGAAGTAATTTATGAAAATTTCTAGTTGATTACTCAAGTGACCACTTTCGAGTGATGCGTTTTTGAAAGAGCTCATCACCACAATGCTTATTGTAAGTGTAAAATTGATCATACTTGTAACACTAGAGTAAGGCACACATTTGCTAGCTCTTCCACCTCACCATGGCATCCCATGCATGTGTATTTGAGAAATAAATATAAATTGATGTCATCTAATTATAACCTTGATGGCTATGTATTTGAGTACATTCTTTTCCATCAAGGTCATCTTCGAACAAATTTTTGAAAATTGTGATAAGTTTAGGGTTAATTAGAGATAGTGTTATAGCAAACCAATTGGAGATGCCTACATTTATCATTTGACAATATCTTGAATATGATTACCTCTAATAGAAGGATACCTCAATCCACTTTGTTGCCTAAATTTGTTTTCCGATGATATGGTATTAAATGTAATAACTAGGAGAAAGTCTAATTTTAATCATAAATATAAGACATCAATTCACTTTATTACCTAAATTTGTGGAATGGTAATTCTCGTTTCAGGATTTGTAAATACAATTGAAAAAATGTTAAGAAAAATATATATATTTGTTAATGTATATATATAATGAAGGAATCAAGTGAACCAACTGGTTGGGCTACTTGGTTCCTGTGTGGGGGGTGGGGGCTTCAAACCCCAACCCCACACTTGCAATGTATTGTTTTATTTTTTAAGAAAACACCCTCCCAAAAAAAAAAAAAACCCCCACCGTTGGTATGAATAATAACATATATGAGAGCCTTTATTTCCTAATTAATTTTTTAAGAATTTTATCTTTTACTTTTATATATTTATAATTTACTACGTATAATAATCTAATTATACAGATAAAGATTGATTAAAGTTAATTAAATAAGATAAATACGTGAACAATTTTTTTTTTTAAAAAAATCTTATGTATGAAGAGAGGCTGATGAAGCCAATAAAATGAAAAATGATGCTAAAAAATTCATATAAATTATTTAAAAACATGTTATATCTAAATAATTTTTGTTTACTTGACTATAAATAAATGTTCTTCCTTAGAAGGAAAGTGTTAGAGTGCATCAAGCAATAGGTAGCATTTTTTCAGGTACATCGAGTTTCGTAAAGTATTTTGTTATATTAGCACCAACCTTGTTAATTACCCAAGCACGGACGTAGTGTATAAATACCTCCAAACCGCTCTAACTTCCTCATAACTTCCTTCTTCTCCACTAACACACACCTCCTTCCTCTCTCTCTCTCTCTCTCTGAAACTGAAATTCCCAGAAATGACGATCTCAATTCTCCATTCTCTTCTTCGACCAGTCCTCATTGTCCTCTTTACCATCCTCACGTCCTCTTCCTTTAACTCCGTCGCCTCCACTGGCGCCAACTACAATATCGTCAGTTTCGGAGCCAAGCCTGACGGCAAGACCAACTGCGCGAAGGCTTTCCAAAGTGCAAGGCAGAAAGCTTGCAGTTCAGCTCAGCCGGCCACAATTTACGTGCTGGCCGGGAGGTTCTTGCTCGGAAAAGTTGTCTTTGTAGTAATAAGGCTATCACCGTTACCATCGACGGCACTTTAGTGGCTCCGTCCAACTATCACGGCAATGACGACAAAAACCATTTTGGGTGTGAACGGAACATGCACATTTGGTTGGCCCCGAATTATCAGTAACACTGACATGTTCCATATCAAATTGGATCAAAAACATAAATTCTAGTTTATTCTAATATTAAAAGTACAAAATGACAATATAAGGAGTAAAATTTGCAGCTGCTAGAAATTTTAAAGTTGCGATTTGACAATGATAATATCATTATTGTCAACGGCCTGAGTTTGTGATGTACCACTCTGATCCTGATTGTATTTATAAGTTTATTTTGATCAAATATTTTTATCACATTTACAAGTCATCTTTTAAGGTACTGCTTTCGGTCCTAATTATAGGAACACTTTTGTAGTGCAAATTGTACTACAAAAGTGCTCTTATAATTAGGACCGAGGTAATAATAAATAATATTATGACAATTTTACCCATATTAATTGCACCAGTGAAAATAAAGAGAGAAAAAAGAGTTAAAAGATAATCATTCAAGGGAAAAGTTGAAAAATTTACTTCGTAATCATTGAGCTAACAACCTCTTCTTTGTATATGTGATTCAGTTAAAAATGACTTAAAAATAGGACCGAAAATGGTATTGTTAGAGAGTAATGATATTAGCATGGTTAATCCACATATACATATTAATCCACATATACATATTGGTTTTATTAAATACTTCTTTTAATTATTTGCATTAAAACCAGAAAAGAGTATCCCCACCGATCCATTTCTTCATGAGAACTACTCCTTAAAGAATTAAAAGTTATCAATAAAGTAGTTAAAAAAATGATAAATATGATGTAGGACAAAATTAATTAACACAACAAAATCAAATTACAATTAGCTTTTATATTAAAAATAGAAGGAAGCATTATATATTGATTACTATTTGCATATATGATACAAATACATTTAAATTAATTTATTAAAATTTTTATGTTGTTTTGCTACAAATATAGCTATGAAGTTTTGCTTGGAGCGTGCACGCATCTATTTGTTTTCTATATTTTAACTAATAATAATTAATTTATATATATTGTTCTATTATTATTATCATTATTATTATGTGTATACAGAATGCCGTCTTTTATAAGTGACAAAGTTAAAATCAAAGAAGGAAGCATAGGTTGTGTGTGTCAGTATGTATTTATTTATTTATTTATTTTTATTAAAAGATATATACTAATTATAAATTAAATGGGTTACACATGGGGAATAAATTCCAGATTGTCATGAGAAATCAGCGCCAATAAAGACTGAGGACAGCTATCTAGAAATAATGTCGACGGTAGTCCTTGTTTGACCAGCACATCAGCAACAGCGTTAAAACTTCGTGGGGTAAACTGAATACTTAGATCCCAACATTGTGTGTGTCAGTGTGTATTTATATCAGAAAGGAAGGAGAATTTTTGGCCTGTGGTTAACCCTATCATAACTCAAGAGGAGTGAGGTTATTTTGGGCTAGGGCCAAAAATAACCCCATCACATGGGGGCTAAAAAGAGGGGGCTAAAGATGGGGCTCATTTTGATAGCTCTAGTAATATAAGCATATGACCTTATTCTAGGGGTAGAAGTTTTGAAGAAAATCCTTCCTAATTGCTTACTCCCTACAACTCATGATAATATAATATTTGTGTGATTTATTTTGAGTTTGGTCCTCAGAATTTATATTAATTTTCAATTCAGTCTTTGAATGTTAGTGTATTTTTAAGTATCTTAATTTTAATATCATCGATTTCATGAACAAAATGATGACTAAATAAATTCAAATGATCATGCTGCAGTTAACTTTGAGGTAACATACTAAAAGTAAAATAAATATACTGATCTTGTTACATGTCATAACATTTTAATATTTCTAAAAACCTACAAATTGTCCCATATGTAAAATTATATCTCTTTGAAATTAGATCATTTTACACATTAATAACTATTTTTTAATGTTTACACCTATAACTCTTCAAAGGAAAAACCTTCTACGGAGGGTTATTGGCTCTCGACATATATGACAGATGGAAACTTTTGACGCATAGTCTTCACAAGCCTCCAGTATAAATAATCAATCATAATTCTCATCATATAAAGAGAAAAAGCAAGTAAAAAGGAAAATCAATGAAACTATTTGATAGAGTATACAGTATGCCCGCATTTGAAGGAGATATCCCTTTTTTTGTCATAACAAATCACACAAGCAATTGTTCTTGACCATATCACTTCATATTCTTCTTTTAGAAACTGTACACGCTGTTGCTGTCGTCCCAACTCACTGTTTATCTGCATCAATCTGTTCTATACATACAAATGTTTTTCAACTAATTAATAGCCATTTATGAACTTGTTCCTATCCTTTATTAGAAAAATATGAATGTCGAATGGAAGAGATAATTTCTTGGAGCTGAAGTATGCCATGTTCGTGGCAATTATTCCCATCACATTTTTTATATAGATCAAAACAGTAGTATAAAGATCATTGGAACCTAACAGAGTGGAGAGGAAAGGAGGGACTAAGTGGTTCAATCAAAATATACTCGGGCATAAGAAAGTTTACAGCCACATTCAATTATAATAATACAATTAATTATCATAAATGCAGATATTTCTGTAATATATTTAGAGCCCTCAAAACGGGCCAAGCTTGTTGTGCTAGTCCATTTAAGCCCATCTGAGTGGAGTGCGTGCTAGCCCACTTTAGGTGGTGTATAAGAAACTCAAGCTTAAATGAGCTAGTTACTTATGACTCAAATAAAAGGGTCAGCTCTTTTAAGCATGCCTATTTTTTAAAATTAAAATAAAAGTACTTATATAACATTTTTTGCTTGAAGAAAAAAAACTTATGGTGTTCTAGTTCACACACACTTGTGCCCGAATTAAATTTTTAAGGATCAAGTGAGGTTAATTTGTTTAGCTCGGCCACTTCCCATAGATTTTTTTTTTGGTTGCCCATCTGGTATCTAGAGCTTTGCCCTGACTAATCCGAATTCGACCTGGGTCACGCACTTAGCTGTGGTGGGTGAGTCTTCCAACAGAACTTTTTTGCATTCACAAGGCTCGAACACTTCCCATAGATTTAATGACGTTATGTGTATGTTTTACTCTAATTCATGCATCCACTATACATAGAATAATCAACTTTTAAAAGCAAAAAGGTATAATATTTTTCTTAAAACAATATAGTTTTAGTCTAACTTTTCTTTCTTTTCAAAACTTTCTCAAATTAAATTAAATAGTATTATAACAACGAAAGTTTAATAGTTATACATAAATTTCTATATATGATAACTACGAGATTTTCTTGTCTTTTCAATTATTAAAATTTTTTATGTGCTTAATAAAATGAGAGAAATTATTTAGTACAAGGTGTTGGACCGACCCACTATAAGAAAGCTGCATGGATTAAGTCATAAGTTTATCTCATGTATAACCACGTCACAATGCCCTTTGACTTGAGATCTTCATGGATTCTTACATGAGAATCGATAATCTTTGATATAGTCAAAAGTTACCTTTGACCGAGTGGTGATAAAGGCTTCGATATGGATTAGTAGTTTTCATGCGAGAGGAATATGAATGAGAGAAATTATTTAGTACAAGGTGTTGGACCGACCCACTATAAGAAAATTGCATGGATTAAGTCATAAGTTTATCTCATGTATAACCACGTCACAATGCCCTTTGACTTGAGATCTTCATGGATTCTTACATGAGAATCGATAATCTTTGATATAGTCAAAAGTTACCTTTGACCGAGTGGTGATAAAGGCTTCGATATGGATGAGTAGTTTTCATGCAGAGGAATATGAATGGTTAAGATGAGATTTATCCCTCACATTTGAAGAGAGATATTACTGGCCCCTCGATGAGTAAGTCAAAGAAAAGTATGGCTATAATAAGATGAAAAGGAGTTTCCACTTCAATTGTTAGACTACTCAATAATCGAGAAAGTAATGGTCAAGAAGAGGAGGATGACACTATCCATGGTTCATCCTTGACCAAATTACACACTACTGCTAACTTCACTGATTTTCCCCTTCAACTTGAGCCTCATTCTAAAACACAATCTTGATGAAACTCTAGAACATTCAGCCTTGTCCTGAATTGAGCAAAGCTACCATTGGTAACAGATTGTCAGGATATTAGCAACTTGTTCTCGTGCTGGCACATTTACATTTCCTTTTCGATGACCTTTTCCCAAACAGAATACAAATCTAGTTCAATATGGTTTTTTCCTCATGTGTAATACTGGATTTGCAGATAAAGGCACAGTACAAAGATTGTCATAATGAGTCACAGCTACTTTGCAAGATACGTTAATACATAATTCATGCAATAGAGAATCTATCCAAACAACTTCTGACAAACAATTAGCTGAACTTTGGTATTCCCCTACTATGCTAGATCTATAGACTAGTGATTGTTTCTTTGACGGTCATGAGACTAAATTGGAACCCAAAAATAAAGCATAGCCACTTGTGGTCTCTGTCATCCACATCAGTAGCCCAATCCACATCTCTAATATCCAGATTAAAGGTCATCTTCAACACCAACACACACTCAAGTTCTCCAAGTATTTCAAAATCCTTTGACCAGCTGCTCAATGTTCCTGTTGAGGATTATGCATAAACTGACATACTTTTCCCACAAGGAAGCTCAAGTTGTGATAGTAGCATATTGGAGTGCCCCTACAATCGGTCAATAGAATTATGGGTCTTCAATAGAATTTTCTCCTTTCTTTATTAATTAGACGGTTTACATAAGAGTCTGCATTTACTTTGAATATGCCATACCAGCATTAGCTAGTAAATCTTTAGTCATGGGCAAAATTCCACTTCTGTCCTTTTAGAATCATTGCCAACCCCTTGTCATCTCTAGTGGTCATTGCAAATTGTTCTTCGGTGTTAGCTTGATCTTTTAATTATCTCTTGCTATTAAAACTCCAAAAACTTGTGCATTTATGATTGTCTGATAATTGCAATTCTGAATGCGTCAAAGTTGGACATCTGCTTAAGCCTATAGAATTTTAATTTTTATGAAGGAAATTCGTCCCTGGACACACATGATGGAAGTACCTCAACTACATGGGTTTGAACCACCTGCCAATTGATTGCTGGAGCCCTATAAGATGCTTTTGAAGGTAAGAAGACCAACTTCCTAAAGTTTGGTTAAGAAATGGTTTGGGAATGCTGTTATTGCTTAGTAGAATCCAAGTGCTGCTTGATAAAATTCTATATGATCTATTTAATGTTAGTTATGTGTGTGTTTATACATATAAACACCTTTTAATTTTTAAGCTATTAATTCCTTAGATTTTATTTTATTTGTATACATGTTGGATTGCATCACCATACTCGAGTCTTGAGCATTTATAACCTTGTTTTCCTATTCAACCTTACATTTGTCACAAGGTGAATTAATCAATTAACTTAGCTTTGTTACTTGTATATAATATGCATTCATCCTTCATCCTTTTACATGTTGAGAATATCCTATGGAGCATCAACACTTCAAAGTTGGGAAAGAGTTTGCATTATATGCTATGCAACATTAATACATATCTCAGAACTTCCTGTACTTTTTTTTTCTTCTAAAGAAAAGAAAAAAGGTTGCAGTTCTGAATTTAGCTCCCATATGGCCTAATAATGAACATAGAAATGTTGGGTAGTCTAGTCAACACACTGGAAATAGGTATAGGTTACGCTTACTGACTTGGCTCCCAACTAAGAAGGTTTATTCTGCCCTCCTAAATACTTATATATCATGTGAACAGATACTACCTATGTTGGCAGGGTAAAATTACTGAAGGTTTTTGTTATTGTTTGGATTAAGCTTATTTTGAGTGATTTTGTACTGTACGAGTTAAAGGAGTTGAAGGAGTTTTATCTCGTAAAGTGAAAAAAACACTTAAGTGCTCCCAAATAGAGGTTCCTTAAATGATGTTGAGTCTTATGTTTTTCACTTTCTATTCTTCATTTTCTGGGTAGCCTGAGGAATCTTAGAGACTCTCATGCGGCTCTTGTTTTTGGATCTTCTCAGACAACTGGAGAGCCTTCTTCTGTTACGAGAATAATATCTGAATGTGAATCTGCATTAACAGTCCTAAATTGGGACCTTGGAATTCTAGATGAGTATTTAGTGATGAAAAAGTTCTGAGATATGAGAGTTCAAGCTGCCTAGAAGTGAGATTCAACTTCGGAATGTTTTAATATTATGATATGGTAAATAGATTCTGTTGGTTGCTAGTAATGTCGGATACCAGTGGAAAAATCTGATAATTTGATTCAGTTGGATGCACTCCTAATTGTCTTAAGCATTATGTCATTAATGTGCATAATAGGGTCTAAATATCAATTTGTTTTTTTTGAAAAGTTGGATATGATGTTATTCCATGCTTGATACTACTCACCAGGAACTACCATTACTGTTAACCCTTCGGTGTGTACTACTTATCTATTATATCTACTAAAAGCCATGAACCTCCATGCCCTAGATCAACTTGAGATTTGTGCGGCTGCGATCTCTTCCTTTGTTTTCGTTCCTGGTTGCTTGCATGACATTTGCATATTGGTTGCAACCTTTTTCTAGGGGTTGAAGTTTTCAAGAACATCCTACCTAATTGCTTACTCCCTACAATTCATGATAATATAATATTTTTGTGATTTATTTTGACTTTGGTCTTCTGAATTTATATTAATTTTCAACTTAGTCTTTTAATGTTATAAAGTGTATTTTTAAGTATCTTAATCTTAATATCATCGATTTCATTAACAGAACTAACCAAATTCAAATGGTCACGATGCAATTAACTTTGGGGCAACTATACTAAAAGTAAAATAAATATAATGATCTTTTTACATGTCATGACATTTTAGTATTTCTTTCTCATGTAAAATTATATCTATTTGAAATTAGATCATTTTATTCATTAATGACTATTTTTTAATATTTACATATTTACATCTATGACTCTTCAAAGGAACAACCTTCTACGGTTGGTTATCAGCTCTCGGCATATATGACAGATGGAAAAGCTTGATCTTAATGCACATACTTCACAAGCCTGCAATATAATCTATCATAATTCTTATTATGTAAAGAGAAAAAGCAAAATCAATGTAAATTATTTGGTAGACATACCATATACCCGCATCTGAAGGAGATTTCCTTTCTTTGTCAAGACAAATCTCACAAGTAATAGCTTTTGTTAGCGATAATATGAGTTATTGCCGTCGTTCCAACTCTCTATTACTCTCCATCAATTCTTCTGTTCGCAACTGTACGAGTTGTTGATGTCCTTCCAAGTCTATATTCCTCTCCATCAATTTGTTCTAAACATAAAAATGTTTTTAAACTAATTTATAGCTATTTATGAACTTATTCCTATCCTTTAATAGAAAAATATGAATGGAAAATCCCATATAAAGCTAGCTAAAATAGAAAAATTCTAAATGAGGTTAGTAAATTTAACAAATCCCTAACTGAGTCATTCACACAATTTAAGATTTCAAAATGGGTAAAATGACTTTAATGCCCCCAATAAACAAAAAAGAGAACTCATTCCTTACTACAGGTTACCTAAGACTTGACACACACACGAAGATATAAATAAGTACATACAAATCATGGAGATAGTCATCAATTGTTCAACTGATGATCCAAAAACGTTGCAAGATAAGTGGATGTATGTTGTAACACCCTATTTTTGAAAAGCGGAATAATGGATTTTTATTAGAGCAGAGCATCGAAGCAAATAAGTGAGTAACTGATAAGTATTAAAAATGTTAACTATGGTGTATCTGGTTAGTTATAGTAACAGTACATTTATTCGAGTATTTAATAACATAACAAAGTACACCCCAAAAATAAAAATCTCTAGCTTGGTCTTCAAGCGTGCTGCTTACCCTTGTCATCAGCCCTCGGTCCTCCAGACCCTGAAGCTATGGTAAGAGCTAAGATCCAATACCCATCGGACCTAAGGTAATGGTTAACCTCATGCTTAGGTAATACAGTATATGTATAACAGATATTCATGACATTACAGCAGTAATCAATACATAAGCACACAACAGATGCAAGATTAACATGTCAATAGTACATAGCACACAACACATGTAAAGTCACCCACGTTTGCACTAACCAGTGCCACGATAGCATGTCGTGTCCTCGGCACTAGGAAAACTCAACGGCATTATCAAGACTATAACCCGTATAAAGCTGAATGTATAAGTAGTGATCTAAGACCGAGTCTTAGTCAAGGTGCATGTCCAAGACCAGGTCTTGTCCATGACCCTATGAATCATCCTATCACATATAAGCATACAATAAACATCAAAGTTAGTGTTACAGTACACGTCCGTACCTTAGTCTGTGTGAACAGTGGTATGTCTGTCGGTTTGGTCGGACCCCTGATTTTCCCTGGGTACCCTATAATAGTATTACCACATTATTTGCCTTTAAATAATATCCTAAGCAAGGTAGTGAAAACGTAGATTTTACCTGAAAACGGAAGGAGAATGAAAAATCGTAAAACGTAAAATCGTAACGTAGTAAAATCGTAAAAAAATCGTAAAAACTTAAAAGCGTTTGGAAAATTAGTAAAATCGTTTTAATGAAAAAAAAAAAAAAAAAAAAAAATCGTAAAAACGTAAAATCGTAGTGATAAAGCGAGTTTTTAACTACCATGATCCTAAGAGATATTTTGGCCATTACTGACCTTTTTACCCTTTGTGGATTTATTATTCCAATTATTCCCCTTTATTTTCAAAAAAACGCTGATTTCAGCACTTTGAGCAGAATTTACACTAACTTTGAAAATTCATAACTAATTCCACAAAAATCGGATCGAGGATCTGTAAAATTCCATGGAATCCTTAGGATGTCTATTTTTTATTAAAAATACTGATTCTCACCCAGAATTATTGCATTACCCTCAGGTTTCACGTTTCTAACCTCTGCCCATAAAAATTCCAGAAAAACGTAGCCTTTATTCAAGAATTTTTATCTCCTTGCATAAAATTCAAAATGATATGTTCTAGGTATTTTTGAAAACCTTTATATGTATAATTTAACCATGAAAAATTTCAGAATTAATTAACTTCATCTTCAACATAAAATTATGGCGTTTTAACTACGACTCCAAAAATCGCCTAACCGAAAAATTTTCGCTAGAGCTTCGCTACTTTGCTTTCCAACTCCCAAAAATTTTGTTATACAATATTGTCCATCTTATTTTCAAAATACTAACATTTTTAACTATAAAAACATGATAACAAAACAATTTTAGAAATTTAAAGATCAAAGCATAATTTATCTATGAATTTAAGAACTAAAACTTCAAGAACTTACTTGCTATTGCTTCAACTCCTTCAAGAAGCTCCTCACTCCCTTCCACTCCTCTCTATATTCAGATTGCTACTTGATTTTTGGAGTGAAGAATTGAAGAACCTAAAGTGCCTATTTATAGTAAAATGTTATGGCAACTTTGGTAAATTTCTCAAATCTATCTCTTCTTGCATTTCAACCATAGGATTTAGGTTAACTCAAGAAGCATGAATCTCCACCCTTCATGTGATTAGAAAACCCTAACTTAATCTCCAAGTTTTACTTTTTGAAATTCAATTTATTATTTATTATTTTTGTTTTTAATTTCTCTTTGCTTTGTCCCCAAGTTTCCTTTCTTGGCCTCCAAGTTTTTCTTTTTCTTCCTTTTCCTTCTTCAAAATCTGCCCCCTCTCTCTCTTTTATCCTCTTCCATTCTCATTGAAAACCCTATCACAAGTACCCTTATCATCTTCCTACTTGTTGACTCCAATTACCCCATGTGTTGGATTATATATTATAAACAGTTGTGCTCCTTCTTTTCCCACAAGCAAAACCATGCCCCCCTCCCCTTCATGGCTCAAGAATTGTCCTTATTTTAGTCTAATAGATGGTGTTTAAAGCTTCCTCATTGGTCCATAAAATTTCACATGGATTTAGTTTAATTATGTAATTAATTAGAACCCTTGGATTTAGCTTTATGAGATTTAATCTTGGCATTTTATTTTAATCCCATTTAGCATCCTTAATGTAGTGTTTAACATGCCCATTAGGTATATTTATCATAGAGTGATTTGTTCTTAGATTAATTATGAGCATAAGAAATTCATTTTATGCTAATCTTGAACTCTTATTAGCCCTTGATTTTTAATTAAGCTAAAATATCCTAGTTGATGCCTCTTAACAAGCCACTAGATTAATTATGAAAATTATACAACTATTTTAATTATCGTAAATTTAATTGTCCTTTAATTATTGGTAATTTCCTTTAATTGATTTAAGTATTTTCCTAACATTTCATGTCTCTTTATGATTAAATATAAGCTATGTTGTGGTATGGAGGTTATAAGGTATTTTATGATCCCTAAATGCAAATTCAAACTTTAACCTTGATTTATTAAATTTCAAGGAGGAATTGCCCAAAAATTATGATAAATAAACTACAAAATTTAGAGACAACATACTCTCCTACTTTAAATAGGTATCATTTATCAAAATATTATATTTATAAAATTTGTGGGTATTACATATGTTCTCAACATTGAAAGAACAAAGGGCAGCTATTTGGCATTTATTTGAAGGTGCTGGTCCATAGATGCGAATATTATATTTGACACAGAAAGCAAGCTTTGGTACAAATATCTACCGAGCTCCATCTATGCAACCAATGACTATAAACAAAATAAATTGATGTGCAGAAAAAAAAAAGTCGTCTTGTTCGTTTTAGCTATATTTTAATTGAACTTGTAATCAGAGTTTAAGCAAATTTTCTCCATAATTAATACATTAGGCAATTTTTCTTATTTCTTTTTTAGGGAAGAAGGAATTTGTCATGTTCAAAGTTATACCCAATCTGCAATGTGGTCCTTGTTTTTTAATTGGTACACCTCTTGTCCTAAATATAGGACATAGTTTCTCGTGCAATTTGTAAATGTCCAATGAAGTTTCAACCAAAATGCAGCTTTCTTTTATTGACTATTCCAAACTTTGTCTTATATTTATGACTATGTAGTATTGATTAGGTCTCTATAGTTTCAGAATGTCAAATAAATAGACCTCGTGCAATTGTAAATGTCCAATGAAGTTTCAACCATAATGCAGCGCTCTTTTGTTGACTATTCCTATACTGATGCTAATTCTGATATTATAATTATTTAATGTTTTGAAGACTATTTAATTGACATATTCAAAGCATGAGGGCCATTTATTTGACATTTTTAAAGAATTGGCTAGGCCTCTAACAAGATCCCTAGTCAATTTAGTAAATGGGCAAGGCTTAATAAGGTTACGCTAGGCTTTAGCTAAGTAGGCACCAACGGAGATCCAAAGCCTAAGCTTTGTATGTAGGTTTTTTTCATACTTGAGTCTGAGTCTTCAAAGGGGCTAACAAGGCCTAAAACCAAATTAAAGACCTACTTAAAATGTAAGCCTTTAAATAGGCTTAAAACCTATACATCTAAATTCATATATAATTCATCAAGCTTATTTAAATGCCTATGTTATGTTTTAAAAGCTTAGATTCTTATATGAAATAAAAGAGTTAGTAAGAGAAAGAAAAGAAAACCTAGTGGCAACAATTGTTTGAGCAAGTGGAAATTAAAAAAAAATCAATCATCTATTGGTGAGGAGATATATTTTTTAAAATCAACCAAACACGACAAGTAGCATGTAAAGCTAGATTTTACCTCTTATTTTTCTTACAAAGAATGAGACAAACTCCTCCAATTGGGATCATTTTCATTTGGACATCACTAAAATAAACTTACTGCAATTATTAGGTTGCATCAAATGACATAAATCAAGGGAGAAATAGTGAGCTAGCATTACCATCTCGAGCGATAAAAAATTAAAGAAAGAAGTAGATGTGATCCATTAATGAATGAAAAGGTTAAACTTATTGATAAATGATGAAATGTGAAACTTAGGGTCAAGAATAAGTTATTAATTTTATAAATAATTTCTATAATTAATTTAAATTAAATAATATATAATTATGCATAATAATACATTTTTAAATAAATACATAAATAGGTCGGGCCTTATAAAAAATAGGTATGACTTGTTTACCTAAACGTCGAGATTGACCTATTTACTAAATAGGCTATCCTAAGTTTAGAGTAGGCCAGGTTGGGCCCCTAATAAAGGCCTAGTTTATTTCCACCCCTAGGCTCGGGCCTATTTAAAGAAACAGTCATGTCTATTTTTATAAGGCCTATCCAAAAGCCTATGGGCCTGACCTATTTAAGTTTTTTTTTTTAAAAAATAAATTATACTATTATATAATTATATGATATAACTAAATAGTTCTATAAATTATTAATAAAATTGCCAAATTAACTTAATTCTAAGTTTCACATCCCATTGTCATTCACACAAACACACACACACAATCCTTGCATTCATCAATCATTCACCCCTACCTCTCTTCTCTTCGATCGCTCGAGATGGCAACACTAGCTCAATCCCTCTCTCCTGATTTACGTCATCCACTAAAACATAATAATTACTTAACAATTATTGTAAGTTTATTTTAGTACCAAATAAAATATTATAATCTTAATAGGGGAGGACTTTGTCCCAACTTATGTGAGAAAAGGAAAAGAGGTATAATATAGTTTTACATGTTGCTTGTTATACTAGGTCAATTTTAGAAACTATATTTCATTAGTCAACGGACAATTGGTTTTTCTTATTCATATTTGTTGAGACAGCTATATTACTAGGCATTCTTTTTTTTTTGGGAAAATTACACACAGGTCCCAAGGAAGACAGATATTTACATTTAGGTCCCATGAAATGACAAAATTACTCAGAAGTCCCTAAGGACTTCTGTGTAATTATTTGTAAACATCAAATTACTTTTTTGCCCATTCAGCATAAAAAATGCCTAAACTGAATCGGTCTCTCATTCGAGCAAAAAAAAAAAAATAAAATCGATCTCTCATCTCCCACAACCTTCGGCGAGCTCTTCAGGTGTTCCATCGAGAGACTGTCATTCCTTGTTCGTCGCCGGCGGGATTGTGTGAGACTCCCTGCATCTCTCATCGCTGTCAATGGCGGAGCCACAGTGGGTCCAATGACCGCAAGTGCAGGTGTGAAATTTTAGGGTTTTTTTTTTTGAATGTCGTCGCCCATCCCGTCTGTACCCGTCCTGTGTGCGCTCTTCTTCATTTCTTTATTTTCAGTTTATGTGGAGCATTCGTCTCCGCCACGATTGGAGTATTGGACTGTCCTTTTCTATTTACTTCTCCTCTGGCCTTTGCTCAACTCTGCTTTATCTCTTTTTTTTCCCAGCAATGGCGGACGCTTTTCGGAGAAAGGCTCACGAAATTCACTGATTCTTATGTAAAGTGAAGCTGATTTTTTCCTTTGCTCGCTTCACTAAAATTTCCGGTTTCTAGTTTCTCGGAACTTATTTTGTTCTAATTATCCTTACGTTCATTTACTTCTCTTTTCTTCCCATATTTCTTTGTATCATCTTTTGTGTTCTTGTAAAATTACTATCGTGGTGGTGAATTTATGTTCGGTAATACCGTAATAGCCATTATGAAACGTTTTCTGATTGTGAGTGCGCTTTCCGATTTTGGACGATAATCATTTGTCTATTGTTTTGAAGTGTCAGCATTTATGTATCGATATAAACCTTGCATTCTATGAGATAAGATCGAAAGAAGAAGCGAAGACATAGTTGAGAGTAATTTTCTTTTTGCCGAAGTTGAGAGTTAATTGTGTGTTGTCCATTTATTCGGTATATATATGTTTGATCAATTTATGCAGAACAAATTAAAGTGCTAAATAAAGCCTGGGAGATTCATAAGTCAACAACAAAAAACCAAATAGCAAGAGTATCTATGTCTGAAAATACTCATTTCTAGAGGATTGTGAAACAAGATGCCTTAAACATATCAAAAGATGCAGACGATTGTTGTGTAGTGGGTGAGTGAGTCATTGTGAGTTAGAGAGATCGCTAGACTTGCTGGTTTTTGGATGAGAATTGTGAATTGGTGTGAACTGGTTTAAATTTGGAATTAAAGGGTTTGTAGTTGAGTAGAAATATGGGACATATATATGATGTCGTGATGTGCTCTTGATTCTTGATTTTTCTTTTGATTCTTAACTGGGAGTTATCTACTTGAAATGTCACGCTTGTATCTTGTCTATATGAATTTTATCATTTGATTTTGGACTCTTGGGAGTTTAACATCTTTGTTAGATTAGTCGATATAGGATATTAATTCTGAGGCCAGTAAGGAATTAAAACTATCATTTGCTGCTCTGCCTCCTTTTTCTCCTCCTTTTTCTCCTCTTCTTTCTCTGTTTATTCTGATTTTTCCACAACTGGTGTCACATAACTTGTTTTTGAATTCTCATTCTCTTTCACTTCCTCTTATTCTGATTCTTTTGGAAGAATAACCTTGGCATGTTTGCTTGATTTATCTATGGTTTCGACTTCCACTCCATTTATCGCTCTTCTTCCTCTGTTTACGCATACGTGGTGTTTCATTGTCAGTGGAAAGGAAACAAGAATATGGCGACAGATCAAGAGGTCAAGCCAAAGGTGTCCGAGTACAAATTGTTCATGAAATCATATTACAAGCAAAAGAAGAAGAAGAATGAAGAGATGGTGCCGTTGGGAGAGGAGGCTCAGTCCGTAAAACAAGCATGGAATGCATTAAGGGAAGATGAAAAGGAAAGATATAGGAAAAGAGCCCAAAAATTATATATTTTTTGACTAGCCTTAGAGCCAAATGTTGAATATAGCAACAAGAAATGGTATATGCAGGAATGGTGTTACATTTGTTTGACTTACTTGTCACTTTGTGCAAGAAATTTAATTCTTTGATTCTAAATTTGAGTCTTGTTGGTGGTTGTTCATTATTTTGACCTTGGTGAATTCATCAAGTTTATCATGTATTAGCACCTAAAGTTTGCTTCTCACTTGTCCCCATATATGCTAAATCATTGGTAACTCATTGGAAATTCAATTACTGAGTTCTGAGGCGATTTACAACAAAAAATTCTATATTTACAACAGACAATTGTTGTTTTAACAACAAGTTTTAGAACCTGGATTTTGTGATTTTAGAGT
Organism: Acacia acuminata; assembly: GCA_019022655.1. Classification (NCBI taxonomy): domain Eukaryota; kingdom Viridiplantae; phylum Streptophyta; class Magnoliopsida; order Fabales; family Fabaceae; genus Acacia; species Acacia acuminata. Next base: position 162,011 of record JAFJYI010000257.1, on the reverse strand, counting down.
TTCGTGATTTGAGCGATTTACAACAAAAAATTCTATATTTACAACGAGACAATTGTTGTTTTAACAACAAGTTTTTAGAACCTGGATTTTGTGATTTAAAGTTCCGGAGGCGATTTACAACAAAAAATTCTATATTTACAACATATAATTGTTGTTTTAACAACAAGTTTTTAGAACCTGGATTTTGTGATTTATGAGTTACAGAGGTGATTTACAACAAAAAATTCTATATTTACAACACACAATTGCTTGTTTTAACAACAAGTTTTTTCAACATGGATTTTTCAAATCTTGAGTTCCGAGGTGATTTATAACAAAAAATTCTATATTTACAACACACAGTTGCTGTTTTAACAACAAGTTTTTAAAACTTGGATTTTTTTTTCAAATCTTGAGTTCCGAAGCGATTAACAACAAAAAATTCTATATTTACAACACACAATTGCTTTGTTTTAACAAGTTTTTAAAACTTGGATTTTTTCAAATCTTGAGTTCCGAAGTGATTAACAACAACAAATTCTATATTTACAACACACAATTGCTGTTTTAACAACAAGTTTTTAGAACCTGGATTTTTTCAACTCTGAGTTCCAGAGGCGATTTACAACAACAAATTATATATTTACAACACACAATTGCTGTTTTAACAACAAGTTTTTTCAACATGGATTTTTTCAAATCTTGAGTTCCAGAGGCGATTTACAACAACAAATTATATATTTACTGACGATAATTTCTGTTTTAACAACAAGTTTTTACAACCTAGATTTTTTCAAATCTTGAGTTCCAAAGGCGATTTACAACAATAAATTCTATATTTACAACATACAATTGCTGTTTTAACAACAACTTTATTGAATCCTATCAGAACTTTTTATTGAATGTTCCATCATCACATCAACCACAAACCATAAAAGAGTAGTCCCTCTGTTTCCTTCCCAAAAAACAGCAAAATGTAATTAACCCTAGCCAATAACATGAAACCCTAGAACTTTTTATTCAATGTTCCATCATCACATCAAATGGGTCTTGTATATCTAAAAGTAGTTGAATGTATGCGCCTAGGCTGGAGGAACTTCGTGTGGATATTGTGGACTTGAAGGAAATGTACGGGGAACAAGTGTTGCAAAGAACATACAACGAAGGGGAAGGATTATTCAACGAAAATATGACGCTTCACGGTCCCGAGCTTTGCCTAGGAGTCTCGCACAATCCCGCCGGCGACGAACAAATAATGACAGATGCAGATCTCTCGGTGGAACGCCGGTGAAGAGCTCGCTCGAAGGTTGTGGGAGATGAGAGACTAATTTTTTTTTTTTTTTTTTTTTTTTTTTGCTCAGAATGAGAGACTGATTCAGTTTAGGCGTTTTTTATGCTGAATGGGCAAAAAAGTAATTTGATGTTTACAAATAATTACACAGAAGTCCCTAGGGACTTCTGAGTAATTTTGTCATTTCATGGGACCTAAATGTAAATATCTGTCTTCCTTGGGACCTGTGTGTAATTTTCCCTTTTTTTCCCTTACTAAACCGTTATATTACGATGAAAATGTATAACCACAAAAATGGATCACATGCTTTTAAGACATAACATCTGATTGTAAATAGGCTTGAATAGTTATATACCAATTTTGGGAAATAGGCTTTTAAGTATATTTAAAGGCATACATATTAGGTATTTATACAAATCCAGGCTTTAAATCTGTGTTGTAGACCCATGCCTATTTAGGTAAACCCTAGCCTAGCCTATTTCCATCCCTATATTGGATTAATAACAATTAAAAAACAGGGACCAAGTCGCAAATTGGGTGAAACTTTAAAGACTAAAAGTTAAGTTTCCCATTTTATTTAAAATAAACAGAGCTTGTAGACCTACAACCATCTTCTTCAATAACCATAACCTACAGTAAAGTAAAGTGCTTACTTTCAAACGGTAAAATTTTGCAATGAACATTAAAATACAAGAAACATCCTGATTTTACTAGAAAACTCTTTTAGAAAAGTATGTAGAATGTTACTTTAAAAACCTTGATTCTAAAATGTATCAAGTTCATCATAAGTTAGTGACTGAACTTGAACGTCTAAAATTGAAGGAAACCCTGCCCTTAACACATGTCTATTGGGAGGATTACATACATGTCTCAAATAAGAAACTTAATTACCCACAGCCCACCACCACTAGTAATATTGAAGGTTGACATGTAAATGGGTTCAATAAATTTCATTATTGGGGACCTGTGTGTAATTCTCCCGTTTTCATTTGTATCATTGCAACAATTTCTCTTACTAGATTGTTTCACTAATCATGCTTTATTTTTTTTCTAAAAAAGATATTGAAAGCTTTCATTCAATAAGGTTAAAAACAAATGAACAGAAAAATTGAAAAATATGTAAACCATTTGCCCATTTTACATTAATAACTGAGATTTCTTCTAATTGACATTCATGCAATATCAAGAAGATCTAACAATTATACATACTGCACCAGAAGCATTGACATTGCACTTGCACCCACATCTTATTTAGGTGTGGTGGGGGGGGGGGGGGGGGGAAGACTCACGTTCATTTCTTATTTCTTCTGAATAATAAAATTGCATTACATATCAAATTGAGTATTGACTAACCTCATAATTACGAATTGTTTGCATACCAATCCCGGGTAAGTAATCAATTGCTGCTCCTAATCCAATGGCTTCGCCAATTGCCGGCTTTCCAGCCTAAAATCTAACGGCAAGAATGGCTAAATTAATGAGATACAGATAGCAATGCTACCATTATTATGGAGAACCATCACATCAGAGAAGGGGAAAAACCATTAGGCATGGTCAATATCCTAAAAATCAGAACAGTCATTAAACCAAACAATAATGCAGTTCAAAGTTCAGTGTTGGTTGGACTGTTGAACCATATTCAACAAATTTTTTTTAAGAATCAATAATTCCAAGATAGGTAAAAAGTTAATTTGGCAAAGAGTGCTGGCTGGAATAATGTTGCAGACAGTGACATTTTCTCTCAAGCACTGTTTAGGATTCCATAACTGAATCCTCTCCAAGACTTGCAGGTTTACAAAGAAAGGGGTGATGTGGAAACTTTACCATAAGCTAAAGCATTGACTAATTATCTGGTAATTAATAACTCAAACAACTGCTAACCAGTTTTCAAGCAAAACAAAGTCATTATCTAAACCGAAAAAACAGAAAACATCAATCAGTTCCAGTTTCCTTGGTGGCTGAATTGGCCTGCCTATCTATTGCAAGAATAATTGACTTTGAAGCAAATACACAACAACAAGGACGGTGCTGGGAAATTTAAAAAGGGTTTTCTGTTGACTGATATTTATTTAGTAACTAAATGTTTGAATTAATCACCTTCCAAATTCTTGTGAAGGGTTTCAAAGCCAGAAGAAAAACAACTGATTTTCTAAGCATGCATTTGTGCAAAGTCAAAAAGCATAGCTAACAGTTCTCTTCCCATCTATGCTTTATGCAAAAGCATAAGATAAAGTATCAACATATACATATATTATCAAGTATCAACTCTATAAATATGAGATGTATGGTAGCTTTAAACTATATTAATTTAATTCAAGAACAGATATTAAAATAGGGGGAAAAAAGAGATCCCTGCAAAGCGGTACAAACTACAAAAAACATTGAACATAAAACATAATATTTACTAAATACAGAGACTTCTAAGTGTGTACAATAATCACCATACAAATAACAAAGGTGTATTTGAAACCATGTGATTAAACATGAAGAGAATGTCGACACACGTCCTAAATCTAATAATACCAAGTAACATCCAACCCAAAATATAATGAACTTAGAGAAAGGGACATGTCTATATATATTTGTAAGACTAACATTCACCAAAGGAAAAATTTTCATACTCGAATATCAGGGCTGCACCAACTGCAAACAATGGGGATGTGGTTCCCCCAAGTGGCAAAATATGAAGAGGGGTCAGCTCGAATATGTTCCTTGAATTCATGTTGATTCCATTCTTCTTTAATAATGCTAAGGCTGCCTCTACATCATTTAGAGATCCTTCTCACACAAAAAGCCACACTAAAGACCATCAGACATTGCTACCTTTGTTTCCATTTCCTCACAGGAGATGTGACATACACCCGACTACATGATTACAAGAACAAAATAATATAAATATAATATAAAGTAACAATTTTCACATTATATTTCAACTTAATATGAAAGTATTGGGAATTTATTGCATTGTTCAAAACGCAGTATTCTGATTTTGCTTCAATCTGACCATGTCAAACCTCTATATTAGGAAACCATTACGAAGAAGGCATGCAAGGAAAAATTGGTTCTTGGGAATGTAAATTTACCTCACCAATCTTCATATTCGTCCACTGGGCCTGCCCAGCCATTTGCTTCTCTGTCTTCCTCTTCCTCGTCTCTTCCTCATCCTCTTCCTCGCATCTGTCTTCCTCTCCCTCTTACGTCCTTCACTGCCCAACCATTTGCTTCTCCTTCATCTTTGTCTTCCTCTTCCTCGTCTCTGTCTTCCTCTCTTCCTCTTACGTCTCTGGTCATTGTTGCTTAATGGATTTTTCTATGATTAAAAACTTGCTATCGTCTTATGCAATTGGCACTTAAATCGCAATGCCAATTGCATAGGATGATAACAAGTTTTTAATCATAGAAAAATCCATTAAGCAACAATGAGACGTAAGAGGAAGAGGAAGACAAAGACGAGAAAGAGGAAGACGAGATGAAGGAGAAGCAAATGGCTGGGCAGTGGAGGACGTAAGAGGAAGAGGAAGATAGATGCGAGGAAGAGACGAGGAAGAGGAAGACAGAGACACAACTGGCTGGGCAGGCCTAGTGGACGAATATGAAGACTAGTGAGGTAAACTTACATTCCTAAAACCAGTTTTTCCTTGCATGCCTTCGTCATAATGGTTTCCTAAAATAGAGGTTTGGCATGTTCAGATTGAAGCAAAATCAAAATACTGTGTTTTGAACAATGCAATAAATTCCCAATACTTTCATATTAATTTGAAATATAATGTGAAAATTGGTACTTTATATTATATTTATATTATTTTGTTCTTGTAATCATGTAGTCGGGTGTATGTCACATCTTCTGTGAGGAAATGGAAACAAAGGTAGCAATTGGCATGGTTTTAACTTAGTCTTATTGTTACCATCATGTTTTAGATTTTCGAATTGCGTTTTTTTTTTTCCTTATGTCGTCATGAAGAGTAGTACCTACCTATTAATTAATCTCTTCTTCCCCTCCCCCATTTTGGGGGTGTGAATATGGAGTGTTCTGCGTTAGCAACATAGATTAATTTCCCTCATGGTATTGAGTGTGCCATTTTCTCTTTTAAGCTAGATGCAAAAAATCATAAATATATTTCTTTTTTACTTAGCATTGGTTGTTAGTAGGGGATTTATGGAAAAAGGAGTGTTTATTTTGTGACAAATATCACAACGAGACCATATTTAAACTTATGTTATAACATCATTTTGTGAGGGATTACTAGCGGGATTACTAAAGGAATATGAGCAGATGACCTTATTCTAGGGGTTGAAGTTTTGAAGAACATCATTCCTAATTGCTTAATCCCTACAACTCATGATAATATAATATTTTTGTGATTTATTTTGACTTTGGTCCTCTGAATTTATACTAATTCTCAATTTGTATTTTAATGTTATAAAGTGTATTTTTAAGTATCTTAATCTTAATATCATCGATTTCATTAATAGAATGATGACTAAACAAATCCAAATGATCACGCTGCAATTAACTTTGAGGCAACTATACTAAAAGTAAAATAAATATACTGATCTTTTTACATGTAATGGCATTTTAGTATTTTTAAAAACCTACAACTTGTCTCAATATGTAAAATTATATTCTTTGAAATTAGGTCATTTTATACATTGATGACTATTTCTTAATATTTACACCTATGACTCTTCAAAGGAACAACCTTCTACGGATGGTTATTGGCTTTCGGAATATATGATAGATGAAATTTTTTTATGCACAGTCTTCACAAGGCTACAATATAATCAATCATAATTCTCATCATGTAAAGAGGAAAAGCAAGTAAAAAGGAAAATCAATGTAAACTATTTGGTAGAGCATATCATTGAAGGAGATTTCCCTTTTTTTGTCATGGGAAATCACACAAGCAATAGCTCGCCTTGACACTTCAGATTCTTCCTTTAGCAACTGTATGTGCTTTTGCTATAGTTCTAATTCTCTGTTCGTCTCCATCAATTTGTTATAAACATAAAAATATTTTTCAACATAAATGGCTATGAATTTGTTGAAAAACATTTTTATGTTTATAACAAATTGATGAAGACGAACAGAGAGTTAGAACGACAACAACAATGCTTACAGTTGCTAAAAGAAGAATCTGAAGCAATAAGGCGAAGAGCTATTACTTGTGTGATTTGCCATGACAAAAAAAGGGAAATCTCTTTTGGATGCATGCATACGATATACTCTACCAAATAGTTGACATTGATTTTCTTTTTTACTTGTTTTTTCTGTTTACATGATGGGAATTATGATTGATTATATTGCAAGCTTATGAAGACTGTGCGTCAAAATTTTCCATCTCTCTTGTACGTCGAGAGCCAATAACCATCTGTAGAAAGTTGTTCATTTGAAGAGTCATACGTGTAAATATTAAAAAATAGTTATTAATGTATAAAATGAGCTAATTTCAAAGAGATTTAATTTTACATATGGGGCAAGTTGTAGGTTTTTAGAAATATGTCATGACATGTAAAAAGATCAGCATATTTATGAATAATGAATTAACATGGAAAAAAAAAATACAGGATTACTTATGGATAATGTTATTTAAAAAAATGTACTTGAGGCTTATGAATATTGTTTACAGGATCATTATACATAATGTTAAAATTTGGTTCTATTAAAACAAACTAAAAAGATCAAGATTTATTTTTTTGCAGCATTCCAGTTCTTCTAGTTATTTTCGACCAACTATCATTAAAGAAAAAAAACAGTAAAGAATACGCCGCAACTCTAAATATTTTTATGGATTTAAAATTTCACACTCCACTTTCAGTCTTGAGTCTTGATTGGGGAACAGAATACAGAAAATTGATAATTAATGATTATATGCATAAATACTAATTATCTTTAAAAACCATGAACTTACGAAATTATAAAAAAAGACTAACGCTTTTTTGAAAAAAATAAATGAACAGAAATGCTTACTCATTTTTGAAGATGTCTTAGTTACAAATTAAAGAAGATCAATTATATATTTTGAAAGCTCAGTTATAAATCCCAAGAGATGAGTTACAAATTAACTAACTTCAAACACTTAAGAAACTAACCGAATAATGCCAGGATTTAAGAAATTAATGTAATGTATGAAATCAATTGAGGATAAAATAGATAAAAATATATATCTTTATTGGTGAGATAAACTCAAATAAAATCCTATAAAAAAGGGGACAAGTCAATACATAAAATGTAATCTCAAAAATAGGGGTGGAGGGATTATCTAAATTTAAAGGCTGTTGCTTGTATAAAAAAAAAAAAACAAAATGCAAAGGCTGTTGCCATGAAATTCATCAACCAAAATACAAATTAAAGTTGCTCAAAATTACCAAATTAGGCTCCTTGCCTAGCGTGCCTTTTTCATAATGGTATATATAGACCGCATATAAATTAAAGAATCTCATGGCAACAGCAATGTGATCCCGCACAAAAAGAAAGAAAGAAAGTAAAAAAAGAGGTAAGAATCAGCAAAAGAAGCAATGAATTAGTTTCAATTATATAAATTATTTATAGCTACTGAGTTGGTTGAAATGAATAAAACGACTGTATTTAGAAATAAAATTGTTCAACAATGGTATTGTTGAAAGTGAAAATAAATGAAGGAATAAAATTGCTCAACAATAGTAAAAGTGTTAGTAACTGGTCTAGTCTGATAGGTTGGACCGGTTCAACCTGTTTAAGATTAATTAAATAAAAAATTTATTCAGAATTTCATATAAATAACCCTGAAATCTTTACTTTCTCATCGGTATAGCCTCTGTTAGCTTGGCTTAGTACCTTTGACTCAATACCTCGGTTCAATCGTCGGTCCGGGTTTAATAACCTTGGTATTAGTAGTTTTTTTGGGTGTCTCCTTGGCTGGGTGTAATTTTGTCTTTTTTGGTGATTAATAAAATTTAGATTAATATATAGTTAATAATGTATAGTTTATAAAGATTAATATAAGATTCAAATGTGTGTGCAATTGTTATAAGCTAACTTGGATTGCAGTTTAATTTGTCTCTTCTATAAGCTAATGATTGTTCCTTAGGTCACTGCCCTCGCTTGTAAATCGTGCATCCCAAACACAAGACATTATCTCCTACATCACAGTTCCAATTAAGCATACAGCATACCTCTTTATATCCCTATTACCTGCCAATTAAACTGCAATCCAAGAGTTAGATTATAGCAGTTACACACACTTGAAGCTTTTATTATTCTTTATAAACTATACATTTTTAATTATATATTCATCTTAATTTTACTAATTACCCAAACACCAATTTACACCCACTAATATCAAGTTTATTAAACCTAAACCAAATTATTAAAAAAAAATGATTTTTTTTTTTGAAATTTAAAATAGGTTGAACCGGTCAAGTCCTAAATGAAATTGGAGCTAATCCGTTGCTAGAGGGTTTCAAAACGTGAGAAAGTGAAGATTTCAAAGTTATTTATATGAAATTCTGAATAAAATAAAATTAAAATTACCGTTGTTGGGTAATTTTATTTCTTAAATGTAGTCGTTTTATTCATTCTCAATCAAGTCACTAGGTATAAATAATTTATATAATTCAAATTAATTCCATGAGATTGCTTCTTGTGTTAATTTTCTGTTGGGGACTGAGTTTCCTGTATTATTTTATCTCTAATTTTGAGAAATAATTATTAATACATGTTAATTACATTCACACCCCTGAATATCAACTCCAAACTCTAAATTTTACCAATTTATCCAGTGATTTAGTTTCTCATATTAAATACATCTCATAACAAATCAAATCAGAACATGTAATTGTAGGCTTTAACTTTAGAAGTTTGACAGTACTTTTTTTTTTTTTTTTTTTTTAATAAACTGAGGTAACATATTACAATTATAAAAATTTCTTTTTTTTTTTCCAACAATAATAAAAACTAGCTAGAACAAAATATAAGTTTTTTTTGGGTTAAAGATCTGCTCCAGCAATGATACCCTGATTAAAATTCATTTAATTATTTATCTTGTTCAATTGCTCGTAGAAGATATTTTTTGGTTAAAATATACATTTAATCCTTTTTGGTTAAAATATACATTTAATTCTTTATGTTAATTTCAATGTTCAATTTAGTCCCTCAGCCTTAACACTTTAAGTTTCATCTAACAGTGACTATGCAAATAAATAAAGTGTGCTTAAATTTTTATTATGTTTCAACTGACCAATTAAAAAATACTAATAATTTGAGAACAATCACCCATATCTTATTCCCACCAATAAACACTCCTCACTCTCCATCAATGGCTTCTCCACTTGAATTTTCCTTTCATTTTCTTACTTTCCTCCTTGCAGTCGCCACTTCTTCCAGTTTAGAGTAAGAATAACGGATTAGAGTTGGAGTAATAAAATGGAACGAACATTAGAATGAAGAAGCCATAAATGGAGGAGAGTGAGGAGTGTATATTGGTGGGAAGAAGATGGGGCCCTTTTTTATTTTGCCAAAAGAAGATGGGGTGATTGTTGCTTATTAAATTATTAGTATTTTTTAATTGGTAAATTGAAACATACAATAATTTCTTTTTATATTTTTAAAATTTAAGCATACTTTATTTAAACTGCACAGTAAGCAGCATTCCATTAGATGAAATGAACAGTGTTAGGGTTGAGGGACCAAAAGTACACTCCATAAACTTAAGAGACCAAATTGAGCCTTAAAGTAAAATAAAAAAGACTAAATGTATACTTGAGCCTATATTTTTTAAACTTTATTCTTAACAAGTGAGAGTTGTGTCTGTGTTTATTAAATAATTATTGGATGCATAATAATGACTTGTTTAGGTTCAACAAAACCAGGTTCATGACTTATAGAGGTATTGACAAATCGTTCACCAACTCAAATTGCAGCAACCTTATTGTTATGAGTAACCTCTTTACCAACTAGACTAACCTTTGTTGGAAAACATGTTCACAAACCACAAAACTATGGTTTCAAAAGCCATTTTTCACAAGCCAAGACAAAACTCTTCTCACATTCTTACTATAATATCCATATTGGTTATATTTAATAATTAATCAAATTATACATACTTGGATTATTATACAAACTTGCTGCTGTTGTTGCATAAATTCAACCACGCCTTCCTTCGTCTTATCTCACTTAGTTTTTCTTTCTCCCCTTTCCTGAAAAATTATTGTTGGAAAATACCCATCATTATGTTTAATTTAATTTTGCTCGCTTTATTTTGAAATAATCCCTACTTTACTCAATTATATAAAGAAATAATTTTAAATACCTTCTTTGAAGCAAAATCAGAATATTCCATTCAATGTAAAATCCAAAAATAGAAGATAGCTAATCCATTATCAAGAAAAACCTACACGAGTTCTGATGAAGCAATGAAGGGGTTTCAGAATATTCCTAACATTTTAACAAGAAGGAAATTCACTGTAAAAAACATGTTATCAACAAGAGGCAGCAATTATCAAACACGATTACTCTAACTATTGCATTGCTAAACATGAATGTGCTTTGTTAACATTAGAACAAGAGAAATGAAGAATTGGAAGCCAATAGAAATAGCCCAAGTGCTTACCCAACAGAAAAGTAGCTTATGCCTCATGTCACCCATCAAACAGTTGATGACTTTATCAACATTTTTTCTGAATGTTAAAAAGGAAACAACCGAACCATAACCAAAATATGACGATAGATTTCAAAGGCGACATCTATTCCCAAATGAGAGGGCAAACAGGAAAAGAAACAGACACAGATTAATGCATACAAAAGGAAAAAAAAGGAATAATTGCGGGATTTCCAGCATAGATTCATACAATTGCGGAATAAGCAAAATCAATTAACCAAGTGAACAAAACCAGAGAGTCGCTGAAAGAGTTACACAGTCAGTCAATCACAGCGTCGGTCAGACGCCTTGTAGACTCGAAATTTGTCGTTACACCCTTCACTGGTTAGTCTTTGAATAGGCAGATCCAGAGTGAGAGTGAGAGTCGATGCTATTAGGGTTAGGGATTAGAGATTTAGAGCGGTTTATTTCAGCCTTGAATTGTCCCAGCTGAAAGGTAGGTGTGATTCGTTTATATAATACTCTACTAGTTTTTCTGCTTCATATATTACTTGTCCCATAATTAATTTTTACGATAATCAAGGAAAACAAGAGAAAGTCCTTAATATAAGAAGGGGATCATGAAGCTCACCCACACTGCATGAAGTAGGAGCGTCCTTCTGCAAATCCTTGAGCTCCTTCAAGATTAACTTCAGTTGAAAGTCCCTAAAGACAGAACCTACAAACCATAAATACTATCACTTCATCAGAATCAATATCAGACACCAATATAGTAAACTGCATATATCAAGTTCAATTGAAGCATCAAAACAAGATGGATACCTGAAGTCGAATTAAAGCAGCGAAACTCGGAGATGAAGAAATTGAGAATGAAGCAGAACAAAAACAATAATAATAGCAGTGACAACAAAATCGAATATGGAAAATAGAAGAGGAGGAGGCCGAGAGTGAAATTAAGATTAACAAGACAAGGGTTGGGTGGAGTCATGGAAACAATGAGTGTGGACGGTGGCGAATACAAGAACCTTGAGAAGAGGGAAGAAGACGAAGGGAACGGATATGGACTGCTATAGCGACGGTTAACATCCAGTTGCAAGACTAAGAGAAAGATGGCCGGCAAGTTGACATCCGATAATCAGAGGTTAAGCAATGAGTGTATGACTGAAGATCAGAGGTTAAGCAGCTCATAGATCCATTTTGGGTGAGAAATAGCAGGGATTCTATGACGGAAATGCATGAGTTACAGCAGAATACCTTGAATGGAGGCCGGTAAAAGAAGGAACAGATCTGAAACGCAACAGTGAAAAAGAGCAGGCATGGATCTGGCGGAAGAACAAACAGACGGAGCTTCCATGGATCTTCAGGAAGTGGCTGCCGGTGTCGGGGAAGAGAGGAGGATTTTCTTCAGGAATGCGAAAATGAAGATGGACTTTGGCGTGGAGGGGCACGGCTTCACTTCAACTTTTTCCTCTTATGTACTTCCATATCCCTCCCTATTGATGAGAATCATTTCCTCTTCCCATGAAACATCACCACTAACTGACACTTTAGCCCTCCACACTCCCACTTGGTTTGGCGTGCCTACTTGTCCTCACCCACGTTCTTTATTCAGATGCATTATTTATCTTGTTCTGCCAAGTAAAGTGCATGACTCATGAGTCATCCCTTTCAAATATTAAGTTTTATTATCTTGGGCTTGGGTTGGGACTTCATCCATTGGGTAGTACTGAAACACTGAATGGTTCCTCTTATTCGGTTGTTGTTACTCTGTCCAGCTTAATAGAAGAATCATGCTTTCTCATGAACCTCCTCCCATGGTAGTTAAAATCTCAATTTATTACTACATTTTACGTTTTTACGATTTTTTTTCATTAAAACGATTTTACTAATTTTTCAAACGCTTTTTTTTTACGATTTTTGTAAGATTTTTAAGTTTTATTCTCATTCCATTTTTTAAATAAAATCTACGTTTTCACTATCATGCTCCCGTCTTAAATATAGAAAACAGTTTGTAATGCACTACAAAATTTATCTTATATTTAGATCGGAGGTAATACTAAATAATATATTTAATTTTTTATAAAAATAATATATTTAAATTTTCATTTTATAATTTTCAAATTTTACATAAAATCTTTTTTTACATAAAATATACAAGATGAGTATCAAGGAACATTAAATGTGATAATTCTAAATCCTAAATTAGCTCTTATGATTATGCCTAATTACAATAATCAAATCTTAAAATTTTTTTTTTATAGATAGCACAAACCTTTAACCATAATTCTATATCATAAGGATCTGGCACTGCAGTCTTGGGCAACTGCATACAATAAAAATAATTAATGTTCCATGGTATTGGTGCCTTTAGTTGAGCCATAATATAATATAATTAATATTATATACTCAAAATAATTAGTGTTTATATAATATAATTAATATAATAATTAATAATTAGCTTGACCCTTTTTTGATTTCTCAGTCGTCGCTACCTTTTCTCTTTTCTTTGTTTCCTTCCCTATGCTATTCCGTTGCGAGTCCCAATCAGCTTTCCTTCTTTGTTGAGCCACAATCAAATAATCTCACGCGTCTTTCTCTGCATAGTATAGTTTGCAAAGACCAGCCATTTTCTCTTACCAATGAGGGATCTTTGAAATACTTTTATGAGATAACGTGTGTAAACTCAATTGACCTTCATTGCTAGGCTTTGTTTGACTAAAGCGTACAATCTTTATTGAAAGACCCTACAGAATCTGATCATTTTGATGAAAGGTGGGAAATACAAAAAGGAATAAAGTAGCCATACATAAAGCAGATCCACTACCTCACATTATTAGGCTTATAAATATTCAATATGCAAGATGCTTCATTATATGACTATATATTAAAAAAACTTTGCTATGCATAGTCTTTATTGATAAACTCGGGAGGAATAGAGAAACACAATTGAAAATGTGTCACTTTCATCTTACTATAAGTACAGTCATAGAAAATTTTTATATTAAATATAAGTCTACTTACGGAAGGTCTATCGATGAGAGTAATTTACTGAAGGACTCAAAGCACAAGTCCTTAATCGATAATATAAGCTAGTCTTTATACATCTATTATCACTCCAACTCATTCCTGGCTGGCTGCGGGTTACCTAAGATTTTCAAATATTTTCAATTAACCATATGAGAAACATGAGAACATTTCAAATATTTTCAACATGAGAATGGTCACCCTATCTTTTTCTCTTTCTAACATGATCCTTCTAATGATGGGCGTGGCAAAATGATGTTTTTTTGATCACTATGGATATATATCTTTTTTCTTTTGTCCAGCTTAAAACCTGCTCAGTTTTCTAAAAATTGTTTCTAGTTCCGGGTTCGGGTTCTGACACAATGGCAGCTCAATTGCAGTCCAACTCAACTCAACTATGAAAAACATTTTTTCCGTCCAACTTCAATTGCAAGCGAGTTTGGTCCAAAACTGGCTCAACATTTAATAATTGATTTTGACAACAAAAAATTTTACTTCTTAAGAATATTGTGGGTATAAATGGAAAAAAAAAAAAAAAAAATATGCTAGGAAATATTAAGAATAATTAAAATATATTAAGAATAAAATGAAATAAAATAGGGAGAATTACACACACAGTCCCAAGGAATCGAGAGATAATTACAATGGGTATAAAATTACTTTCTGCCTATGTGCATATTTCACACAGAAGATTAAAAAAATTAACAACACAAAATGCATGTATTAACAACAACTTTTGAAAACCCCGAATTTGTGTTCTTTCACTTCTAGAAGGAAAAAGCATAATTAACAAGAATAATTAAAATATTTATTAACAAAATTCGGGGTTTTCAAAAGTTGTTGTTAATACATGCATTTTGTGAAATAAAATAAAATATTGTCCAAATTTTATATGGATCATGCAAAGTCCCTTGAAAAAAATTTCATGAGCATTTTATCCTAATTGTAATTATCTCTGTTCCTTGGGACCTGTGTGTAATTTTCCCAATAAAATAAGAATTGTCCCATTTTTATATGGATCATGCAAAGTAAGAAAAAAATTGAGCATTTTATCCACATCTTTAAATGAGGATGAAATTTAAATAACAAAATATTTGATTTTATTCCATTATTCTTTTATTCCCCCTTCATTTTAGTTTTATTTGAAGTACATAATCTTGGTTTTGATGTGCCTCAAAAAGTGACAAGCGTGGGTCTAAGAATAGCATTAGGAAACAACCGAGATTAAGGTGTGTTGTGTATGTATTCATTGTAGCATAAGAAGAGAAAGCCAAATTTGAAGTTTCTTCTATTATTCAATTAGCGTGGAGCATCATGGGTTAAACCAACATTAGAGTGGAGGATAGCAGAGTGGGATAATTAAGAATAATAATAATAATAATGTCAATTTGGCAGAGAAATAAAAAAACAGGAAACAGAATAAATGGACGATATTAGAGATCGATCTCAAAATAAATAAATAAAAGGTAAGATATATGGAGCTCTCTTATTATTATTATTATTTTTTTTAAAAAAAAGAAATAATAATCGGTATAGAAGAGAACACCGATTGAAACATAGGAAAATTAACGACCCGCGAAAATAAGGCTGCTTATGATAACAGCGCCAAGGACAAGAACGATGAAGGCGACCACACCTCTATAAAGAATCATAGTAATGAGAAATGCTATGGTAAGAAAAACCAAAGGGCTGATGGTGAGAAAAGCATCGCTTGTCTCTTTGCTCATCACCAATTGAAAAAAGGCTTGCTCATCACCTCTATACAATCAAGACTCATGCATGTATACTGTACAATCTCTCTAATATATGTATTATACAGTTAATAACCATCATAATTGTATTAACTATAAGAATCATAAGCACGATCTGATTAAAAATATGAAAAACAAAAAAAGCATATCAAGTACCTAAGTAGGAGCATCAATGATCAAATAACATGTGTAGATCATATTGCAGAAACCATTCGAGGGAATAGGAGAGATATATATATATATATATATAGAGAGAGAGAGAGAGAGAGACAGACAGACAGACAGACAGACTAGTAGAATGTAAGAGATCATGTTGCCGTACGTGTGTCAGTGTGTGTCTTGAAAGGTAGGTGTGATTCGTTTATATAAAAACTCTTAATTTTTACACGATCACAAAATTCATACTGATCACAAAAACTCTTCATGTTGAAACATATTGACATCAATACTGTTTAATTTTTACACGAAATTCATACTGATCACAAAAACTCTTCATATTAATTAAAACATAATGAAATCAATACACGATCACAAAATTCATACTGTTTAATTTTTACACGAAGTATTGATTTAAACAGATCACAAAAACTTAGTGATACTGAGCCAGGATCATCCTCACCTTTACAAAGGTTCCCTGTCAGAACTGCTTCGGTTGGATCTAATGATTCAAAAGTCTCAAAATCCAGCAGATTGAATGTCGGAAGCCACTCAGCTGAGAACAAGTTAAGCCGATCAGTGCCTTCACTCCATGGATCTAAGCAAGAGAAGGGAGATGATGCAGCTGATACAAAAGCAAGACTGAATCATGATAAAAACAAGACTGCAGCCCTCCCTGAACTGAAAGTTAGAACAGCTAAAGCAACTGGGTACTGAGTCATTGGGTTGATCCTCGTTCCAGTAAAAAATTAATGTACAGCTAAATTAATACACAGGGAAGCAAATCACACACCTGAAGAACTGACGGTGGCTACGAAGGGTGCTGGGTACGGAGCCGAGACGAAGATCTTAGCCTAGAACAGAGGGAGTCGATGAATGAGAGGAGAGCTTTGTTTTTCAGTGGATGGAGAAAGAGAAAGTAACCCGCTATTTGTAGACGAGAAGAGCAGACGGATGGATTGCAGGTGGAGAAAAACTAATTTCCACATTCAATGCGCTTCTGAGCAACGGACGGTGTTGTGCGCATTTTGGTGAGGGCTCGCATTTCCACGAGGCATGGGTCTTCTTCCTCACGCAGAGCCTAACTTCTAGACCTAACACGCCCGTACGGCCTTACCTGTTATTATCATCTTCACCCTCTGCAACTCAGTTAAGGAAAAGCATAACTCCTTTCAGTGATTACAATTTAAAAGTAAGATTATCTAATTTGGCATTCAAGCTCGTCTTAAATTACATTTCTGGTTCTAAATATATAATCTAATTTGTATTACAAATTGAAAGGCTATTAGAAAGTATCTTGAAATTTTGTTAGTTTCTTATTTTGGTCGTTATCATGGGCGGTGCATGTTGCAGGAACTTGATGTCGCATCATATTTACGGCAAAAACTCAGACGATTACAGGTTTTAAATAGTGAACAACCACTAATGTTGTAACATGCACTGTGCACATCCCATTTCACCATCCAAACTGGTCCAGAGTAATAAATTCATTTGCTCACCCAATTCTAGCTCACAAATGTTCATTCACATCATCACCATAATTTGAATTTTGCTTATATAACATCATAATTAAACTTCAACTGTCTGCTTAATTTTTACGATAATCAAGGAAATCATTGATTGATAATAGATCTTATAAATTAATGTTCGTTCGTACTCCTTTCCCAAAATAAATACTGCTCCTAATATTATAAACTATTAAAGTTGATATAACGCACAAAATTTGGTTTGAATCACGTATGCAATAATTAGTAGCCTCTAGACTTTTTAGTTTTAGTGTTGGTTAATTGATATAAAGGTATGTTGACTCTAACTCATAAATTATTTATTTTTAATATGATTAAACGAGGCATTTTAGAAACAAATACTACATATTTATTAAATGATTAATTTAATTAATTTTTTTATTATATAAATATTAATTATCTAGCTAGCTAACATATCTTAGATCGAACGAGAACTTATTTGTAATATAAAGTACCGAATTTCACATTATATTTCAACTTAATATGAAAGTATTGGAAATTTGTTGCATTGTTCAAGGCACGGAACACTAAAATAGTGATTTGCAAGTATATGTACCTGAGAAAACCACGAATTGTAACATAAAGGCGTGATGGTAACTTAATCTTCTAAAAGCTAATGATTGTTTCGTAGGTCACTGCCCTCAACTGCAAATCATGCAATCCCAAACACAAGACAATATCTTCTAGATCACAGTTCTAATTAAGCATTTATACGGCATACAGCTTTGTCTATTACGTGTCAAATTAAACTGCAATCGCCGTGATTCGTGAATACGAAATATTTACTATCGTATTCATCAATACTAAGTCTTTTTCTCTATTCCATTTGAGAATACACAAACGCACAAGTATTCATTTGAGAATACACAAATGTACAAGTTTTGAGCTTCGTTTTCACCCATCTTCATTCTTGAGCTTTGTTTTTGCGTATTCATAAAGCCGGACCCACCACTTGCGAGATCAATTCGTCTTCTTTTTTTCGGATGGGCTGATCACACAACCTCCATGGGTGCACCTGAAACAAGCCTTGTGATAAGAACTTCGATCAACGGCCCACCTACGAAAGAACAATCATCGTGAGAACAAAAACATATATACATGACATAATATAATGAAGCGAGAACATGTAGTTTGAATAATTGATAAGACCAATAATTTAACCCATCTTCCTCTCCATATATGTTTCTCGGTCTCTCTCGTTGCACTAACTTATTATGGATTCCTTTTCCACCATCGAGAACAAGGTTTTAACAAAGTTAATCAAAGATCCGCATTTAAGTTCCAGAAAACTTTGCCTCGGACTACCAGATCTGGAAGATAGGCACACCGATTTCGAGCTCCACCAGTCAGATCTGGAAGACGGAAGACGGAAGTCGAAAGACGGAAGTAATTTCCAGAGAATGACACAGATCTGGAAGACGGAAGCCGGAAGTGCTCCTTTCTCGTTCCCTTGGGGACCGGCAACGAGAAAGGAGTGAGTGGGTAGTGTGAAAAGGGAAGGAAGAGAGACGAACTAGAGGAGACGGAGAAGATGAAGCTAGGCGAGATGAAGACCGAGCCAGACAAATCAGAGACGATCGAGACAGAGACGAGAGCAAAGAGACTTGCAGTTGAGGGAGGAGAGGGACGGCGGAGGAGGGGAGACGATGGAGGTCGACGGAGAAGAGAGGATGGAAGGGGAGACGGCGTAGGCGTGGAAGTGTTGAGGAGAAGGAGAGAAGAAGTGTCTTTCCTTTTTTTTTGCTCGGTGAAGAAGTGCCTTTCGAATCGGGTGTTAGGTAGAAGCAAGATACGCGTCGACTCTCATTGGAAAATAGAAGGAGTAATTACCATTTTATCCTTTATCAGGCCGCCTGACAGGCCTAAAAGGCCTCTTATAAGGCCTGAGCCTGGCTTGTTAAACAAAACAGGCCTTGCAAGAGGCCTAGGCCTGGCCTGTTAGCCTCGACAGCCGACTGGACAGGCCGAAAAAGCCAGCCACGGGCCCCGACAGCCCCGGCCTGTTTCCATCCCTAACTGCAATCCAAGCTAGCTTATAGCAGTTGCACGCACACACTTAATTGCATTATATGGGCCTTGTATTCTTAGATTAGTTTCACACAAATGCACACTTGACTTTCCATTTTTTCTTTTGATACTTTCAACTAGCATTTGGCTTCGGAGTATGTGGCTTCCCCTCCCAACATAAGTGTCTCCTCTGGAACTCGAACTCCAGATCCAAAGGGATATAGAAAGGCCTTACAACAACACTAGACCAACTCTATATTGGTCCATTTTTTCTCATTCTATCTGAATGTTATTGAACTAGACAATTCAACTATCTAACAATCAAATCTCAAAAATAAAAATCCAAGACAAAGAACTCCTCTTCCCAAGCATATGATACATAGCCATTCATGGAAGAGAAGTGTGAAATCACTGAACAAATGGACACAAAGGTAGCAATGCCCGATGGTGTAATATCCCGAATTTTAGACCTAGAGACTTGAGAATATGTCTAAATCCAATGGACGACTAGACCTAGTTCAGGAAAGTGTGATAATATTATGTAAGGAATTTTCTTGGTGTTTTAGTGAAATATTAGTTGAATATCTTGGTTTTCCAAAATTTTGGATTTCTGGGATCTAATGTGAAATAAAGATATTTGTTATGAAATCAAAATTCCAATGACCAATTAAGGTCATAATTTGAAGTAAAAAAAAGGTTGTTTAAATTTTTCCTTAATAAATATAATTAAGGAAATATAAATGGCAATTTAAGGTTATTATTTGCCTATTTAAGATATTACTTGTCGAGTTTGGCAACAAGTGAATTTTTAAAGAAATTATGGTTACTTTGGGGTTATTTAAAAATTAAATTTAGGTATTCTATGATTATTAGTGTTTTTGAAAAAATGTTGGGGGAATTAATTGAAGGATGATACAATGTCATATGTTGAGAATAAAGTCAAAAAAAACTTATAGCTGAAGCCAATTAAGATTACATCATCTTGGCTTATTGGACAAGGGTCAAATAAGCATTCTTGAAGACACAAATCTTCCTCCATAAGCTACAATTTCGTGCACATATGGTCAAGGGAAAAGAAAAGCTTATTTAAACAAATTTAAAGCCAATATGAAGCCAAATTAAGAGGTCAAAGACTTAAGAAAAATTAGCCAATGAAAGAGAACCAAATGGGATCAAGTGGAGGCTTATTTTTGAAGCTATTTAGAGACAAAATCTGATCCCCTTTTCAGCCATAAGTGGCGTCAGCCAAGAGGACATGGAGGAATTAAAATGTCTTGCAAGATAAGCCAAAGCAAAGTCAAGCAATTGAACCCTAGAACACCAAGTGTTTGCATGGGATTTAATTTGACTATTTCATAGGACACCTAAGCACCTATAATTATTATATTTTGAAAGATAAAATCCCTCCCTCATCAGCCCATATTTCGTGCAGCAGGAGAAACAAAAGAGAAGAAGCAAAAGTCAAGGAATATTAGTATGTAAACAAAGTCAAGAAGGCTAGAGTTTTTTTACCAATAAGAGAAGGCCAAGAGAGGGATATTTTATGACCCTCATTTATTACTTTTGTTGACTCAAAAACATCCCTCCAACAGCCATAAATTCGTGCAGCAAAAAGAAGAGAATTCAAGCAAATGTGAAAGCCAAACAAGGAGTCAAAACCTCGGGAAACATTAACCAATGAGAGGGGACCAACAAAGACCAAAGGAATGCTTCTTTTTAAAGCCAATTGGGGACAAAATCAGACCCCTCTATTCAGCCTAAATTCGCTAGCCATGATGGATAAGAAAGACGAAGTTAAGTCAAATAATAATGATAGGAAGAGAAGGAACAAGAGGCTTATGAGAGAAGCAAGAAGCAAATGGCTTGTGAGGAAAGCCAAAGACTAAAGAGAGGTGTATTGGACAAGCATGCCAAAAAGAAGCAAATTTCAATAAAAGCCAAGGAAAATCAAGGGAAAACTTGGAGAAAAAGAAAGAAAGACAAGTCAAAACAAGAGCCAATGGGAATTAAGTATAAAGGATGTTTTGGATGGTGATAAGTCATTATTTAAGTACTCCTATATCTTCATTTTGGGCTTGTCACATCCCAATTTCGGAAGCGATTTTTTTTTTTTTTTTTTAAAATGGTATCATGATCGAGTAGGCTAGTATTTCAAAAGATATGTATCTCGATAACATCAACCGTATGTTTTGCTACTAACAGCAGTACAATAGTTCAAATGGTTCTAAATTCAAAATACATTTCAAAAGCCAAAGATGTTCAAGTATAATTATGTATGACTAATAACACACCATATACACCTGCATATGAATGTTATTACGGTCTAGGTTAACGTTATCATGACTATAACCCGTATAAAGCTGTATGTGCACAGTCAATAACTTTTGAAGACAGAATCTCAGTTCAAAAACACATCTCATCACATATAGGTATACAATGAACATCGAGTTAGTGTTACAATTTCCTATAATGGTAATACATTAATTTGCCTAAGAGATATTTTGGCCAATGACCATTTTGCCCTTACAACTTTTATTTTTCACTTCATTCCCTCAAAATTCGTACAACAACTCAGAATTTGGTGATCATGATTTCAATATGAAATCCTGACGTTTTCATGGCTGACTTCATTTCCGAAACCGATGAAATTTCGCGAACGTGCAGCCCATAAAAGCCAAGGAAAATCAAGGGAAAAAAGAACTTGGAGAAAAAGAAATTTTGGTGTGAAGAAAGACAAGTCAAAACAAGAGCCAATGGGAATTAAGTATAAAGGATGTTTTGGATGGTGATAAGTCATTATTTAAGTACTCTTTCTCTATATCTTCATTTTGGGCTCACCTAGTCGTCCCACAAGAGAGAGGAGAGAGTGAAGAGGGAAATTCATACCCAAGGAAGAAGAAGAAGAAGAAGGCACACAATTGAAGCTCAAGGTAAGTGGTCATGGTTTAGGTATCATGAACTATTTATTAATTATAAGGTGTTAGAAAATTTAATCTTTAAATTATGAGAATAGGTATTTAAGGCTCTATTATTTATGAAAGCTTTAAGGATTAAAAATCATAGGAAATTGTATGTGGTATTTTAAAGGGAGAAGAAGAGAAGAAGGCACACAATTGAAGCTCAAGGTAAGTGGTCCAAAGGTTTTTAGGAGGTCCAAGAATGTCCAAGAGATAAAAGTAACCAAAGTTCAAGATCAAGCCTGGGGTAAGAACATCCATTTCTCCTTCAAGTTTTTGAAATCTCAAGCTTCAAATCCAGATTTTGTAATCTGTGGTAAACTTAAAGAAATGAATTGATTTTGATAAATCTGAGCTTACCAACGTGTTCCTCATGGAAAATGGAGTGGAAATATGTTGGTGAATGAATTTCTAAAAGGATTTTCAAACATAAAATAACAAGCTCTTCAAATAAGTGAATCTGCCAGTTTTATAAATCCTGGGCAGCAGTACTTGTTTAATGGTTTTAAAATAGTAAACAAAGTCCAAGGGTCATGAAATTTTACAGGGCTAAAGTAGACATCCCAAGCTTCATTTTGATATATCATTTTGAAATTTTTCGAGGTGTTTACTGGGAGAAATGAATTTTTGAAAATAGCCCAGAAACTGAGTTTTTACCTCTGACCAGCGAGTATTATTTTAACACAGAAAAAGGATGTGAGTTTTTGTGACCTCTGGAAGTATTTTTACTAAAAACTAGACACATCAAGGGATTAATGGTCACTGGGATCGCATTAGTTGGATTTTTTCTAGAATTAATTATGAATTTTTGAAGTTAAGGCATATTTTCTGGAATTTTTGGAAAATGGGCGAATTTTATGAAAATAAAAGGGGAGTTTGTATTAGTAAATAAAAGGATTGTATTTTCTTTGTATAGGGAAAATACATACCCGGAGTTATTTTTGGACGCCGAGGAAATTTTATTAATTATCGATAAACTGCCAGGTAGTAATTGACTGTTTACTCACATACTCTATGTTACTTTGTATGTTTGTGATGCCATGCTTGAGGATTTGGGCTGTAGGGCCTAGTGGGCTGTGTGTCCTTGGGTCGCTACCATAGGGCTTAGTGGACTATGTGTCCTTGGGTTGCTACCGAGCCGTTGATGCATTCAGTGTGGTTAGGGTACGGTTTGAGTCCCTAGCTACAGTTGTTTTCCTAGCGCTGAGGATTTTCGGGGGCTTGCCTTGGTAAGGCAGCCCAACGTTGTGTTGTTTGTGATTCTGAATGCATGTGGTATGTTTACCATTGTTGTTGTGATTTTCCTAATTGTGGATTGCATACATGCACTGCATACATATTGTATATGAGTTTAACAGTTACTCTGAGGTTCAACGTTGAACTCCAGACTGTGCTAAAGATACAGGTGTTTCTGGCTGAGTTGATTGGAGATTTGAAGTCAGGGCATGAGTTGAGCTGAGGGTTGAAGAAATAGGGAGTGCCCTATCGTCTTGTGTATTTTATATTTTGGGATGACTGTATATTTTACTTTCTGCCTGATACTTTCTATGGATTACTGTACCCTAACCCTACGGGGAATATTTGCTGTTTACTTTCCGCACTTTTACCAGTATTACGTACTTTGTCCAAACCGATCAAATGCTCTGCTGCGTAACACTCTAATGTATGATAATATGAGCAAATTGACTAAGGAAAGGTAATAAATAAAATAGATCCCTCTAACCCGCCACCTGAGAGGGTGAGGCCGGTAGGGGTATAACAGACAGAGGCGGATCTTTGCAATGACAAGGGGGGGCCATGGCCCCCCCAAGATTTTTTTAAAAAAAAAAAAAAAAAAATTAATATGATGCAATTTTTTTCCCTCTTTTCTTTTTCATTTCCTCCTGCTCAAGTTACGCACACAACGCACGCAACAGTTAAACACGGTGCACGCAACAGTACAACACGTTTCCTCCGCTCTTCTCCGCTTTGTTCTCCATCCTCTCTCAATCTCTCCCGTGACTCCATCTCTCATTCTCTCACATTTTATTGCTGTTCTTCTTCTTTTTCTCTCAGTCTCTCCATCTCTCCATCTGTTCTTCCTCTTTGTAAAGGATTGTTATAGACCTTAAGAATCTAGCCTGGTGCCTTTGAATCTGAGGTTAAGAATGCTTTTAGACAGCTTGCTTTGCAGGTTTGATCCTTAATCTTTCTGCTGTAATTGTTGCCCCAAAGTTTAGGCCTTTTGTTTTATATCATAAGATTTTAGTTTTGAAAGTAATCATAGAGTGATTAATCTGAATATCTAATAGGAGTAATACTTTTTTATATAGGTAATTGAATCCATGGTGGTCGCTCGTGGATACTAGTATATTCATAAAACAACATTGGAGCAGAGATGAGTGCGTGAAACTGTGAAAGGAAGCAAAAGAGATATGGGTATGACTTATGATCATATGGTTGATTCTTAGCTCACTGTGATTTGAGAACTGACCCAAGCAATTGTATTTGTACGCTTAAGCAAAGCACCCATTAAACAAATAATTTGTGGCCACTGCTCTCTGTTTTTTATTTGCAATTTCCAGAACCATTGTTCAACACTCAGCAATTTGATTGTTGGCACAACACTCAGCATCTGCACATGTCCCCTCTCATTTATGTCTGACTCTCTTGTTATTAAAGTCTTTTAAAGTCACTTTGATTTTTCATTATTCACATTCACATCAGCCACACAAACTCATTCACACCTATGCATACCCCTTCATTTTGTTCTCACGCCTTGAAATTAACACTCATTACATTTGGTATTTGGGTCCCTTTGTCCCAATTTGATTGTTCTTTTTTGGGTCGAAAATTATTTGCCTCCCCAATATCTTTGGTTTGGCTTTATTGGGGAATTGGAAATGTTGATTAGTTGCTTTTAAATTGTGTATCAGTTTCATTTGGATGTTTGCTGAGAAAGCAATGGTGGGGTACAGTTTCACCAAATTATTGAAGCTTATGATGTGACTTATCTTATTCCCATCTTTCTATGAATTCTACTTCTATTAATAATAGAATTGAGTATTAATGATTTCTCTGCACTACATTGAAATTGAAAGCAAAATATGAATTCTACTTCTATTAATAATTATATTGTTCAAATTGTTTATAGGTTATTTGGAAAGTGATAAAATCTAGCTCAATGATGAAGAATAAAACAATTGATTCATTTTTCAAGAGGAAAGCTAGTGATCATATAGAGGAAGGTAACATAGCTTCTACATCTTTACCGGTTGAAAAGACTTGCCATGATGCTCTAAGGTTTGAATGTGAGGAACAACCTTCTAAAATTCCTAAGGTTACTTCCAATGAATTTGATATTAGTTCCTTAGAGCGTGATCCGGGTAAACACCTTCAAATATGGCAACATCATGTGAATCAAAGAGATGAAGTTCGAAGGGCTTATTTAAAATGGGGTCCATACCAATGTAAACTTCAATGTTATCCTCTTACGAAAGAATCATCCAAGAAGATTTCAGTATACTTGGTTTGGTATATTTCCTTCTTGGTTAGAGTATTCTCCTACTATAGATGCTGCTTATTGCTTACCATGTTTTCTTTTTACTAAACCAAGTGGGCGTCTTGGAGCAGATGTTTTTACTGTTAAAGGATTTCAAAAGTGGAAAAAAGTCCTTAATGGAAAAAATTGTGCTTTTCTCAATCATATAGGAGAAGATCCTTGCTCACCACATAACAAAGCAATGAAGGCTTGTGAAGACTTGCTGAACCAACATGGACATATCCAGAATGTCTTTAATGTACAAAGTTCAGATCAGATTTTAAAGAATCGACTACGTCTTAAGGCGTCTATTGATACAAAGACGTTGGTCGACATTTCAAGCATGCGCTTTTAGAGGTCATGATGAAACTTTAGAATCAAAAAACAAGGGTAACTTTCTTGAGATGATAAAGTTATTAGCATCATACAATGATGAAGTTGCAAAAGTTGTGTTGGAAAATGCACCATACAATTCCAAGTATACTTCACCTATAATTCAAAAGGAAATCTTGCATATCCTCTCAAGCAAAGTTCGTAACCATATTCGTCAACAAATTGGAGATTCCAAGTTTTGTATAATTGTTGATGAAGCACGTGATGAATCAAAAAGGGAGCAAATGTCACTTGTTTTGAGGTTTGTTGATGAAAGTGGTTGCATACAAGAAAGATTTTTTGATCTTATACATGTTAAAGACACTACGGCATTAACTCTTAAAAAAGAATTGTGTGCTGTATTTTCTAAGCATAATCTTAATATCTCTAACATTCGTGGTCAAGGTTATGATGGGGCTAGTAATATGAGAGGGGAATGGAATGGTTTGCAAGCATTATTTCTCAATGATTGCCCTTCTGCATACTATGTGCATTGTTTTGCTCATCAATTACAACTTGTATTGGTTGCTGCTTCTAGAGAAGTTATTCCAGTCCATCAATTTTTTTCAAATTTAACTTTCATTGTTAATATTATATGTTCATCTAGTAAACGACATGATGAGTTACAAGCTGCCAAGTTAGATGAAATTGCACATTTGCTTGAGATTGGTGAACTTGAAACTGGTAAAGGGGCAAATCAAATTGGTACTTTGAAACGGGTTGGAGATACTCGTTGGAGTTCTCATTTTTTCTCAATTTGTAGTATGATAAATATGTTTGCAGAACTTGTTCTCGTTCTTCAAAAGATTATTGTTGATGGATCAACTTATTCTCAAAGAGGGGATGCTGATGCTGCTTATAATATTTTGACTTTATTTGACTTCATATTGATCCTGCACTTGATGAAAGAAATCATGGGAATAACAAATGTTCTTTGCCAAGCTTTGCAAGAACAATCTCAAGATATAGTTAATGCTGTGGATTTAGTTGGTACTACAAAAGTTCTCATTCAAAAATTGAGAGAAGATGGTTGGTCAGATTTATTGAAAAAGGTGACATTATTCTGTGAGCAACATGAGATTGATGTTCCTAACTTTAGTGCTCCATATATAGCACGACAAGGATGCTCCCGTCATCAAAAAGATCATATTACAATGGAGCATCATTATAAAGTGGAAATATTTTTAGTTACAATAGATAAACAGTTGCAAGAGTTGAATACGAGGTTTAAGGACAAAACTTTGGAGCTTTTGACACTTAGCTCTCATTTGATTCCTAAGGATGCTTATAAAGCTTTCAACATTGATAATATTTGCACTCTTGTTGCAAAATACTATCCCGCTGATTATACTTGAGCAAGAGAAGATAATTTTAAAGCCTCAACTTCAACATTTTATTATTGATGCTTCTAGTCATCCGTTTTGAAGAATCTATCCACTCTACCTGAATTATGTTGTGCTTTGATGAAAACGGGGAAATCTAAGGCGTATTACTTGTTCGATCGATTAATTCGCCTCTTATTAACTCTTCCAGTTTCAACAGCTACCTCAGAACGCTCGTTTTCAGCAATGAAAATAATTAAGACAAGGTTGCGTAACAAGATGGAAGATGATTTTATTGCAGATAGTATGGTAATTCATATTGAAAGAGAAATAGCTGACACTTTCACTACTGATTCAATTATTGATGATTTCAAATCTTTGAAAGAGCGAAGAGCATTACTTTAAGTGAAGGTAATTTTTAATTGTTTCATTTAGTATAGTGTTTTATTAATTTTATATTATAAATTACATTGTTAACTTTTACTATTTTGATATATTATATAACAGACAATCTTCTTGAATTTCATGATATCTTCTCATTTTGTAATTGATATGACATCCATACTAGAGAAAGGTATGTTATCTTATACATTAGAATTGTTAAAATACTTTCATTATAAATCTAAATATTTTAAACATGTTATATAATCATAAAAAATTTTAATTAGTTAATGACTATACCTTTGGCCCCCCCAAATATTTACCCCAAGATCCGCCACTGATAACAGATGGTCTTAAGTGTGGCTTGTTGTGCGAGAAGGATCTCTAAATGATATATAGAGGCAGCATTATATTGGCATTATTAAAGAAGAATGGAATCAATATGAATTCAAGGACATATTCGGGCTGACCCCTCTTGATATTGCCACTTGGAGGAACCACATCCCTATTGTTTGCAGCTGGAGTAGCCCTGATATTCAAGTATGAAAATTTTTCCTTTGGTGAATGTTAGTCTTACAAATATACACATGTCCCTTTCTCTAAGTTCATTATATTTTAGGTAGGAGGTTACTTGGTATTCTTAGATTTAGGACGTGTGTCGACATTCTCTTCATGTTTAATCACATGGGTTCAAATACACCTTTATTATTTGTATGGTGATTATTGTACATACTTAGAAGTCTCTGTATTTAGTAAATATTATGTTTTATTTTCAATGTTTGTTTGTAGTTTGTACTGCTTTGCAGGGATCTCTTGTGTTTTTTCCCCCTATTTTAATATCTATTCACGAATTAAATTAATATAGTTTAAAGGTACCATATATATCTCATATTTATAGAGTTGATACTTGATCATATATGTATATGTTTGTGCATTGTAAATTTAATTAGGGTAAAATTTTGCACAATGCTTCTCAATTCTTACTAAAATGTCTTGGTCAAATGTATTGCTAAAGAGAATTCTATGAACTGCAAGGTGTGATGACAATGACAAAATAATTCCAGCAATGGATTCAACAACAAACATCTATTATT
This sequence comes from Acacia acuminata, assembly GCA_019022655.1. Taxonomy (NCBI): domain Eukaryota; kingdom Viridiplantae; phylum Streptophyta; class Magnoliopsida; order Fabales; family Fabaceae; genus Acacia; species Acacia acuminata. The sequence continues at coordinate 133,056 of JAFJYI010000257.1, read as the reverse complement.
TATTCTTACTGGAAGATCTTGCATTTTAAAGGCCAAATCGTCTGAGTCAATTATCCTCTATCTTCTTTTCTTTTTGAATGCTTACGCTAGAAATAAAATGTCACAGATGAAACCCTACTGGCCTAAAAGCGGTTCTAATGGTGTTAAATTATATTTAACTAAAATATCTTCCGATTGTCTGACATTTGCTTATGGTCCTAAGAATATCTTTATTTATAGTGTTATTTTGAAAATTATTCAGATTTTTGGGGAATTTTAAGTGTCGTGAAACCAAGTACTGTCAATTCCTAGTTTTTCCTGAAGGGCCATTTTGGATTTCGTTTAGAACTTATGTCTCATGAGTGCTGATACTTTGTTTCATTTTTAGGATGGAGTGGCCTTCATAGGGCTTTGCATTTTGGACATCTTGTTGTGGAAATGGAGGACTATAAAACTCGAGCACAGTAGATCTCTTATCTGGCCCTGTGCTTCAGGCCTTTGGCAATGAATGTGATTTAGGTATAATTGCTATGCTTTGACTACTTTGTAATGGTTCTGTTAGTTGTTAGCAATACAAAGAAGTGATAGAGGCTGAGAAATTACACTATGATATTTTGGGTATAGCGGCTAATGAAGTCTTTAGTTGGAAAAGTGGCACAAACTATCAGCTTGGAACCGGAAATGCGCACATTCAAAAGTTGCCATGTAAAGTTGATTCACTTGGTGGTTCCCACATAAAGTTGATTTCTGCCGCAAAATTCCAGAATGTGGCTGTTACAACTATTGGAATTTTGACATCCATACGTAAATTTTCTATTTCAACATGAAGGCTGATGGGCATGGTTTTAAGTTAGTGTTGGTATTACCATCATGTTATAGATTTTCGAACTGGATTTTTCCCCCCTTATGTTGTCGCCATAAAGAGGAGTACCTAACTATTAATTAATCTCTTTTTCCCCTGCCCCCATTTTGGGGGTGTGAATATGGAGTGTTCTCCCTTAGCAGCATATATATCTTTATTTCCCTCATGGTATTGAGTGTGACATTTTTTTTCTTTTGTAAGCTAGATGCAAAAATCATAAATTAATTGGTACTAAAAAGATATTTCAGGTACTGACTACTATTAAAAAATACTTCGTGATCTTGAAAAAGTATTCCATGGTACTAACTAGAACTAAAAAGATACATCAGCATAAAAATGTTTCAAGATACGTACTTAAAAAAAATCTTGAAAAATTTAAAAAAAAAAAATCTAAACCATTTTTAGATAATTTTGAAATAAATATTACTACCTTCAGTCGTAAATATATAACCTAGTTGATTTTTTTAGAAAGATTAAGGAAGCTAAAAAGAGGTAATAATATTTATTCCAAAATTATCTAAAAATGGTTCAGATTTTTATTTTTATTTTTTAAATTTAAAAAAGCATGATTGTATGGCATACAATGAGATGTTAGATTGATCTGATGGCTGGAAATAATTAAGGCTACTATGGGGCGCTGAGAATTTTGCTTATGAGGAAATCCAGTTCTTAGTTAAATGTGGCCGTTGAAAGTTCTTTTTTTTTATTTATTTATTTAGTAGCGATTCTAAATACCTTCTTTGAAGCAAAATCAGAATATTCTAGTGAATATGAAATCCAAAATAAATCAATTTAAGACATATTAAGTGTATTAATTCCTATTTTTTGATCAAACTAAACTTATAATAATAAAAATATGAGTGATAGTGCTTAGTGATGTTGGCCATGATTATGAAAATGAGTGATGAGTGAGTGAAATTAGGTGAACATGATTATCGATAAAATGATGATGCGTCTAAGAAACTATTAACCCACATTAACAATCTTAGATTTGCATTTTTTAAAAGTAATTACGTAGGGCTCCTCCAGTAATCCCATGCCAAAATGGTACAATAGGCACTCATCAATGCGAATATGAAGAGGTACCTTTAGTAAATTACATTCCCAAGTATGGCCATACTGACTTGTGTGCCTTTCGACAGAGGTTTGGCATCGTCAGAAGAAATGATTCTGAATTCCTTCTTTGAAGCAAAAACAAATACTCCAGTCAATCTCAAATCCAAAAAAATGAAAAAATAGAAGACCTAACCCATCATCAAGAATAATACACAAGTTCCGATGAAGCGATGACATGATCACTGTGTTGCTAAACATGAATGCACTGAAAATAATTTGGAAAAGTTACTAGCATCATGTATTGGTCTGCCCTCTGTCCAATATGAATATTTTTTATCTGAATACGAGCGTGTACACATGACTTTTCAGATTTGGGGCGGAAGAGATAGTTTTGCATTCTTTGAGGACCACCATCGCCATTTTCAATTATATTTTGTTGGTGAAATCCTTGCCCATATACAATTTGCTATGATTCTGGGCATGTTGGTGTTAAACCAACATTAGAGTGGAAGAGAGTAAGAAAATGGAGGGACCATTAGAGTGGAGAAGTCGTTAATAAATTAATGTTCGTACGTACTCCTTTCCTAAAATAAATACTGCTCCTAATTTCATTAATTCTTGGAATCTAAAATTAACACTGAATAAAATAGGAAATAAAAAATTTAATGCATCATTATTGGAATTATAATTAGTACTACCTTTGCTCCTTTTTATAAGAGCCCAAATTTTGAATTACCTTAATTCTTTTTACAAGAATCCGACAATAGTTGTATGAACATTTAATGAGTTTTTGTTTTTTGTTTTTTTTTTTCCATCTTTACCCATCATTAATTATACATATTACAGCAATTAAAAGGTTCTCTATGTTACTTACCTCTCATAAATAAAGGCATATTTTCCAAACAAAGTTTATTTTAGAAAGGGATAGGATATTGTCACTACCAATTTTATGTCACTACCACTTTTTCACCGTTAGATCAGAATCTCAAGAGGAGAGAGAAATGATAAAAATAAATGAGATTATGATCTAACGGTAAAAAAATGGTAGTGACTTGATAGTGATAATATCCTATCTCTATTAGAAAGGGATACTTATAGTTTTTAATTAATTTCAACCTTTTTTAAAAAAACCACACGTGTAATTTGGTTATCAAACTCCTATAATTTGAACAAGAGAGAGTAAATATTATAAACTATTAAAGTTGATATAACGCACAAAATTTGGTTTGAATCACATATGTAATAATTAGTAGTCTCTAGACTTTTTAGTGTTAGTGTTAGTTAATTGTTATAGAGGTGAGTTGACTCTAACTCATAAATTATTTAGTTCTAATATGATTAAACGAGGCATTTCCGAAACAAATACTACATATTTATTAAATGATTAATTTAATTAATTTTTTTATTACATAAATATCAATTATCTAGCTATTTAACATATCGGAACAAGAAGTTATTTGTAATATAAAGTACCGATCGATTTTCACATTATATTTCAACTTAATATGAAAGTATTGGGAATTATTGCATTGTTCAAGACACACAACACTAAAATAGTGATTTGCAAGTATATGTACCTGAGAAAACCACGAACTGTAACATAAAGGCGTGATGGTAACTTAATCTTCTAAAAGCTAATGATTGTTCCTTAGGTGACTGCCCTCAACTACAAATCATGCAATCCCAAACACAAGACATTATCTCCTAGATCACGTACAGTTCTAATCAAGCATATATTAAATAATTGATTTAATATATGAGAAAATTATATTTTACACACACATGCACACTTGCCTTTCCATTTTTCGTAATCAATATATGAGAAAATTATATTTTACAAAAACGTTGCGACAAATGAATTATGGGTTGAAATTTTCTTGGATTTAGGGGTAGTTTTTTCTTTTATGAAATTTCTTTAATAATAACCCGAAATTTAGGAATTCCAATAAATGAGAATAAAAAATTATTAAATAATTGATTGATAATTGATTTAGGTGTCAATAAAAGAAAATTATATAGTAAGAACAATCGATAACAAAACTGCTTATTTAATATCTATTTTCAAAGTTGATATATAAAATTTTAGAAATTAAATCAAGCTGAAAAACTAATAATAAATCATTATTGACCTTTAATAAATGTTGAGTAAATGCTATACATCAACTTTATTGCTCTGCCAAAATCACCTCATGGAAAAGTAGCTATCCCATTCCCAACTGATACATTCCCCCCCCCCCGCCGCCGCCGCCAGCACGTTAAATCATTTATCGATGACTTCATTTAATCTCAATCAAATATGTATGGACTATGGAGTAATATTTGTTGTTTCTAATATAATGAGTAGGTAGAAATTGAATAAAGTACACAGAATATCAAAACAAGAATCTGTATTTATTAAATAGAGCATATAAGGAACATTCACTTAGTCTCGTATAAAATAAAAAAGTTTGTAAAACGAACTCACAAGACTGGCGATATGGAATGGAAAAATGCGAAATCCGGGCCCAACTTTTGTTGTGTCCTTAAGACAATTTTGCTCCCTCAATATGGATGCCGAAGGTTTTCGAGCAATTGCCTCCCGGGATAGAGCGGATTATTCGTCTCCGAAAGATGGCTGCATGTCATGCAAGCCCAAGCGAAGCCAATGAGTCTGCTTTCGGAACGCACAGAGTGTTTATGCGGAATGCAGAGAGAGAGAGTGCAGAGAAATTGTGTGTCTAAACTATGACTAGGGCGCCCTATTTATAGACTCGAAAGAACATGATCGATGGACAAGTCTCTGTGCGCGCGAACCGGTGCGTTGTGCAAACAGACGCACCGGAAACGGAACGAACGAGAGGCGACCCGCGTACATTCACGCCGAATTGGTGCGTCTTGACGAACAGTCATACGAGCGAACGAAGCAAACGGAGGCGACCCGCATCTGCTTCATGGCGACGATTCGAACGGATTGCGCGCCGCCGGTTGGAAAAGTTGGAGAGGCACAACGAGAATATCTAAATGTTCGGAAATTCAAAAAAATTATTTAATAAAAAATTATTTTTTAATCCGAAAAATAATTTAATAAAAAATTAATATTTTATTTCACATGCGCGGACCGGACCGGGCGGTGCGCGCGACCAACCGACGCGCGCAGCGCGCGTGTACGTGTGGACCAAGGGTCACCTAAGTCCTCACCCTCCACAAAAGTGGGTTGGCCCAAGGCCCAATTAGTAGGAGCCAAGTTGGGGCTTATATACCCTCCAACTTCTCTCCAACTAAGCAATGTGGGAATAGTCTCTCACACACATTCCTCCTTCCTTTTTCCTCTTCTTTTCCATCCTTCTTCTTATTCATAACCTATGGGATTTTATCCAAAAATTCCAACAATATTTACTATGCCAATCCATTTACGGAATGTCCATTCATTCTAAGCCTCGTAGTAGAAAAAATCAGTAGATTATTTATAGCAGTGAAAACCTCATCTGGACCCACCAAAGAAAAGAGGACACTGAAAACGACAACTAACCCTGAACAAAAACAAAAACAAAAACAAAAGTATGCTTGTTTTGTTTGACGCGTTCTATGCTCTTCTTGGTATTATTCCCAGGGGAGTCAACATTTCTTCATATCCTCACTTTCAGAACTAAACTAATCTCTTCTTCTGTCGTCTTTGATGCGATGACCCACAAGTGTGACAAGTTTTGGAGTTCAAGCTTGGCATTTGACAATCAAAATCACTTTCCCCCCCTCCATTTTTAATATTATACCATAACTTATACTCTTCTATTCTTTAATGTAGTACATAATCAACTTATTTAAGTAGGTTAATGAGAGTGGTTAGGTTGGTTAACATAATATCCTTTTCTCCACAACACTGTAATTATGAGTTTAACAGTTTTTGTTCTTCACCTAAAGTATATATTTAGTCATTTATGTTTATTCCAAGGTTTCATCTAACCGAATGCCCATTATGCAGTTAAATAAAGTACTCTTAAATTTTAAAAATATAAAAAGAAATTATTGTATGTTTCAATTGACCAATTAAAAATTAGTGATAATTAAATAAGGGGAACAATCATTTGCGCGAGAGGTATTTTTGGGGGTTTTTTTTTTTACTAAAATAAGGTTTTTAAAAAAAAAAAAAAAAAATTACCGGATTACAAACTTTGTCGAAACATATTACCAAAATAAGGCAGTCAAAGACGTCAGTTGACTTATGCCACATGTGGCGTCGACCATCGACGCCATCGGACATCAAGGCGTCAATTAATGCACGCCACTCGTGGTAGTGGCGTGCGGTATGTCCCGCCACCGGTGGCGTGCATTAATGCACGCCATCGAGTGAATTAATTGACACCCTACGTGGTTGTCAATTGTTACAATTGACGCTTTGGCGTCAATTTTTGACGCTAGAGTCAATTTTTTTTTTTAATATAATCTTATTTAATATTATAAATAATAATTATACATAATTATAAATAATTAATTATAGAATAATTAATTAATTAATTAGTTAGAAAATAAGTTTAGTTAGAGAATAAATTTATAGGATAAATTTAGTTAGAGAATAATTAATTAATTAATTAGTTAGAGAATTAATGCTTATCATATAAGTTTATTTTCTAATTAAGCTTATTCTCTAACTGATTAATTAATTAATTAATTAATTAATCTCTAACTAAGCTTATTCTCTAATTGATTAATTAATTAATTAATCTCTAACTAAACTTATTCTCTAACTGTTTAATTAATTAATTATTCTCTAACTAAGCTTATCATATAAGCTTATTCTCTAACTAAACTTATTCTCTAACTGATTAATTAATTAATTATTCTCTAATTAAACTTATTTTCTAACTGATTAATTAATTAATTATTCTCTAACTAAGCTTATTCTCTAACTGATTAATTAATTAATTATTCTCTAACTAAGCTTATTCTCTAACTTATTAATTAATTAATTATTCTATAATTAATTATTTATAATTATGTATAATTATTATTTACAATATTAAATAAAATTATATTTTAAAAAAAAAAAAAAAAAATCGGTTGACGCCCGATGTCAATTGTAACAATTGACACCCATGTAGGGTGTCAATTAATTCACCCCAAGGGCGTGCGTTAATGCACACCACTAGAGCCGGAAATCGGGTCGGGCTGTCGGCCGGGCCCCATTTAGGCCCCGGCCCCGTAGGGTTCGGCTTGAAAAATATGCTTGAAATTTGAAATTGGCCTGCAGGGCCGGCCCTGTAGGGCCTCGGGCTTAATCGGGCCGGCCTGCAGACCTCTGCCACCCGTTAGGCCCCATTATCGTAGCATTTTCATTTTTTTTAAAAAAATTTGTCAAAGAGTGAAGCACGACTTTCCTCGCTCAAAGTGAAGCCCAATCAAATATCTATGAAATTGATGATAGTGATGAAGAAGGTGACAATTGACAATGATAATGGTATACTTTTATATTTTATGTGAGTTATTTAATGTTGCTTAGTTTAATGCTTTTTACGTTTTATGTGAGGCAATTGTGGACAATGATTTGTTTTTTATTACGAATTAATGAATGTGTTTATTTGTTGGATGATTTGTATTGTTTAAATATTAATGTTGATAATATTTATTTGATAGATTAGAATTTTAATGGTTGCAATTTACTCATTATATTTCTTTAAAAAAAACCCGTAAAACAAATAGTTAAAATTTGGAATAGTAATTTCTAGGCCCCGTAGGGCCGGCCCGGGCCCCGGTACTATCGGGCGGGCTTTGAAAAAATGATGTTTTCCTTATCTCAGCCCCTGGAGGGCCGGCCCCGATTCCCGCTCTACACGCCACTGGTGGCGGGAGATACTGCACACCACTGCCACAGTGGTGTGCATTAATTCACGCCACTGTCCGGTGGCGTCAGTAGACTGACGCCACATGTGGCGTGAGTCAACTGATGCCTTTGACTGCCTTATTTTGGTAATTTGTTTCTGACAAGCTGTAATTCGGTAATTTTTTTTTTAAAAAACCTTATTTTGGTATAAAAAAAAACCGGTATTTTTGTGTTATGAGTATTTTGGTAGACGGACGTACGTCCAGTTAGTTTCGTTTTGACGGTAGTGTTACTTTTGCCTTATTTTTAAAAGTTGATAGTATATTTGCATTATTAATCTTGGCGGATGGCAAAGTGAGATAGTTAAGAATATATTATTTGTAATTTTCCCGATTTCATCAAAATTACCATATCAAGGGGTATATATAATAATAATAATAATAATGTCAATTTGGCAGAGAAATAAAAAAACAGGAAACAGAATAAATGAACGATATTGAAGATCTCAAAATAAAAAAAGGTAAGATATATGAAGCTCTCTTATTTCTTTTTTTAAAAGATAAGTAATAATCGGTATAGAAGAGAACACCGATTACATTTACAACATAGGAAAATTAACGACCCGCGTTGAAGAGGCTCGTTAGGATAACAACGCCAAGTACAAGAACGATGAAGGCAGCCACACCTCTATAAAGAATCATAGCAATGAGAAATGCTATGGTAAGAAAAACGATAGGGCTGCTGGTGAGAAAAGCATCGGTTGTCTCTAAGCTCATCACTTCTTCTCCTCTTTCGCTTGACGTCAAGCCTACATGTGTGTGAGTATATATATAATCAAGACTCATGCATGTATACTGTACAATCTCTCTAATATATGTATTAAACAGTTAATAACCATCATAATTGTATTAACTATAAGAATCTTAAGCACGATCTGACTAAAAATATGAAAAACAAAAGCATATCAACTACCTAAGTAGGAGCATCAATGATTAAATACATGTGTAGATCATATTGCAGAAACCATTGGAGGGATTGGGAGATATATATATATATATATATATAGACAGTCTAGTAGCATGTGAGAGATACTTACAAAGAGAGGGGCTCACTGTGAGGAACGCAGAAGGTGGAGGAGTGAAGCGGTGGAAGAGAAGAAGAAACCAGACGAAATGAAGGAACTGTCTGCCTATTGTTGCCGTACGTGTGTGTCTTAAAAGTTAGGTGTGATTCGTTTATATAATATGAAACAACACAGATTTACGGAGATGAGAGAGCTCTCCAAGAGAGTGAGAGAGAACTGTTGGAACAGGTGAAGAGGAAGAAGAAACCAGATGAAATGAAGTTGAAGACAGAGGAAGCGTAAGGTTGAAGATGAGAATAAAGTTGAAGAGAGAGAAAAGTAAAGTAGAGAGTCAGAGCAGATATTGAAAACTGAGAAAGTGCATTGTCTTTTCCTGAACATGTGTCCGCGTTTATATAGGAAATACATATGGCAATTAGAAAAGCAAATCTGTTACAACTAATAATAAATAACAACTGATTAACTCATAACAAATACTAACAATTAATTAAGGGATCCAGTCATGGGAGATGAGTTATATCTAGTGACCCCTAAAACTATATCGTTTTAAATTAATGAAGAGTGTGTTTATAATTTTAGATAAATTAATGAAGGGTGTTTCAAGTAAAATTTATATGATAAAAAAATAAACAAAATTAGGAAAACACTCTTCGTTAATCCAAAACGTAGTTTTGAGGCTCACCTGGAGATAACTTATCTCTAATGACTGGAGAAATCCTTTACCCACTAATTAAATAACAACTACCCATTTTCTTTATTAAATTTTGTCATAATACTCTTCTAGGGAGGGGTTTACGTTTTGTGCTTCATATATTACTTGTCCATAATTAATTCTTACGATAATCAAGGAAATCATTGATTAATAATAGATCTTATAAAATTAATGTTCGTACGTTCTCCTTTCCTAAAATAAATACTGCTCCTATTTTAGTTAATTCTTGGAATCTAAAATTAACACGGAACAAAATAGGAAATAAAAAATTGAGTGCATCATTCTTAGAATTATAATTAGTACTCCCTTTGCTCCTTTTTTTTAAGAACTAAAAATTTAAATTGTTTTAATCATTTTAACAAGAGTCCGATAAGAGTTGTGTGAACATTTAGTGGGTTTTTTTTTTTCATCTTTACCCCTCATTAATTATATATATTACATTAATTAAAAGGTTCTCTATCTTACTTACCCCTCATAAATAAGGACATGTTTGATAAACAAAGTTTATTTTAGAAAGACATATTGTTTTTAACTAATTTTAACCACTTTTTAAATTGTGTAATTCGATTATCAAGCTCCTATAATTTGGACAAGAGAGAGTAAATATTATAAACTATTAAAGTTGCTATAAAGCACAAAATTTGGCTTAAATCACTTATGTAATAATTTGTAATCACTAGATTTTTTAGTGTTAGTTAATTGATATAAAGGTGTGTTGACTCTAACTCATAAATGATTTATTTTTAGGGAAAATTGTAATAAAGGAACTAAAAAAATAATATTTATTAAGAAGGATCATAAAAATGGTAATTATTTTGAAGGACAAAAAAGTAAAAAATTAAAATAGAAAGATTAAATTTCCCTTAACTAGATTTCCTATGTTCTTTCTAATTAAATTAGAATCTCGAATGATTGATGGATAATCACACATAGAAACGAATCAGAATCTACTAAGTTAGTGTGAAAGTGTCCTTTGTTGTTCCTTTCTGTAGAATGAAAGGTTCCCGAATATTGGCCGTTACTCAATTTTGGTTATCTAAAATCGGCAAGCATCATTTGCTGTTGGGTCGATGGAGCTCCAAGAATTAGGAAGTCTGTCACATATGTTAGGACGACTGGTAATTAGTGAAAACAGGACGTTTCAGTAGATGCGTTTGGATTTCGAGAAGGAAAAAAAAAAAAAAAAGATGCCTTTGGATTTCTTCTATATGTGTGTGTGTGTGTGTATATGAACGAGGGTATCCCCTTCATTGATTTATTTCAAGAAAGTCAAGGCACATGCGCTGTGGAAAAACTCCTCCTCATCTCATATATTGTTCTGTTTATGTGAAACTACTTTATTAGACTTTTCAAAAAAAGAAGAAAAAAGATTGCCTTTTATGGGCAACCTCTCCAAAATCACCTCCAGGTTATTAATTGCTACCTTTGAAACCTTACATACGTGTCCCAATATCTGGAGATTGCTTAATAGCTATGGTTTAGTGAACTTATCTCCATGAAGTTTAGAAGAGAGATGGAAAAGGAAGTCACATTGATCATAACTAAGAGGCGACTTGGGTGCAATAAAGACACTAACTTAGCAGATTTTAATTTGGTCTCTATGTGTGATTATCTATCAATCACTCCAAATTCTGATTTAATTAGAGAGATCATAGAAAATCTGGCTAAGGGAAATCTAGCTAACATATCTTAGATCAGAACGGGAACTTATTTGTAGTGTAAATATTGGGAATTTATTACATTGTTTAAAACACGGAACACTAAAATAGTGATTTAATTTGCAAGTATATACGCTCGTGAAAACCACGAACTGTAACATAAAGGCGTGATGGTAACTTAATCTTCTAAAAGCTAATGATTGTTCCTTAGGTCACTGCCCTCAACTGCAAATCATGCAATCCCAAACACAAGACATTATCTCCTAGATCACAGTTCTAATTAAGCATATATAGTTATATACGGGATACAACTTTGTCTATTACGTGCCAAATTAAACTGCAATCCAAGTGTAGTAGCCTTCACAGGGCTTTGCATTTTGGACATCTTGTTGTGGCAATGGAGGACGATAAATCTCGAGCACATGTAGATCTCTTATCTGGCCCTGTACTTCAGGCCTTTGGCAATGAATGTGATTGAGGTATGAATTGCTATGCTTTGAGTACTTTGTAATGGTTCTGTTAGTTGTTAGCAATGCAAAGAAGTGATAGAGGCTGAGAAATTACACTTACGATATTTTCGGTATAGTGGCTAATGAAGTCTTTAGTTGGAAAAGTGGCACAAACTATCAGCTTGGAACTGGAAATGCATGCGCACATTCAAAAGTTGCCATGTAAAGTTGATTCACTTGGTGGTTCCCACATAAAGTTGATTTCTGCCGCAAAATTCCAGAATGTGGCTGTCACAACAGCTATTTGAATTTGACATCCATACATAAATTTTCTATTTCAACATGAAGGCCGATGGGCATGGTTTTAAGTTAGTTTTGGTGTCACCTTCATGTTATAGATTTTGGAATTGCATTCCCCCCCCTTTTTACGTTGTCGTATTAAAGAGCAGTACCTAACTATTAATTAATCTCTTTTTCCCCTCCCCCATTTTGGGGTGTGAACATGGAGTGTTCTCCGTTAGCAGCAAAGATTAATCTCTCTCATGGTATTGAGTGTGCAGTGCCATTTTCTCTTTTAAGCTAGATGCAAAAAATCGTAAATAGATTTCTTTTTTGTTTATAGCATTGGTTCTTAGTAGGGGATTTATGGAAAAAAAGAGTGTTTATTTTGTGACCGACATATCACAACAAGACCATATTTGAACTTATCTTAGAAAATCCTTTGTGAGAGATTGCTAGCGGAAAATGAGCATATGACCTTATTATAGGGGTTGAAGTTTTGAAGAACATCCTTCTTAATTGCCTACTCCCTTCAACTCATGATAATATAATATTTTTGTGATTTATTTTGACTTTGGTCCTCTAAATTTATATTGATTTTCAATTTGTATTTTAATGGTATAAAGTGTATTTTTAAGTATCTTAATCTTAATATCATCGATTTCATTAACAGAATGATGACTAATCAAATTCAAATGGTCACGCTGCAATTAACTTTGAGGCAACTATACTAAAAGTCAAATAAATATATTGATCATTTTACATGTCTTGATATTTTAGTATTTTTAAAAACCTACAACTTGTCCCATATGAAAAATTATATCTCTTTGAAATTATATCATTTTATACATTAATAACTATTTTTTAATATTTACACCTATGACTCTTCAAAGGAACAACCTTCTATGGATGATTATTGGCTCTCAGCATATATGACAGATGGAAATTTTTGACGCACAGTATTCACAAGCTTGCAATATAATCAATCATAATTCTCATCATGTAAAGAGGAAAAGCAAGTAAAAAGGAAAATGAATGTAAACTATTTGGTAGAGTATACCGTATGTCCACATCCAAAGGAGATTTCCCTTTTTATGTCAAGGCAAATAACACAAGCAATATCTCTTCGTCTTATCACTTCATATTCTTTTGTTATCAACTGGACGAGTTGTTGTTGTTGTTTCAACTCTCTGTTCGTCTCCACCAATTTGTTCTAAACATAAAAATGTTTTCCAATTAATTAATAGCCATTTATGAACTTATTTCTATCCTTTAATAGAAAAATATGAATGTCGAGTGAAAGAGATAATTACATGGAGCCGAATTGAAAATATGAAATGTTCGTGGCAATTATTCCCATCACCCTTTTTTTATAGATTAAAACAGCAGTATAAAGATCATTGGAATCTAAGAGGGTTGAGAGGAAAGGAGGGGCTAAGTAGTTCAATCAAAACATACTCGGGCATAAGAAAGTTTAGCCGCAACATGCATTTATAATAATATAAGTAATTATCAATGTAATACCCCGGATTTTTAGAAATAATAATAATAATAATAGATTAATAATGATGATGATGATAATTGGTTAAAATAATAATAATAGTAATAATAATAACAATAATATATTAAATAAATATTTAGAGTTTAATAATGTTTGTATTATTTTACAATTTATTAATTGACAATAATTATATTAATAATAGAAATAGTAATGATGATAATAGATTAAAATAATACTAATAAAATAATAATGATTAATAATAGAAAAAAATAAAAATTAATTAATAATATTGTATTGTTTCTATAGTAATCATATTATTTTTTAAATAGTATTATTAGATTAGTCAATATTAGATCCAAGAATCTAGGAGTTAGTTAGATTAGATTATATTTTAAATTTTTGAATTCATCATCGGAATCAAAATATATCTAATAATAAAACTCTACAATTTCTTTTAATTCATTTTATCGGGAATAAGTAAGTAGCCCAACCCAATAGCTAAAACCCTAGTTTTAATTATAAACTTAGGTCTAGCCGTCGAAACCTTAAAACGCTCGATACTTTTCTTCTCCATTGTTTTTCTTCTCAAATCCTCCTTCTATACTTTCACCACATCATATTAAAATTAGGTCGCTAGCAAGAACGGAGACCAGGTAATTCTAATCCCCATGTGTAATTCTAATCCGTAATTCTAATCCCCATGTGTAATCCTAATCCCCATAATTCTAATCCCCATGCGTAATTCTAATTCCCATACGTAATTCTAATCCCCATGTGTAATTCTAATCCCCATGAGTAATCCTAATCCCCATGATTCTTAGGTTAATGTTATATGAATCCTGATAGGTAATCCTAACCCCCATGAGTAATCTTAATCCCCATGATTCTTAGGTTAATGTTATATGAATCCTGATAGGTAATCCTAACCCCCAGATTCTTAGGTTAATGTTATATGAATCCTGATAGGTAATCCTAATCCCCATGAACAATAGGTTAGTTTATATAGACTTCAATAGGGCTGTTATATATGAAATCCTAGAACAATATAACTTGTGATCAAATTGTCGAATTCCTTCTTTATCAATCGAATATAATTATTTCGCATTGAATATAATTGTTTCGTCTCGGCTTGCGTACTTCGATTATATATGTATACCCATGCGACTTGTGCTTTTTTTGTGATTGAGCAAAATTGCCTCCTATGCATTGAATTTTTCCTGTGCGTCATTTCCCTTTGGTGATTAATTACCATTGCATCGTCTTGGCTTTGCGTGCGTGAATTACATGCACATACCCGATCTTTGCGTCATATTCTTTTTGAAATTTAGTATAATTGCTTACGTCTCTTTTATTCATTTACTTATTTATTATTTGTTTTTTTCTTTATATAATACCTCATACGCAATAAAATAAGACATGAACAGATTTTAGGTCAAATTATCCTTGTATTTATATTTAATTAAAATAATATAAAAATATATATAAGATAAGTGAATAATAGAGATAATTTTAGGAGTTTATTATGTGTGTGTTTTAAAACAATTTAAGAGTGGGAGGATAGCTTTGGGATGGTACCTCCCAAGGTGATGAACACAACTTTTGGGCTTTATGCCACTGATGTGAAAAGATAGTATCTGTTCTTCCCAAAGTGGTGTCTGGCAGGTTTCCGGGACACTAGTAGCAACTTTGGGAAGAGGTGTGCACACTAGGAAGATATGTTTATGGCCAATTGATGATTGTGACTGGCAGGTTTCCGGGTCACAGGGTAGACTGGCAGGTTTCCGGGTCTACCATGGTTCTCTTCCCACTAAACTAAATAGACTGGCAGGTTTCCGGGTCTATACGAATTTAATAAAGATAATGAATGATATTTGATTCAGTGTGAATATATGTATGTATATGTATATATATGATGAATAGTGGATTTGTTATTTGATTAAATTACTATGTGATTATATATTTGGTTTTATTAATATATTTGAGCCATATAAATTGTGTTTTAATTAGGATTACCAGCTTTGCTGATGTGTGTGTTCATGGGCTGCGATGATCCTTCGGGGGAGCAGAATTTCAGTGAAACAGGTGCCAAGGGTTGGGGCTAGCAGTGAGAAGTGAGGAAGCACAATCAGCCACTTTCTTTATTTTTATTTTATTTTATTCTAATGAAAACACATTTATTTAAGTTCAGATTTCTGTTATTGTAATAAGTAGCCTTGCACTTGTCCCAGTACAAGTGAGGCGGTAGCACTCCCCAAGGTTGTTTATTTGAATTTCAGTAAAATTTTAGGTTATTATAACTGTTAGAAATTGGGGGTGTTACAATCATAAATGCAGATATTTTTGTGATCATATTTAGAGCTCTCAAAATCGGCCGAGCCCGCGTGCTACCCCATTTAAGCCCATCTTGTAATACCCTAAAAATCATGTTTAGCATAACCACTATATTTTAGTAAATGATACCTATTAAAATAGGTGAATATGTTGTCTCAAAAATATTATAGCTTATCTAATTTAATTTGAGGAATTTTCTCCTAGAATTAAATAAACCAAAAAGACCCAATTTTTCTAATCTTCAAATAGGGATCATAGTATACCCTATAATTAGTATTTTAACCTCTAGTTCTTATATGTAATCATGAATAAAGTCATAAAAGGGTATGAAAAGGATTAAGATGGACTAAGAGGCAATTAAATTTATATCAATTAAGTTAATTGCATAAATATTCATAATTAATGTAGTGGCAAGTATTAATCAACAATTTGGAATATTTTGGCTTAATTAGATATTAAAGGTCAATAAGGGTTTAATATTAGTATAAAATGAATTAGTGAATGTCATAATTAATCTAGGAACCCATCATACTTTTACATTTAGGCATAATAACATCTCAAACACTACATTAGGGATAATAACTTGGATTAAATTATCATTCCCTAAGGTTAATTAATAGGGGCGAAATTCACAATAATAGAGGAACAAAAGATTAGACAATAATATAAGATAGAAGCACATGTGATATAAGATAAAGATCTCCAAAAGTAAGTAGGGTATCTTTATATAAATATAGTGAACAGAGACTTAAGCCTTTGATGAATGATCTAGTGTCCCCTTTTCAAACCAGTTTTGTACCTAGCGTTGCATCCATGATAACATAATAGTGGCTAAGGAGATGGTCCATTCTATGAATAGGATGCAAGGTAGAAAAGGATTTGTGATCTTGAAAATAGACCTCGAAAAGGCCTATGATAGGATGGAATGGAGTTTTCTTGAAGAAGTGCTAGATGAAATTGGCCTAGAAGAAAAGTTAAGAAGGGTTACTTTGGAGTGTGTCAAATCTTCATCATTGTCCCTAATGTGGAATGGTGGAAAGAAACCATCCTTCGTTCCCTCAAGAGGGTTAAGGCAAGGGGATCCACTTTCTCCATATCTTTTTGTTTTAGGAATGGAGAAATTAACTCATCTCATTGTGGATTGTGTAAATAAGAAGTTGTGGAAGCCACTAAAAATGGGGAGAGGTGGTACACCGGTATCTCACCTCATGTTCGCAGATGACTTACTTCTAGTTTACGAAGCTGAGGTGGAGCAAATCAGCCTAGTGATGAGGATTTTGGTAGGCTTTCAGGGCAGAAGGTCAACAAGCGGAAGTCTAGTTTATTTTTCTCAAGAAATGTAGATAGACGTGTACGATGCTATGTGTGCGATTAATGGTTTTAATCATATGGATGATTTGGGAAGATATCTAGGTGCTTTTATGTTGTTGGGGAAGGGAACTAACAGGAAATTCTAGCACATACTAGATAAAATGCAAGGCCAACTGAGCAGCTGGAAGAAACAAACATTATCGTTGGCTGGGAGACTGACTTTAGCTCAATCTGTCACCAATCAGATGTCTGTCTATTTTATGCAACATTCACGTATCTCGTGTGGTGTTAGGAAGCAGATGGAGAAAATTCAGAGGGAGTTTATTTGGCAGGATGGCGAAGGGGTAAGGAAATTACACCCAGTCAGCTGGGATCTTCTGTGTAAGGAGAAAAAAAATGGAGGTTTTGGTTTTAGGGACCTAGATGTTATGAATGATGCTCTCTTAGGCCGTGTGGCGTGGAATATGATTGCTAAGCCGAACAGTCTGTGTTCATTGGTGCTAACATGGAAGTATAGTAGAGGTAAGGAGCTAAAGAAGGAGGTTGTATGGAAAAAAGCTGATTCTGAGTTGTGGAAAAATCTAGCTAGGATTTGGCCTAACATAGTAAAAAACGTGTGTTGGGAAGTGGGTAATGGTGAAGGGATAAATTTCTGGTTTGATAGGTGGCTGGATCACAGTAAGAATCTGATTGAGTTATGTGGCAACCAGCTATCTGTAATTGACGAAAATCTCTTGGTGAGTGATGTAGTTCTTTGGAAATGGGGAATGGGACATGGAGAAAATAAAGGGTTTAGTAAGCGAGGAGGGGAGTAGGCATATAATGGCCGTGCCCCCTCCAAATGGGCCCATGGAAAATGATACTATCAAGTGGGGAGGCGGTTTGAGTAGCAATTACGTCACCGGCGATATGTATGCAATTATGAAGGGTGAGGCCTGGAAAGGAGAAGCTCGGTGGAGCGGGGTGTGGAGGTGGGGGCCAAGAAGAATACAAGTGTTCTTATGGTTGGACCTACACAATAGACTTTTGACAGGAGAGGGAGGCATCGGATGATGGGTGGCAACCTTGATTGCTGCAGGTGTAGTGGAAAAAGTGAGTCAATCATGCATGTGATGCGTGATTGTTGGGTTCTTGATAAGATGTGGAAAGATCTGAGAGGTGGGAGGTCAGATCCAGAGTTTTTAATGCTGACAGAGAGCTGATAAGTGTATATTTTATGATTAAATAGGTGTATATTTTATAAGATTTGATTGGAATTATTGATATTACATACCTATTTAATTATCTTTTATTGAATTTTCCATCATTGAATCAAACTTAGGATCAAAGAATAAATCGACATAAAATCTACTCATATCCTATTTTTAATGTGCAGGAAATATTAGCTGATTTGGAAAGAAGTGGAAAAGGCAATTAAGAGGGCAATTAAGAGGATATGCAATCAACCAAACTTCGGTGGTCCCACGCAAGAAAAATAGAAACAAAATTAATTGCACGATCGGTGGAGTTGATTACAAGATATAAGATATCTTTTTAATAAGAAAAGGAGAATGAGTGACCAAAGACCTAAATTATAAATAGGGAGGCAAAGACAAGCAAGAGGAGCACAGAGAGAGAGAGGCGTAGAACAAGAAGGAACAAAGAAGCGGAGAGGAGTAGCGGTGGCGTTTTGGTTCTCTTCATCCTCTCCACGGAAGGACGGGACTGTGGAGGCGACGAAGATTTTCTTTCCGCTTTCTCTTTATTCTTTGAACCTGGATTTTTATCTCTTTGTTATTAGTTTTATTAGAGCCATGTTTGGCTAGTTGGTTTTGCAACCTAGAGGACCTATGAACTTGTGGGTGAATTGGATTTTGTTTTCATTGTTTAGTTAAATTTGATATTAATTTTGGTTACTTAATCTTGGTTAATTTTATCTATTTAGTGATTGGCCATCATTGAATATGATTTTGAGCATTAGGATTTACCTTGACGAAGGGGATTTTAATTAGGCTCTGAGATTAAGTAATATGGGATTAGATTACGATTTAATTTGCGGTTAGGATAGACATATACCTAATGGCCCCATATAATTGTTGAAGAGTGTGTCCGAGTTTTGTGCCTGAGGAGTAACTATGTTAGACATAACAAGCTATACTCAAGAGAGGGTTGTAAGTGGACCGACAGGCACTTATAGCTATTTATACTCGAGATTAACAAAATTGATATTGAAGCTGATTAAATTAGTGAAAACAAGGTTTATGAAGCTAACGAGGGATTAGTGACTCTGGGTTGCTCATTTGATTATTGTGGTAGTTTTCTTATTTTTATTTTAGTTTTGATTTTCTTTTCCTTTATCTTAATTAAATTCAATTTGGTTTTCTCAACTTAAATGAAATTGTGAAATTAATGCTCAACTGAAGTTGTGATACTAAGTCCTCGTGGGAACGATACTTTTCTTATCACTTTATTACTTGATACGACCCGTATACTTGCGGAGTTTATAGGCTTAAAGTTTTGCCCTATCAAGTTTTTGAATGGTTTGATTGGAATTTGAGCTCACCGGATAAAGGATGGGAGCTGTTATTTGGTGTTGCTTGCTGGTTCCTATGGCGGTGGAGGAATAGCAGCTTGTTTGAGGAAGGATTCTTGCTTTGAGAACCTGGGTGCGATTGTTAAGGCTTACGTTAGAGATATCAATACAGCTAAAGTGGAGTTTGGGAGGCTCGGTGACTCAAAAGAATTAAAGCATATCACCGGTCTAAACCGTGTATGGGGTGGTTTAAACTAAACACGATGGGGCCTCCAAAGGGGATAAACATCTTGCGGGGTGTGGGGCCTAATCGAGAGATTGCAATGGTAAATGGCAATGTGGATTTGCTAGACGGCTAGGTACGCTCCGCAATTAAGGCCGAGTTGTGGGGGCGTTTTATGTGGTCCGGAACTGGCTTTACAGTTTAAGTTTCAGCATCTTGTAGTGGAGTGTGACTCATCCACGGTTGTTGCACTACTTTGAATAAAAGACAAGAGGAGGAGCACGGTGGGTCCAGGCTATTGGCACATCTTCTTGACTTTAGAGAAATTTAATGAGGTAAGAATAACTCATGTATATAGAGAAGGGAACACGTGTGCGATTCATTAGCAAATATTAGTTTTGATCTGGAGGAGATTCATGTAATTTTTAGCTCTCCTCCTTTTACTTGTGTTTAATTTGCTGCATAAGGATGAAGTGGGGTTTCTTACCCACGTATTGTAGCTCGTAACGAGTTTGCTTGGGCTTTTTCCCGTTTGAATACCAAAAAAAAAAAAAAAGGAGAGTATGTTGTCTCTAAATTTTGTAAGTTATTAATTAGATTTTAGACAATTTTTCCTTAGAATGTAATAAACCAAAGATTAAATTTAAGACCACATTTAAAGATCATAAAATACAAAATAATCATCATATTAAATCATGGTTCTTAAAAGAAGCAAGATAATGTTATAAAAATACTTAAACAAATTAAGGGAAATTAATAAAGATGAATGAATAATTAAGTTTTCACTAATTAAATGATTGTGTAAATCTTCATAATTAATCAAGGGGCAAATTAAGAAGCAACAATTAGGGAATGTCTTAATTAAAAATCAAGGATCAATTAAAAGACAAATAGAAATAAGTAAAGATTAAGGTGCATAAAGCTTGATTTAATTAAGCACTAGTTTCTATAGTTAGCTAGCAAATGAAATTAAGAGTTAATTAAACATTGCTAATGACACTTAAGCTTTGATTATGTCATCAAAGTGACATCACAAGGATGACATCATAAGAGCTCATGCTTTATATTGAAGGGCCAAGATTTAATTTAAAACAAACACAAATGGAATCCAATGGTCCTAATTAATTCTATAATTAACCTTAATCCTTGTGTAATTGAATTAGCCAATGGAAAATCAAAGAAATAAGCTTAATCCTTGTGAAAAAGGAAATAGACCAACAGAGAAGAAAGAAGTGTTAGATTGCACATGGGAGAGAGAAAGAGAGAGAGAGAGAGAGAGAGATATTAAAAAATAATTTTTCAAGAGCACATGTTGAATTAAAAAAGAAAATAAAAATAATTAGCTAAATCCTATGTAATTAAGATCGACCAATGAGAGCATTTTCTTCCTAAAATGATCCTTCATGAAAACACAAATCCACCTAAGCCATTGATTGAGGAAAGTGATCCAAAGGTGGAAATCCTTGGACTTTTGCTATAAATAGAGGCCTTGCCTCTCCTCATTCTTCACACCAAATCCACCTCCAAGAGGTGATTTCTAAGAGAGTAAGAGAGTGAAGCAAGGAGGAGGAAGGAGTAGCAAGAGGCTTCAAGAGGTAAGCTTGCTTTTAGTTCTTTAGTCTTTAGTTCTTATAGTTCTTAGTAGCTTTTAGTAGAATTGCTAGTTTTAATCTAGAAAATAGGTAAAGTAATTTCCCATACTTGTTTTTAGGCCTCATTGCATTGAAAGATTCCTGACAAGGTAAAAACATGTTGGGGAGTGACTTTTAGGATTGATGAAATAAGTTAGAGTAAGATAGGGAATTGTGGGGTTTTGCTGGGCTTGTTGGGATCAGTCAGATAGAGGGCACTGTTTGGTATGTAAATTTATATTCAAAAATTCTGAAATAATTCATGGTCATAGTAGACATGTATATCTTTCCATTGATATACAATATGCATCAATTAGAGGTCGATAGAGGGAGATACAAATTCTTGAAATAAGGCTACGTTTTTCTGGAAAAATTCTGGGCAGAGGTTGAAGATCATTAAACTGGGAGTGATTCCCGAATTCTGGGTGAAAACTAATATTTTTTCTCAAAAATAGACATTCTAAGATTTCCAGGAAATTTTACGGAACCTCGTTTCGATTTTTTTGGAATTAATTATGATTTTTCAAAGTTAAACAGAAAATTCTGCCCAGAAATATTACAGCAGCGTTTTTGAGAAAATAAAGGGATATAATTGGAATAACAAATCCACTAGGGGTAAAAAGGTTGGTAGTGGCTAAAATATCTCCTAAGATATTATTTACGAGGTAATAATGCGATAATACTATTATAGGATATCTGGGAAAAATCGGGAGATGTACCGACCAGGCAAGCGTACCGCCATCCAAACGGACTAAGGTACAGACACGTATTGTAACACTAACTCTGATGCTCATTGTATGCTTACATATGTGATAGATACTTTCATAAAGACATGGACGGGACTCTGTCTTGGACATGCACCGTGACTAAGTTTGTGGGGCTTAGATCACATGTGTTTATACATTCATCTTTATACGGGTTACAGTCTTGGTAATGCTGTTGAGTTTTCCTAGCGCTGAGGACATGATGGGCCGTCGTGCCACTGGTTAGTGCAAACATGGGTGACTGTGCATGTGCTGTGTGCTATGTACTGTGGATATGTTAATCTTGCATCTGCTTTGTGCTTATGTATTGATTACTGCTGTAATGTCATGAATATCTGTCATACATATATTGTTTTAATGAGCATGAGGTTAACCATTATCTGAGGTCCGATGGGCATTGGACCTCAGCTCTTACCATAGCTTCAGGGTCCGGAGAACCGAGGACCGAAGACAAGAGTAAGCAGAGTAAACAGCACGCGTAGAGACCTACTGACGATTCCTATTTTTAGACTTGTAACATTATGACATTACTCAGATAAATGTACTATACATTATAAACAGACAGATACGCCACAGTTAATGATATATCAATTACTCACTCTTTTACTTGCTCCGATGCTCTACTTTGATGGGAAAAAAAAAAAAAAAAAAAATTCCGCTTTTGAAAAATGGGGTGTTACACATCTAAATGGAGGGCCGTGATTGTATTTGAGGTGGTGAAAAGAAACTCGAGCTTACATTGGTGAAAAATAAAAGGGCTAGCTTTTTAAAGTACGCCTATTTTTTTCAATTAAAATAAAAATACCTACTAACATTTTTTGCTTGAAGAAAAACACTTAGGTGTTCTAGTTCACTCACACTTGTGCCCTATGCCGATAGCCAGTAAACATCCGTATAAGGTTGTTCCTTTGAAGAGTCATATGTGTAAATATTAAAAAATACTAGTTTTTTCCCCACATATATTAAAAAATAGTTATTAATTTATAAAAATGTATAAAATGATATAATTTTAAAGAGATATAATTTCACATATGGACAAGTTGTAGGTTTTTAGATATACTAAAATGTCATTGACATGTCAAAAGATCCATATATTTATTTTAGTTTTAGTATAATTGCCTCAAAGTTAATTGCAGAGTGACCATTTAAATTTGTTAAGTCATCATTCTGTTAATGAAATCGATGATATTAAGATTAAGATATGTAAAAATACACTTTATAAAATTAAAAGACTAAATTGAAAATTAATATAAATTCAGAGGACCAAAGTCAAAATAAATCACAAAAATATTATATTATCATGAGTTGGAGGGAGTATGCAATTAGAAAGGATGTTCTTCAAAACTTCAACCCCTGTAATAAGGTCATATGCTCATATTTCACTAGTAATCCCTCAAAAATTAACATAAAGCAATTTTATGCGCTTATTAAAATGAGATAAATTATTTATTTTTTCGTTATTTTTGAGCTGGAACCATAGTTTATTAGTACTTGAAGTTTGGCTTTTATATGCTTTTCTAAAGTTTAGACAATATATAGTTTGACACAATATTTTTTGGAAAAAAAGTTTGACACTTTAATTTACTAATACACATGATTTAAATTATAATTTTTTAACAAATTTATTATTTTATTTTTACATAATTCAAAATAGTTTAAAGATTGAAATTTACGAAAATTATACCAAAGCCCGAAGCTAGCTCTTATATTTTAAAATATACTTTATGAGTAAAGCTCTTATAATTTTAAAATATATTTTAAAATTATACGAAAATTTATATTTTAAAATAGTTTAAAGATCTATTATGAGTAATGTGGGTTTTTACTTTTCAATCAAGTGATAGTGAAAAAGGGGGAAAACAAAAGATGATTTAGTTTGAATTAACATGGAAAAAAAATAAAGGATTAATGTTATTTAAAAAAATTACTTGAGGCTTATGAATATTGTTTTTATAATATTAGATTTTCATATATTTTAATACAGGATCATTATGCGTAATGTTAAAATTTGGTTCTATTAAAAAGATCAGGATTCAATTATTGATTTTTTATTTTTTATTTTTTAGCAATACTCCAGTTCTTCCAGTTATTTTCGTCTAGCTATCATTAAAAAAAAAAAAAAAAAAAGAATATGCCGCGACTCTAAATATTTTTATGAATTTAGAATTTCACACTCCACTTTCAGTCTTGAGTCTTGATTGGGGAACATAATACAGAAAATTGGTAATTAATGATTATATGCATAATTATTAATTATCTTTAAAAACCATGAACTTACGAAATTATAAAAAAAGACTAACGCTTTTTTGGAAAAAAAAAATGAACAGAAATGCTTAGTCAGTTTGAAGATGGGTTAGTTACAAATTACAGAAGATCAATTATATATTTTGAAAGCTCAGATATAAATCATAAAAGATTAGTTACAAATTAACTAACTTCAAACACTTAAGAAATTAACCCGATAATGTCTTTAAGGATTTAAGAAATTAATGCAAGGTATGAAATCAATTGAGGATAAAATAGATAAAAATATATATTTATTGGTGAGATCAAATCAAATAAAATATTATAAAAAAGGGACAAGTCAATTCATAAAATGTGACCTCATAAGTCATAAATAGGGGTGGAGGGATTAAAAAATGTAAAGGCTGTTGCTTGTATATAAAAAAATGTAAAGGCTGTTACCATGAAATTCAGCAACCAAAATACAAATTAAAGTTGCTCAAAATTACCAATTGAGGCTCCTTGCCTCGTGTGCCTTTCTCATAATGGTATATATAGAGCGCAATAAGTTAAAGAATCTCATGGCAAAAGCAATGTGATCCCAAAAAAAAAAAAAAAAAAAAACGATAGAAGTGGTAAAAAAAAGGGGAAAAAATCAACAAAAGAGCAATCACATGGAATTAGTTTCAATTATATAAATTATTTATGGCTAGTGACTTGGTGGAGAATGAATAAAACGACTGTATTTAGAAATAAAATTGCTCAACAATGGTAAAAGTGATAGTAATCGGTTGGTCTGCTAGGTTGGACTGGTTGAACCTGTTTAAAATTAAATAAATAAATAAATAAATTTTTTTTTAAAATTTTATATAAATAATCCTGAAATCTTTACTTCCTCGGCGGTCTAGCCCCATGTTAGTTCTGGTTTCACTCCGATCTAACCCACTAATCTTTAACCCAATAATTCGACCGGTTCAATCACCGGTCCGAGTTTGATAACCTTGGTATTAGTAGTTTTTTTGGGTGTCTCTTCGGCTGGGTGTAATTTGTTTTTTTGGGTGATTAGTAAAATTAAGATTAATATATAGTTAATAATGTATAATTTATAAAGATTAATATAAGCTTCAAATGTGCGTGCAACTATCATAAGCTAACTTGGATTGCAGTTTAATTTGTCTATTCTATAAGCTAATTATTGTTCCCTAGGTCACTGGCCAGTGGCCACAACGGCAAATCGTACAATCCCAAACAGAGGATATTATCTCCTAGATCACAGTTCCAATTAAGCATACAACATACCTCTTTATATCCCTATTACGTGCCAAATTAAACTGCAATCCAAGTTAGATTATAGCAGTTACACACACTTGAAGCTTTTATTATTCTTTATAAACTAGACATTAATTATATATTCATCTTAATTTTACTAATTACCAAAAAAACAAATTACACCCAGCCTAAGAGATATATAAAAAAAAAAATAATAATAATACTAATATCAAGTTTATTAAACTCGGACCGGCAACTGAAGTGAAATCGGAGCTAATCCGGATTAGAACGGTGAGAATGTGAAGATTTCAAAGTTATAAATAGTATGCGTATGATGACTTCCTAATTTTTAATAGATTTGAGATATATTTAAGAAGTCATTAATACCAAATTAAAGAGATTTTCTCAAGATTTTAAAAGATATCAATATGAGTGCATTATTTGTGGGATTTTAACTTAAAATATAAGTTTTTGATTTAGGATATAAAAGAATAATGAATAAATAAGAATTGAAGGTTTTCAAAAGAAAAAAAAAATAAAGTCATTATTATTATTATTATTATTATTATTATTATTATTATTATTATTATTATATAATACTTTTATAATTGATCATCCTGCAACAGCTAAAATGATCAATTGTAAAAGTATTATTCATGATGGTGGTATATTGGCGCCTTCCGTATCAAAAATATATACAAGGATTCGTGATGACGCCCTTGGATTAAACAAAAATGAGGCCTATGAATATGTTGCCTCTCATCACATTATACCTGAAAGCCTTGCATTAAGAGCAACAATATAATGTTGCTTGCAAGCCTATGAATATATATGTTCAATAAATTACTCTTTTAGTCCTTAATATAAGAGTCATTTGACTTTTTTAAGAAATTTAAAAAACTTAAATCAATTACATTAAAGTATTTATATTTATATTTATTCTCCATACTAATTTGTTTAACTTATAATTTATTGTATAATCTAATGATAATAACACATGTTACAATCAAATAAGTTATTTAGCCTCCTTAATCTCTTCAAAATAATCAATTGTCTCTTATTTTAAGAATTAAAGGTAGTATTATAGATTGAAAACTAGGTAAACCGAATCCTAATAATCCCATGACGACAACTTAGCTTGGAATACATAATTATAATTAAAAGGGCATGTTCGAACAACATAATATAATAATAATGGGTTAGTTTAGATCAATAAGCTCATGAGAGCTGTACAACACAGCAATGGCTGCAAAGCTCCTTCTCACCTTCCACTTCCATTGGCT
Organism: Acacia acuminata; assembly: GCA_019022655.1. NCBI lineage: Eukaryota > Viridiplantae > Streptophyta > Magnoliopsida > Fabales > Fabaceae > Acacia > Acacia acuminata. The sequence continues at coordinate 106,135 of JAFJYI010000257.1, read as the reverse complement.
CAAAGCTCCTCCATGCTCCCCCTCCTGTTTCTGACATGTCAAACATATGAACTATCGACATCGTTCTTCCTGTGCCGTAGCCTGCAAGGAAATATAAATGCCTCCCTATAGGTGCCATAGTTAGGTAAAGTCTCTGGTCTGCTTCTAACGTTGAGAGACTCGGCTTGCCGGATCCATCTACTTCATTCCAAAGCCTCCCATCAAATGCTTCAATTTGTCCCTTCCATGCATTCAAGCAATCTCCTGAGCTTAGGAGAGTCTCATTCACTGCCACAATCTGATTAGGTGGCACATCTAACTGCCACATCCCTGCCTTATGGTCCCACTTCTCGGCCTCCGTGTCATACACCTCAGCCGAGCTTCTCTCCACGAGGCTAGGCACTGTTCTGTCAGAATCCTCTCTTTCAGCAAACCCTCCAATCACATGCACTTTCCCCCGCCACGTCACTCCCACACATTTGTATCTCAAGATGTTCAAATTAGGCAAGGGTGTCCACGTGTCAGCGTTCAGGTCGTACACCTCAGCCGATGAGATCCCTCGAGCGCTTGCTAGCATGGACTTCCCTCCTGCCACGTAGATTTTATCCTCACAAACTGTGCAGGCAAAGTCATACCTAGGCACACCTAGTGGTGCACAACTTGACCACTGGCTGCTTCGGAAGTCGTACCGTAGAACTGTAGGTACAACCTGAATGCCTACGTCAACCCAGTCAGCTATATCATCGGACACGTGGATCCTCTCCTTGTGGCAAACTTGGCCACCGATGATATAGATTGAGTCTCTCAAGGAAACCATAGAAAAACCTTTTAAAACTTGGTCCTCCATTAGGCCAGGAATGGAACCAACATAGGTCCACGCGTTAGAAGATGGATTGAATAGCTCTATCCAATTGGTGACGCTACCATCTGAGGTTGGTTCTCTTGGGCAGAACACAACGCAGATATAGAAATTGGAATGAGAATTTTCTGATGGTCCTGGTGACGGAGGAAGAGAACCCATTGGAGTGTTTTTGAAGAAGATAATACGTTGGTTCTCGTACTACCACTGATTCTCAAATGGCAGGTGGGAAATGTAAAAGTACAAAGAGGAGTCATAGATATACAGAAGGATGACGACGGAGAGAACAACACAGATGGCTCGTGAGCATCGATTGAGAGCCTAGATTGACGATGAAATCGAGGTCCTATTCTTGTTGAAGCATATTATATTGTCTTGTACTTCCTTGTAGTGACCAGTTGTGCCTCTTGCGTTGTGTTTTCATTGGATTATTTGGATTTTTTTTCCGGAAATACCAACGTCAATAAAATTCATTTTGTGTGACTACAAAATGTTGAAACCAAATTAGTCATTTTAATCCTTTTCGAGGAATGTGTTTTTATATTAAAGACTTAGAAGTGACGATAGATAGATACTTTTACCTGCCTCTTGCCCAGCGACAACGAAGAACCGAAGGCGACAATCTTATTTTACTTTTCATTTATTTTTACATATTTTATTGAATTAACCGAATAAAAAGATTTAATACACAAAACCGTGTAAACCAAAGCCCCTCAAGCCCGGTAAGCAATATCAATCGAGCGACGAATTCCATGTAAGATGGGGATAGACGAAATAGCCCCAGAGATATAATCACTTTTAACAAATAAACATGTACAGTATTTGAAATAAAACTAGCATTAAAAATATAAAAATTAAGTCATTTAGTTTAAAATATATTTTTTTCTAGATAGGATATAAATTAAATAGTTATACGATGCGTTCAAGTTTTTAACAATTTCACATAAAATACTTCAAATGTTTGGCCCAAAAAAGAGATACATGTCGAACATCAATAAGAGTTTACAAAGTGATTTGCAATTCTATGGAGAAACTACTACCCTGCTCCTATTTATAAGTTCATTTTGACTAAAAAATTTGGTCCTATTTATAAGTCCACTTTCATGTAATAAATGAGATTGTGACAATTTTATCTATATTAATTGTACTCATGAAGATAGAGAGAGAAGAAACAATTGAAAAATACTCAATCATAAACAAGGGCAAAGTTGAAAATTTACCCCATAATCATTGAGTTAACTACCTTTCATTAGTACGTGAGATTTGGTCAAAACGATTAATAAATAGGACCAGAGTCGTATATTGGTTCCAATCATAAGGGAAAGATCCAGCAAAATCACAACCAATAATAAAAAATGTTGGAAGAATTGAGGAAGAAGAACACGTGGGATACATTTATTGACTATACTGATATAGAGATTGGGTATTGGAGGTTATTGACTTTTGATGATTATAGAATTGAAGTCTTTAGGCCCAGGATTGTGGAGTGTTGGAATGGAGTTTGGTATGTGTTGTTGATTTTGTTATAATTCTCTTCTGAAACTTTGCAGAAGACCAACACATCTGAGGGGTTGTGAGTGTTTTAAAAGTATCAAAATGGACGGCCGTGATTTAATAAAATTAATGGGTTAGATGAGTTTATGAGGGATGATAATGAGAAAATAAGGTACTAAAGGTCCGTTCAACCTTATCTACCATCATCAAAACTAGCCCCATCATTGTTACCCCTCCTTCATCCTTCCTCCTTCGCCTTCCTCATACTGTTGGCAACATCTATAATATTTTCATCCTCACCATCCTTCCACAATCAGCTCCATTTAGAGCAATAAAAAAAAAAGGAAGGAAGGAAGGAAAGAAAGGATCATTGGATCTAGAAAAGATGAACGAGTGAGAGAAGTCCATTACTCTTGACAATCATAGGTGGAACTAGGGGGGTTAAGGTCTCCCCCTAAAATTTAAAAGGATAAAAAGGTCTAATATCTCTTTCTGTTGTGAGAAGAACAAACAACAAAATGCATACAACTGTTGGCAAAAACTATATGGTGGACGATGGGGTTTTGAGGGATAGGGTCTTGGGTTAAGAGGATCCATTATGATTCATGCTCCTGCTGTACATGATCACCATGTGCCTGCCTAGTGCTAACTAATGCCCTCTCATGTTTCTTTATTTTGGGCGTCAATCCTCTGGCCCAGCTGTCCCTTCTGGGCTCACACCCCCACAATCACTTCCCTTTTCTTTTTAATTATGTGATTTTTTTTTTCTTGGGAGAATTTTTAGTTTTCTTTTTTTTTAAAAAAAAAAAAACACACACACACACACACACACCTGAAAAGAAGCCATCACCAGCATTCTATTGGTCATCTATTAAGATCCTCGGGTAAATTATACGAGTCATTTGGCACATCTAAATATTCGCTCCTCATGGGACATAGCTTGCTCCTAAGCCAGGAAAGAATCCAAGAGTTCTATTCTGGTATAGAACACAGATGTCTAGCCGATGGGCTAGTATATTGATATTGGATCAGATAGTCTCTCCATGATATCTATAAACAGATACCAAAGAGAGGATGATTGCTCCAAGATATCTATAAGGAAGATACCAAGGAGAATGCTAGGATCACTGTGCACGTATATGGCGTTTAGCCAAAAAGGGGTGGGGTGTGCGCACAATGAGGCTGAATAGTAAATAGGATGAATAAAGATTGTGTACTTTTTAGGTTAATCTCCTATTTACAGAGATTACCTTAGGGTTTGGACCCTGGGCTTTGTGCACCTCCTGGCCCATGCGTTAGCCGCCTCACCTGCAACTATAATCCCAGATTAGGGATATTCCTTGATTATAGCCTTGATGATAGGCTGATTAGGATCCTCCTTCATTAGTGGCAGATCCTAGTATGCTTTGCCCTTGTTTGACCTTATGATAAATGAGCTTTTTATAAGAGTCCATAACAGTTGCCCCCATCCTGGTAGCTCTGGTCTCTGGGCTACTGGGATGCATTGATTGTTTGATGTGAAATGCAAATTTGATTGAGAAACATTCAACTTATCCGGGTTCCAAACTTGAGACGAATTTGATCTTCGCATTGTTTGAACTTTCGTCCGAGTTTTGAAAGGATTTCGAGCTTGTTAAAGTTCTTCATGAATTGCCCCCAAGTGTAACATTTCGGGTTGGTTCACTCCCAAAACTCAGTTGTTCACTTTTCATGATGGTCCAGATTCCACTTGTGGTCTAAATTCGGACTGCCGAGTTCACACATTTCCACCATGGGTTGCCCTTGGTCCGGGATATTGTGAAAAAACAATAGCATATGAACGGATTCCATTTGTCTATACATCTGACAATTTGACAGCTATATGTTTGCTATCATCATGGCATAAAATCGCCATCTTCGCGTAGTGGCCGCTTCTGCTACCTTTGATAATCGTGCACATTTAATGCCCACGTCGTTTCGTATTAGACATCATTACACTTTGGTGGGGGTAAATATGCTTTTCAATGGGAATTATCTTCATTGCCCCTAATGTTTCGAATTCGTAACGTTTATATATTCACATTTCCCCCCTCTCACCACTTCTCACTTGACGCCTTCTTCGTCTTCCCAAAAACTCTCGCCTAGCCCTCTTCTCTCGATACACCTATTTACACTTCTTAGTTTCCTTCGACCTTTCTAAGATCAAGTACTCACGCTGCTTCCTTCTCTTCTTTTGTTTTTACTTTGCTTTACCTACTTTTATTCTTGCTTCTTCAATTGTGCTTTCTGAAACAATATTTTCTGGTTTTCTGGGTAGGCACTTTGGGCTTTAAAACCCCTTTTCTACTTTGGTTCTTGTCTTCGAGCTTCCAGTGTCATGCTCATCCTTTTCTCCCCCTTTTTTAACCAAAAATGCTTGCATTGGAAGGCTGTGATGACCTTTTAAGTAATTCCTCCCTAAGCCTAAAAGGCTGAAACAATTGGACTGAGCAATTCCAATCATTGTATCTTGGTTCTTTTCTAGAAAATCTATAGGTAAAGGTACTCCTTTCCCTTATTCGATTCTTGATAAGATGATTCTAGGAGAGGAACATGAGATTCTTTGAAGACTTCCTTTTGGAGCACGGTATTGGCTCTGGGGAATTCCCCGCATCGAGGAAGAGAAGCGAGAGGCATTGCTTCGCCAACCCTGGGGTAGTGGAAGTAGAGAGAGAGCCCGAACACAAACGCATGAGAGCCGTGACTCTAATGTTACTGACCCGGGATCCCCTACCCGTCCACTTAAAATTCATAACCCAGATCATAACATATCTACCCTCGCTTCTCATATCTTAGATCCAAAGATAAACCAAACTAGACCGGGACCTCGTCTGGGGAACAACTTCAATCCATGCGATGATTGTTGCTATTTAAGCATTGATCTCATCAATAGTGGTTGTGGCTCAAAAGCTGAGTTGACTTTGGCCTCTTGCCTGCATAAATTGACCTCCACCACCATCCCGGTCTTTGGTAGCGATGATCATTTCGTTGTAGAAGAGTCTCCTAGTTCGCCATCTTTTTCTTCTTTTCACAATGACTTCTATGATTTAGGTATGCTTCTAACTTCTACTTTTTTACTATAGGTATAGGATGAGTTCACCTTCCTCACGTCATACTGATGGACCAATGTCTGGGGAGTCAAACTCCATAAACCCTGATGGAGCTGTACCGGACGTGGGTCCATGGGTCATCAACGAGGTGCTACATTCCAAGTCCACACTGACTGCGACTGAGCTCGCCAAGCTCCTTGTTCGCGATGGAGATAATTATACTCGTCGTCTGCCCCTGGCTTATGAATCCGTCTGCTCCCACCAAGAAAGGGAGGATGATCCGCCTTTCTTCTTTTTCTATCGAGATATGATTACCTAGCTCGGTATTCGCTTTCCATTTACCGAGTTCCAGATGGATCTTCTCAACCATCTGCGTCTTGCTCCTTCCCAACTTCATCCCGATGGTTGGGCTTTTGCCATCGCTTTCGAGCATTTTTGTGGGTCTAACAACCTAATTTGTACCATCCCGATTTTCTTTTATTTTTTCACCGTCCATCAAGCCCATGTTGAGAAAAACCCTTCAAATAGAAAAGGTTGGACCTCGCTCCCGGGTGCCTCCGACTGTAAGATTTTCAAAGTTTTCACTGAATCGTTCAAAAACTACAAAATGGGCTTTTCTGGGTCGGGCAGAACCTTGGTTCCTTATAACCCTCGAGTATGGGGATATGGAAGGGAGATTCCCCTTGTATTGGACTCGGGACCACCACTTATTTCCTTCTTCCTCTTACCGCTCTCCCCAAAAAGGGTTTTCTGACCTTGAAACCAAAACGGTATCATTTATACTTAAACATATGAAGGACCACGGCCCTATTACCTCGGCCAAATGGATTCCTCAGCCTCAGGCCGGGTCTGGTTCGGTAAGGAGTATGAAACTTCTGTCTATATTTGAATTGTGTTCCTATTTTCTGCTGTATTGATAAATGACTTTTATTCTCTTCCCCCGCAGATCCGAGAATAGGGAAAAGACCCTCTTTCTTTGACGCCTTTGAAAGGCCATGAGACTTTGAACGTGGGGGCCAGAAAGAAATGGACTGCTCCGGAACCTGGAAAGGCTGGCGCTAGCACGAGTAGTCGAGTAAGCACAGTTAAACAGTCAAAAACCGGCAAAGCAATCTCATCCCAGAAATCCAAAGAGGTTGTCCAAACCTCAATAAAGACTCCTCTTTCTTCTTCTCCTTCCCCGAATCTTCCTCCTCCGCCACCACTCCCAGAGCTCGCCAGCAGGGTCATTTGGAGCTGCGGGGTACATGATCAGCTCAGCAACGGTATCTTTCCCCCGAAGCGCTTCTTTGAACCACTTAAGTATGTTGACGCCGAGCTACAGGAGATGGCGAATATAGAGCGGTATGACTTGAACGCCACCGGGTTGGCCCAAATTTTGACCACGATGAACGCGAGGTACACTACACATGTCAACGAGCTAAAGAGGGCCAGTTTGGAAGCTGACGAGTAGAAAAGCAAAGCTTAGGAATAGGTACGGGCGGTCGAGACGACGGATGACAAAATGGGCGCAGAACTGCAAATGATCAAAAAGGACCTTGAGAAGGTGAACTCGGATTTGTGCTAGCTTCAACAGGGTCGTCCTTGGGATGACAAAGCCCTGGAGCTTCTTTGGGTGGAGCAAAAGGAGTTCATAATCGAGCTGAATCATATTTGAGCTGCCCTTAAGGCTGCCAAGGCCGATATTGATTTAAAAGGAGCGACATTAGTGAAAGCTGCAGGGGAGTCACTTTAGAACGCCTTAGAGCAAATCTGGCTCTTGAACCTTGGCATCGAACTCAACACCTCCAGGATGGATTATATGTCTTACGTTGATGAAGGCAGATTAATTCTGTTTTCTTCCTCTCCTAATGGTGCCTCAGAAAGTCTGTTGGAGAGAGATTAGGGGGAGGGTGGAGGTGACAAGGTGAATCCTGCTGCAGTTCTTATAATGGAGGTTCAACCGGACGTTGGAGCTCCTCCAAGCTGAAGGGTCTAGAATATTGGTTTTGCTTGTAAATTTTTGTTTGGGGTACTGAAGCCCCTTGTTTGTAGTTGTAATAGTTTTTTTCGGGTTAATAGCCCGGTTTATTTTCCATGCATTCGTTGCACTTTGCATATTTTGACGATTCAATCATCAATCAAGATTTATTCATTTCTTGACGATCCCACATTGCATTCGTTGCATAGAATTTGCTAAAATATTCATCCAGTGTTGACCTGGGAATTATATTTAGTAAAGGTTTCTAACTAACCTGCGCATTGCATTCTGGCTTATTTGACTAGAATTTCATCCGGAGTAAGGGCGATCCATTACATGTTCAAATTCAGTTTTCAAACCAAACTTTAAACATTTTGACCTGATCAAGGTCAACATGATGGTTCAGCTCCTTACCCTAGAGTACAAGCTTTGATGCATCACAACTTTACTTGAAATCGAGCTGCATAACCCTGGGTTCATCGCTCCATATTTATTTCGAACCGGGTTTCGTACCCTAAGTTCATTTATCCATCACTCCACATTCAATTCGGAACAGGGTTTCGTACCCTAAGTTCATTGCTGCACGTTTATTTGGAATCGGGTTTCGTACCCTAAGTTCATTTATTCCTTGGGAATTTCTCTATTCATTCGAAATCACACGATAACAAAGTTGATTAAATGGCAGCATCGTTAACCTTACAAGATCTTTTAAAAAAAGGAAAATTGAACTAACAATCTCAACGAGAACTCAAATTTAATTGTAGTCAAAATTGGCTTTTGGAAACTCATCATCATCGTTATCTGGCTTCCTTCGTTTCTCATTTTCCTTTTTCTGTTCCAGGCTCCTACTACGGCCTCCTTATTTTCGATTGTTGTTCTTCCGTCCTTGAGTTTCAATTACGTATTGTCGTAATTTTCCCTCTCGGACGAATTTCTCAATAGCATCTCGGAGATCCCATCATGCGTCTGTAGTGTGTCTTGGTCCATCATGAAATGCGCAATACCAGGATTGGTCTGCACTGGCTCTATTATGGGATGGCTGAGGTCGTTCCACTTTCTTCATCTCGATTAGGGCTACCTTTCTCCAAACTTGGGACCGCGAAATATTCGAGGGAGTGTACTTATCATACTTCCCTTTTGTTTCATTCCTCCCACCTCGGGATTTGTTGTCCGGGTTTCTTCCATAGAAATATGGCCTATGAAACGTCCACCATTTTACTTAACATTTTAACTATATAATAGTTTGATCAATAACTTAATAATGCTTCAACATTTATCAAAATATCCAAAATAAACCAGAGTATGCAAAATGACCCCTAACATGGCAATATACAATCATTCAACATATACCAAAAAGACGGAAGCACTACTTTCGGCAGAAGTGTGTGTTTGTCTCGGTTTACGTGTTTGGGTTCCGGGGTTGTTGTCTCGGTTTACATATTTGGGGGTTTGGGGTTGTCGCTTGGTTTACGTGTTTGGGTCCCGGTGTTGTTGTCCCGGTTTGCGTGTTAGGTTCCGATGTTGTTGTCTTGGTTTACGTGTTTGCCTCGGTTTACACAGTGTACTCAAAATTCTTGCTCGGGCTTTACTCAAGCTTGCGACACAAATACTGAAACCTAACAAACGATGCCACATTCTGGTGTATTCTAAAAAACGCAGGGCATACTCGACTGCCATGAAAATGCTGCATACTTACTTGTACCGACATATTTTCGCTCAACCAATTGTCCTATACCTCAGAACATAGTTGGGTGGCATCTTTCCCAACTGGATGTACACCGTATAAGTGCTCAGTGCCCTTTTTCATTGACACTTTAATTTCACGGCACATACATACTAGGTCCATTGACTCGTATAGCCGAGTTACTTAGTCCCCGAGAGGCTTCCTACCTCTTGACATCCTGGGGACTCTTCCCAAATTGGTCTTAGCCGTTTGCCTAATTTAGGTATATTTTTAATTCTCAGGGCCGAAAATTCGGGATGTTACAATCTGGGACATCGACAACGATTTCCACCTGGCTCATGACTCTCAACTAGGAAGAGCCTATCTAGAGCCCCGTATTCCGTAATGAAAGGTAACTTGGGATTGTTATTTGTTAATTAGAACATCAAGTTTTTAATCAATAAGTCGTTTTTTCCTCATTATTTTTTTTGGTATCAACACAATCAATGTATGATGGCCTAGGAACTTGGTCTTGTCTTAATATTATGAGTGCTTTGTGATGTTATGCATAGAATGCTCCTGATGGTCTATATAAGGAGTGAGCTGTAGAGCTGTAGGACTTTACAGAACATACAAGCTTGTAAAATACTTCTCATAAATAAAATCCCGTATGTTTTCTATCACTTCTTTCTTTCTAAAATCTCTCCACTCTCCTAAAAAGCTAAAGTAATATCTTACACTTATCTCTAGGGATTCAAGTATGCTCGCACTTGCCTCTTTTGAGGATCTTGTGCATCAGAAAGAATCTGATTATATATGATCCGATGGAATTCAAGATGAGTAATGAATGGGTTTGTTAGAGCATTGAAATCAATGTCCTAACATGGCCCTCCATTTGAAATGTTAATGAGGCCTTGCTTGGACTAAAATCTTGATGCATTAAGCATCAATCGTCAGGCGTCTACGGCTCGAATGGTTGTTCTTTCCTTGAAAAGTCTGGTCTAAAGTACCTCTCAACAATATATCTTAACCTTATTTTTGTTTTTTTTTAAAAAAACTTCGGTTATATGAATTGCATGATACCATTATATTCTATCAACTAAAAATCATTATTGAAATCACTACAAGAAAAAAGGTAAATACCGACCGATTATTAGAGGCGGTTTTACGTAAAACCGCCTCTAAAACACATTTAGAGGCGGTTTTACGGCGGAATTACAAACCGCCTCAATATGATTAAAAAAAGAGGCGGTTATCTTAATCCGCTCTAAAACCGCCTCTAAAACACATTTAGAGGCGGTTTTACCAAGCGAGTTACAAACCGCCTCAATATTATTAAAAAATGAGGCGGTTATCTTAATCCGCCTCTAAATGGAACATATAGAGGCGGTTACTGAGGCGTTTTTGCCCAAAAATCTTAATCATTCTCGAGGCTGTTATTATAAACCGCCTCTAATTTACATTTAGAGGCGGTTGGGGAGGCGCAGTGGCGGAACCACACTCACAAAAAGTTTAGAATATATATATTTAGAACGAATCTTGTTACAACTTGTTTCGATTGTGTCGTTGGTTACATTATCACCCAACACACCTAGAGGTGCCAGTTCGAACCTTCCCTTTTCCTTTTAGATCCCTTTTTCATTTTCGTAGGCGGTTCGTAAAACCGCCTCGAATCATATTCAGAGGCGGTTCAGAAAACCGCCTCTGAAACCGCCTCTGAATGATATTCAGAGGCGGTTCAGAAAACCGCCTCTAAATGATATTCAGAGGCGGTTCAGAAAACCGCCTCTGAATTATATTTTGAGGCGGTTGTACCAGCGGCCCTTCAAACCGCCTCGCTTTCTCCCGACGGTGGTAACTTCGACGTTTTTCAACCGCCTTGCTTGTGCAATTAGAGGCGGTTTGAACCGCCTCTAAATGCTCCTAAAACCGCCTCCATTTACCAGTTTTCTTGTAGTGAATTGAAAATTTATATATAAAGTTCATTTACTATTCAGTGCGGGTGAGTTTGGTTTGACAGTCACAGTTGTCCTTAGTGGCAAATCAAAGCGAAGTCTGGTTTCAGCTTATGAAGCAATAGCTGTCAACTCCAGTGACCACGCGGACTCGTATGCATGCACGTAGATGATAGACTCCCGCAAATATGATAACTATTTATTTGTAATTACTATATGCTTATTGATTTCCTTGATGTGCATTCTATACACATATGTTTTAATTTCTTTCTATCCATATATAATAGCAGCTCATAAATTTTGTCATCCGTAATTCAGTTGTTAGTTTCAGCTTCCTGATCTGTTTGTTACTACATAAAATAAAGCAAAATTAAAATTTAACAAGCAAATTAAACACAAGCTAAAATTAAGAGACACTCCATTCACCTATATATTATAATAGGGTTTACACTTCTCATGTTGCATGATAAGAAGAAAATTCCTACACACATATGAAATGGTGGGACCCACATTTTTTTAGTATTAAAAAAAACTTAAGTATGAAAATGGTGGGACCCACATCTTTTTGTATCTATGACATGAGGACACACTTCTCCTACAACATGAGAAGTGTATTTCCCTATTGTAAATCTAGAGGCGTAAGTGATCAAAGTTAGATTTTCTTTATACTAATTCAAATCTATCCGCATGTTTGATTTTTTGATTTCGAAGTGAAATATCATATGAAATATTTTGATATCGCATGAAATTAATAATATCCATCAACTTATATCAAAAGTGCACCCAACACTATAAATTCTTTGGGAGCAAAAATAACTACAAACATTCACAAATAGAGCAAAAATGATATATCCGTTAAAATAGGCTAATGTCCATTACTTTTTGTAGTGGGACACACTCTATTTTTCTGAAAGTACCAAAATGCCCCCAGCTCAAAAATGGTAAAGGTGCAAAAATACCAACAAATTTTTATCCAAAGTTAGTCAAACATCATATGTTTTTTAGAAGTACAAAAATATCATTGAACACTCAAAATAGACATGGAAGTACCAAAGTACCCCCAAGTAAAAAAAAAAAAAAAAAGACACACACACACACATACACGGTGAATATATTTTATGAAAATTATTTATATGTATTTTTTGGGTACTGTGGTCAAATTTGAAGCTTGCATCTAATTCTTTATTTTGTTTGGTCTAACGATTTTGAATCCGGCTTAGTTTAATGATCTAATTCTTTTTTTAATTAATTCAATTTTATATCCTGACAACTTCAGTTTTTTTTACATGCAATAATATGTTCCCCATAATTGTAAGTTAATTTCTAAAGAAATTTTAGAAAAAATTGAAATGAAATATTAATAGAAAATTTAATAGCTGTTTCTTCATCTGACATAATATACATTATCACGTCCAATTGCTAGAGTATCACATCCAATTACTTGGGTAGATTGTATATTAATTAGAGATAAAATTAGAAAGTTATTAAATTTAAAGATAGAACTAACAAAGTTTTTCTTAGTTCTTATTAAACATGTCAGATGAGACTTATAAATAGAAGTAAGTGAGTAAATAAAAGTAATTTGCTTGATAACTTAAAGTTGATGTATACGATTTCACTTTAATATTCCTAACAATAGCATAGAATTTGAATAGTTAGATAAATAATTTTTAAAAAGTTGGAGGAGGGGTATTTTGCTTCTTTTATGCTCATTTTAAATGTTCATGGATATTTTTGCACCTCTAACAAAACATATGATGTTTGACGTACTTTGGGTAAAAGTTTATAGGTATTTTTACACCTTTATCATTTTTGAGAGGGAGCATTTTGGTACTTTCAGAAAAATAGTGTAGGCTCTACTACAAAAAATAATGGATGTTGGCTCATTTTAATAGACATGTCATTTTTACTCTGATTTTGAATGTTTGTAACTACTTTTGCAGTCAAGAAAAGTTTATAGTGTTGGATGCACTTTTAATATAGTATATATGTCATTCATATATTATATTGTGTACGTCGTTTTCCCTTAGATGACGTTGTCTTCTTTTATTGGTTGGGCTTGGGAAAATCTCTTACTGCATTGTCAGGAGATAGACAGTTACAAGGGAGGAGGATCAAAGGAGGGTAGTAAGGTAAAGTTATCAAGCTATGAAATCCTATTTTAAGATATTTGACTTGATTTTGGATTTATTAAATTTAATGACACAATTTAAAATTTAGGTAATTCAACTTGTCTTTTAAAGAGATTTTCCTCATACACTCTCTAGTCCTAATTATAGGAACACTTTTGTAGTACAATTTGCACAACAAAGTGTTCCTATAATTAGAACCGGAGGTAGTGTTATATTTTGCTTTAATTGAAAATAAGCACAAAAAATACACAATTAACTTTTAACAATATATAAACTCGTTCTTTAGCTTTGCAGGGATGATAAAAGATACATGCTATCTTTTGGCCAGCGAAGGGAATTATATTGCATTAATTATGAAATACCAATTTACTAATTTTTTCACCAGATTCTAATTCACTAATTTAGATCATACAATAAATATCTTTTCATATCAGATAGTACTCCCTCCAGTCCTAATTATAGGACATATTTAACCGATTTTGGAGAGATTAAGGAGAGATGTTAAATTAGTTAATTTTACTCATTTTCCTAAAATGTCCTTATATAAATTTAAAATGATATGAGCGAAAGTGAATTAACAACACTTACTACATACCTCTCCGACTTAGTATTTTTCTTTCCCCATGCTTTTTAATTGAAATAATAATCTTACTATATACACTTATATGTTGTGTGTGTGTGTGTGTGTATACATATAGATATTGATACACACACACATATCTACACACAAATATATATATATATATATATATATATGAACACACACATATAAACACACACAGATATACATATATGTGTGTACACACACATATCTACACACATATATATGAACACACACACACACAAATATGTATATATGGACACACACATATATGTATATATGTATATATGTGTGTGTGTGTGTGTATATGTACGCACACATATATTGACAGGCGCACACACACAAATATACATATATGTACATACACGCATACATGTACATACATATATCTGCACACATATATATGAATACACACACAAAAATATGTATATATGACACACACATATAAACACAGAGTGTGTTTATATATGTACACACATATATATTGACACACACAGACACAGATATACATATATGTACACACACACACTCACTCATAGATATATATGTATGTGTCTATATATATGTATGTATATCTGTTATATAGACATACACACATGTAATAACCAAAAAATCAAATACATTTGAGAGAATAAAATAAGGGTATTTTAGGAAAAAATTGACAAAAGTTAGAATGTTGTCCTATAATTAGGATCAAAACCAACTCTCAAATGTTGTCTTATAATTAGGACCGGAGGGAGTATATACTTACGGACTGCGTACGTGTAATACTAGTTTATCGGTGTTGTATATATAGATAAAGTATAAAATCAGATGTTGATAAATACTCTCTTTATATTTTATGTTCAAAGTATTTATATGAAATTAAAAATATTCTATTTTTATTCAGATATAAATAATTGATAGCTTTCATCCTTATTTTGAATATAAAGAAGATTTGGAATACTCATTAATGGCTGGCAGAAAAAGGAAGCCTCGTAAATGACTACTGAAGAAAATAATTTACAATAATAATAGTAATAATAGTATAATAAAATTCACATAATTTTTTTAGTTTATGAGTAACAAGAGTCTAAAATCTTAAATTTGTGCGAATAACTCATTTACAATGGATTAGTTCATTATTTTATTAAAAAAGCAGTATAATATAATAAGAGGCTTATTTGCCAATAATTTCAAAATTTAGGAAATTTATGATAAAAAAAGATTTAGGAGATTTATGGGCGTGTTCATGAAAATTTGCGGAGATTATTTATATGTATAATAAGTTTTAAAGGGATACATGGTTAATAAGGTATTATACTCCTTTAGTGGAATAATAGAAGAATTAACAGTAAAATATTCATTGCACACTTTTAAAAGGTAAAATCTCATTTGAATCTATTTGAAATGCTCAAATCCAGATTTAGACATGCATTTTTATCAAATCTTTAATTGGGCCAAGAGTTCTCGTTAAGGATTTCTAAATTAGTGGATTTTACCTCCTGCTATTTTTTCTGTTTTTTTCTGTTTTTTGTTCTCATTCTTTTTCTATTGATAAAATCTCCGTCTCAATTGGACTTTTGTCCCCACCATGAGATTTATTTGGCTGATTCACCAGCTATATGCTTATCCTATATGGAATTAAGGATTATGTACTCTTTTGACAGAGTAACAAAGTTCAAATATGGTGTCGAGTGAGAAAAAACCATCTCAATAGCTCTTCGTCTTCATTATTATTATTTTTTCAATTACATCATAGTGGAGGTATATAATTTTATAATTATTTATTATTCATTATTATAATAAAATCAATTTTTTTTAATGCTTTTAGGATGATTATCCTATATCCGAAGATTTATTTTTGTGTTGACACTTTCCATCATTCCATCACCACTAACTAGATTCTACATACTAGGGTTAAAGAGAAATTCTCATAACTTACCTCTTGATTTTTTGTTGTTGACTCTATTTCTTCGCTTCTTTAATTTTGTCGCTCAAAAGCCGTAGTTAGTCTTGCTCTTTTACTTTTTTTGGGATGACTCATGAATGATGAGAGGGGCATTATGGTCTTTTAACAATATTCATTAATCCCTAATAAGTCCTCTTTGCTAGTTTAGGGATTTGTTAACAAGGTAGGCCTGAATTTTGATTTGGGTATTTCAAATTGATTTAAATGGGATTCTCCCATTTTAAAACCTGACGGAAGCTTTAAACTTTTAAATTTGTGCAAATAATATTTTTAAATTGACAAAAAAAAAAAAAAAGATTTGGAAAAAATGTTTATCGGGTTTACCTCTTGTTCATATATATATATATATATATATATAGAGGAAAAAACACTTCTCATGTTGTAGGAGAAGTGCTTTTTCATGTTACACTCATAAAATGGTGGAACCTACATATATATATATATATATATATTAGCATTATATATATGTGGGTCCCCACTATTTCATATGTGCGTAGAAATATTCTTCTTCTCATGCAACATGAGAAGTTTAAACCCTATATATATATATATATATATATATAATAACCTTTATTTTTCTTTGACTGGTCAAGGTTTTCCTCTCAAGGTGTAGAGTATAAAGGTTCTGATCTTTCTCAACAAGTGCATTTTTGAGATTTGAACTTGTGTTTTCCTTTTTATCGGATAAGACCTTCAACCACCTCAACCAACAGCTAATTGGTACTCCCATTAAATAATGTATCTATAGCAATATTGATAGAGAATCTTTAAAAATGTAGGGTTTAGGCAGGGACGCGGAAATTTTGCGGACGCGGAAATTTTGCGGAGATTATTTATCGGCATTATACCTCTTTAACGGAATATAGATGAAAATCTTTTTCACCTGAGCATAATTTTAAAACCTTACAGAAGAGCTTAAAATTTTAATTTGGGAAGAAAATATTTTTGAATGGACAATCGGAAAGAAAGCTTTATTTACTTCTTGTCCATATATATATATATATCCCATTAAATGTATCTGTAGCAATATTTACTTCTGGCCCCTCTATATATATATATATATAATAAAATATATTATAATATCCTATTAAATTTACCTGTAGCAATATTTATAGAGAATCTTTGGCAATTCTTTCATTAGTGGCTCCACTGTTCTTGTTTCCCGTTGCGAATCTGGCGGATTTCATTTCCCGTGCGTCCATTATTCTGAAACGCCGCACGAAACCGATCGGTGAGAATAATATGAAACCTTCGCTACTTCTCTGTTCATATCTTTTATCTTTCGCTTCTTCGAAGAATGTATTATTTCAGCTTCATAGCATGTGAATTTTCTTTTGAAAAAGTGATTCTGTAGTCTCCATACTCTCATCACATCTCTTTTGCTGGGTGTTCTTTAAAACAAAAATAAACTGTTTTCGCTGAACGCTGAAGAGCTGATTTTTCCCTTGAATTGATTCATTAGGTTTTAAGAACAGATTACAGGAGTAATATATAATAAAGGATTAGTCAGTTTTAGTAATTTTGTGGTATAGACCAGTGATTCATTGATAAGTTTTGCGATGGAAGAATGATAAAGATTTTGAGACGTCTTTGAAAATTTAGGGTTTATGGGTTCATGCACGTTAACGGAGATTTGCGGAGATTATTTATACTATAATAAGTTTTATGGGGATGCAGGTTTTTTATACTCCTTTAGCGGAATAAGAGATGATTTAACCATAAAATATTCTTTAGACAATTTTAAAATCTTATTTTTTTTTATTTTTTATAACTGAGCACAATTTTAAAGCCTCACAGAAGCCTTAAAGCAAATAATAATTTTAAATTGACAAAAATTAAGATATATTATATGCCATTAAATGCATCTGTAGCAATATCTATAAAGAATCTTTGGAAATTCAAACGCAATATCTATAGAGAACCTTTGGAAATTCAAATGCAATATTTATAGAGAATCTTTAGAAATTCAAATGCAATATTTATAGAGAATCCTTGGAAATTCAAACAGCAAGGTTTTCTAGTGGCTCCACTTTTCTTGTTCCCCTTTCCCGTTGCGACTCTGGTTGCTTTTCTTTCCGTTACAAAAGTCAGCGCCGGTGAGAATAATCTGAAAACTTCGCCATTCCTCTCTTCATCTCTTTTCTCTTTCTCTTCTTCGTAAAATGTATTATTTCAGCCGCTCAAAGCATATATTTAATTCTCTATTGAAAAAGTGATTCTGTAGTCTCCATACTCTCATCACATCTCTTTTGCAGGATTTTTTTTAAAACAAAAATCAACTGTTTTTCCTGAAGGCTGACGAGCTGATTTTCCCCTCGCAAGCTTGAATTGACTTCCAATTGCTTCTTCCTTGAGGCCCAAGCTTATCCGGCTTCGTTCATCAGGTTTTGATTCATAGTTTTGTTTCCATTTGCTTAAATAGTTTATGAAAGCTTTGGCTTCCCTGAATTTTTCGACCCTCTTTCTATTGTTGTCATTGCTCTTATTTTGTAGTAAATGCTCCTCTGGTTTCTTGAGGATGAAGCACTGCTGAGGCAGTATGAGTATGACCTAGATTCTCTGAATTTTGTTTATTTGGATTGTTATCAATAAACTATGAAGCACAGACACTCCTATTTTTTAAAAATATACTGTCCTATTTTTAAAAAATATGTGTGGCATTAAATATTACTGAATTAATGATGAATTTTCCTTTTGTGATGAGGCATGGCTTTTATGATGAGACCGAATCTATATGATGAGACCGAATCTATGATAAGCGATTTTACAGAATGAAGATGAAAATAATTGAACTTGAATGTAAATTATAATATATATATTTAATATCAAAACGTATCCTAATGTGTCAAAATTTAGATTTTTTTAGAATTAACGTGTCATCTCGTGTGTTAGTTTATTTTTTCAATTGATCGTTTGAAATTAAAATTACTTAGCAGATATAGCAATAAACTTTCTTTCTCTCCCCCTTTCTCTCCCCTCGCATAAAAAATGTGAAACAGACAATAACGACATACATTTATACTTTGCATTTTGTTATACATTTTACTGACCTTTTCTGATTTGGTTTTCAAACTCGAAAGATTTTAATTTAAGACTCTGGGCTGCGGCTGATTTAACTAGGATTTCTCTGTTTTTCGGGGTTTCAGAGTTTTCTAATTGTCACTCTTGCAGGAGAGGAAAGATGGGTGGAAGCTAATAGGAACATATTTTTGACATAGAACAAGGGTTTAAATTATATTTTCTATTTTTGACTAGTCAAATTTCTTTTGAACTTCTCAATTTGATTTTGATATGAAGCTTTTAGTTTTTGCGATGACACTGAGAAAGTTCATATTGAATTTTTTTCCACTATGCTTCTCAAATTTTATTGATTTGTCTTCTATGAATGAAATCTGAGTTAAAAAGAAATACAAATTATGCTAATGATGAGCCTTTTCTTTTAGAGTTGAAGGTTTGCTCATATTCTTTGAATGAAGAATGTCATTCCTAAACGTCTATCAAAGAAGGAGTAAGATGGACCTAACTGGTGAAAATCAATGGCTTCCAAGCACCCCCGCAAACTCTACTTCCTTGTCCCATATCTGCGATGAATCCTTAGTCATTTCGACTCCATTGAACAAAAGGGCCAGTTTTGCAGTCTCAATACCCGATGAAGAATCAGCAACCATGAAAAATGCTGCTCCATTATCCGAAAGTAAATGTGATGTCATTAGTTTTGAGTAATTTGTAAATGAGCTAATTTATTCTTGTTAGCATCATTTTTTGAGCAATTTATGTTTGAATGCAGGTTGCGATATTAATGAAAAATTTGCTGAATTGTCGCCAAGCTTTGGCATCCCAAACCCAGGAAAGGAGATTCCCCTCAGACTCAATTCTCCCATTTATGCTGAAAGTGAAACTTTGATTTTTTCAGCTCCACAAGAAGAAGACATTGAAACTGCGACTCATCCCCAATGTAAGTAATGGTGATGATGGTTTTGGTTAAAAAATGTTGATGATAATAAGTAAATAGTGAATGTGCTAATTTACTGCTTACGGGCATTTTTCTAACCAGTTGTTTTTAAATATAGGTTATGATCTCAATGCCAAACTTATTGAATCTTTACCCGTCTTTGCTACATCTGCTTTAAGAGACAATGAAAGAAAGGCCGGTGGACATAATTATGTTGCAACACCTAAGAAGAAGAAGAAGAAGAAGAAGAAAGTATATTGGCCTAAGGTGAAAGGCCAAATAAAACGGAAGACAACGCCCAAAGTGCCTAATGAAAGAAAGACTAAGGGAGAGCACGTTTTCATGGTGAATGGCGAGGATAAGAATTATAAAAGGACTCAAAAATCAAAGTCAAGAAAGGAATCAAAAGAGGGTGCTTCAAAAGTGGATGAAGAGACAAATCTTGCTGAAGTTCAAGATGAATTGATTTCTACTCCAAAAGTGGATATCATATCAAAAAAAGGTCCCTACATTTAAAAAGAGAGTCATGGAAGCGATCTTTGACATTTGACCCAGAGGAAAATCTTGAAAAACCTCTACCTGTGCAGGATAAGCTCAAAGGTGATTCTTTACGAGGGTCATGCAAGAGGTCTTTGATATTTCAACCGGATGAAAATTATGAAAAACCCCTGTATATGCAGGATGAGCTCGATGAATTGGGTTTAAAAGGTGATTCTTTACCGATACTGAGGAAGAAAATACCTCAAAAGGGAATCAACTTGAGTTGTCCTTTACTTACAAAATTTAGAAGAATGAAACTCAAAATTCTTAGAAGAAGGCGATCAAAAACTCAAAAGAAAAGGATTCAATACCGAGAATTATCATTTCTATACATCAAAGAGCGGGAATTGCCATATCAGTGGAACAAAAAGCGAAAGCGATCATATTATGCCAAGCGGAAAATCAACTTAGATAGTCTTATTATAATTTGCAATCCAAAGAGGAAGAGAATGAAGGAAGCAAAGAAGGCGGAAGCGAATATGAAAATACCAAATAAGCAAATGAAGGATCTCATTAAGGAATTCCAGTCTTTAAACATTACGAAGGAAGTTCCTTACCAAAATCAAGACAGGAGGCTTCTTTCTTATAAAGGAAGAAAAAAGGGTCGAGGAGTAAAAGTTAACAATGAGTTAGTTTCTTACCGTAGTCAAAATGGTGTGCCCTTCCCTTACAAAGGAAAGGTTAAGCTTGATTTAGAAACTTCAAAAGAATGGAATTTACTTATGCATGGAAAGTCACACGATGAAGATGAAGGTAATAGAGAATATTGGAAGCAAGAAAGATCAATTTTTTCAGGAAGAGTGGATGCTTTTATTGCTTGCATGCATAACTTTCTTGGTAAGCATACTTATGCTTTTTATCAATATTACCATGAACATTTTTATGATATGAAGTATACTGATGGTAAAATTATAAACTTTTCAGGAAATAGATCTTTTTTGCCTTGGAAAGGTTCTGTTTTAGATTCTGTCATTGGAGTATTCTTAACCCAAAATGTCTCGGATCATTTATCAAGGTTAGTTTTCATGGTTTAAATATATTTGATATGGTTAGCAGGTTAAATTTTATTAATTATGTTTCAATTTTTATTGTAAACAGTTCTGCCTACATGTGTCTTGCATCTACCTTTCCTATCAAAACTTTTTCTGAAGAAGGAAAAGAGAACATACCTCTATTGAAACATGAAAATTCCTCAGAACCTTGTACAACAAGTAATAGTTTAAACTTGGGGAATAAAAAACTATATTCTCCTGGTATGGTTTTTGGCAAGAAAAAGCCCATTTCTATAAAGAAAAAAGGTGATCAAACAGAGCAAGAGAGAAAGATGAAGGAAGATCAAGAAGCTGAGGAAGAAGACAAGCAATATTGGGAATCATTAAGAAGAGAGTACATACAATACTGCACACCACGAAATAATAATCATACTGACTCAGTTGATTGGGAAGCAGTGAGATGCGCAGACGTTGATAAAGTTGCTAAGGCTATTGAAGGTCGTGGTCAACACAACATGATTGCACTAAGAGTACAGGTCCAGTACAATTACGTTTTATATACTAATTAAATCGGATAGTAATTATGAACTTTTACGTATTTTTACTATTACTGCCACTGATTTTGTTTTTCTTTCATTATCTATAGGCTTTACTCAATATGTTGGTTGAAATGAATGGGAGCATGGATCTTGAATGGTTAAGACATGCTCCACCCCAAAAAGTAAAGTAAGTCTTATGTGTGATGACATCATCATCATCATTAAACCAAACATATATTATGAAGTGACAAGTACAATAAATTCTGTACATTATTTGCAGGGACTATCTTCTAAAAGTTTATGGGTTGGGATTGAAGAGTGTGGAATGCATAAGACTTTTAGCACTTCAACAAGTTGCTTTTCCAGTAAGAATCTACAAATACGCAAATGTTTAAGGAAGTAATTTTTTGGATTTATAGTAATGACTTTTATATGTACCATGCATTTTTCTTAGGTGGATGTAAATGTTGGAAGAATAGCAGTTCGATTAGGATGGGTTCCCCTTGAACCATTACCCGGATCACTTGAATTCCATATGTTAGATGCGTATGTGTTAGATTGTTTTTACTCTTTTTTATAAGCTAAACTTACCATCATATATATGAGGAAATTTAACTATCTTCCCCTCTTTATAGGTATCCGGTAATTGACATGGTACAACAGTATCTTTGGCCTCGATTATGTACTCTTGACCAACCGACACTGTAAGTACCACCTATTTATAATTTTAATTATAAATAGTTATCAACTTGCGGTAAACTTCTACATTATAGATAAATAATTCATTTCTCCATCCCTTTTTACTCTATATAGGTATCAGTTGCATTATCATCTCATCACATTTGGAAAGGTATTTGTCAATCCTTTAATCAATCCATTGATGAGTCATTAATTGTTCATTTTTCTTAAGAGAAAGAAAATTTAACTCATAACATATGCATGTTTTTAGGTATTTTGCACCAAGCGAAGACCCAATTGCAAAGCTTGTCCAATGAGAGGAGAATGTAAACATTTTGCAAGTGCAGATCCAAGGTATATACTACATTTGATCAAAAGTAAATGTGTATATGGTGCATTTGGAGAAAGATGAAGATAAAAGAAGTGACACCCATATTGATGTGATATAGGTCCACAAAACCCCCTTCTTCTTTTTTTGCTGTGAAGGTATGAATGAATAAATGTGAATAAATGTATGGGTCTGATTTGTATAATTTTGTGTTAGAAAATTGAGTGTTGAAATATAATATGTAATTGAGTATCTGTTGTTGTTGTTGTTGTTTTTTTTTTTTTTTCCTTTGGTATATATGCAGTCCAGTAGGGGTCTGATTTGTATAATTTTGTGCTTGAGTATTGACATATAATATGTGATTGACTATTTTTGGTATATATGCAGTCCAATGTTTGCCCTCCCTCAAAACAATGCTGATGGAAGGCCAAATAATATTAATGTAAATGATTGTGATCCTATTATTGAACTCCCTGCATCACCAAGCCGTGAAAATAACCTCCCTACATCACCGAGCTGTATAAATATCTTGGGTGAAATAGAAGATGTAGAAGGCTCTTGCAAGGGTGATGATTACTTTGAGGAGTTGTCAACATTAAAGCTTGATAAAGAACAACTGAAAGCAGGTGGCAATTACTTTGAACTAAATGACATGGAGAATTCAAATATGGTAGTTGCTTATGATCCAAATAGGGCATCTAAATTCATGCCAGAATTGAAATGTGTGACTCGTTTAAGGACAAAACGTATGGTGTAAGTTATTGACTCCCTTATAGCTCTGTATGAATATTGCTTCATAACGTTTCCTTGTGAATTTAACATCTGAATCAATAGCTTTACAATTTATTATTAACTTTCATTACTTCGGTCTTTGATTTCTTAATTGTTGAGACTTAGAAATACCAGTCTTCTAATTGCTCTTATGTGCTTTCTTTGATGAAGTTATGTGCTTCCTGATACACATCCTCTCTTAAATGGGGTAAGTAGGCCTTTTTTGTTTTAGAACAAAAGAAAAGTTTGTCATATAAATTATTTCTTCTTAATCTATAGTGTTTTTATTTTCAGTTCCCAAGGAGAGAGGATGACGATCCTTCTAACTATCTTCTTGTCATGTGGACACAAGGTGCAGTATTGTGAAAACGAATCAAATACATATAGTAGTTTGAAGAATTGAATGCATGTGCATTTTACCACGAATCAAATACATATATTAGTTTGAAGAATTGAATGCACGTGCATTTTACCACCCAATTGATTTGTAAAAGTTTATTTTATTGCTTTGTGTAAAATTAGGAGAGTTACAGGAAGAACCATGTAAAGCAGCTCAAAACCAAAGTTATTGCTTAAACAACCATTGTTTCTCTTGCGATAAGATTAAGGAAGAAGGCAATAGGACGGTACCAGGAACTATTTTGGTAAGTAAGTAAGATGTTGTATGGCTTAAACTCTAATTTTAATAATAATAAGTCAATGACAATCCATTTTAACCCCACAGGTACCTTGTCGAACTGCAACAAATGGGAGATTTCCACTAAATGGGACTTACTTTCAAGTTAATGAGGTAGATCATCTAAATTGACCTGATTATATACATTTCATCACGCTGAAGCTTTTGTAAATGTTTTGCAGGTATTCGCTGATGCCGATTCTAGTCAAAACCCAGTCGATGTTCCTACAAGTTTGTTGTGGAATCTTGATACTCGAATTGCATATTTTGGGACTTCAACATCCAATATAATAAGTAGTACGTACGCATCTAAGCACAATATAGATTTGATTGTGTACCTATATATGGTAAAAGCCTAATATTTGACAATCTTGTATCAAAGCAGATTCATCATTGGAAGAAATTCAAGATTGTTTTTGGAGAGGTAAGATGGCAATGATGTTGTTGAGTTTTAGTTAATTTATAATCAGAATGAGTTAAAATCGTGATGGTGGTGGGATTTGTACTTGATAGGGTTCCTCTGTGTGAGAGGATGGGATCGGAAGACAGGAGCTGCTAGGCCATTAGCGTATAGATTCCACTGCAAAACAGCAGATCAGCTTATAATGAAAAAGAAAAGGCAGAGAGATAATCAAGATTTGAAAGCTAATCATTCTGAGGAGCTCGGGCGTTAGAGAGATGATCAAGATTTGAAAACCTAATCAATCTGAGCTTCTTCCTATTATCAAAGATTAATTTAAGCATCATGTTGACTGTGATCTTGATATGATACTGTACTCTTGAGTCTCAAGACTTTCATTTATATTAGGGTTAATACATTCTTTTATTTATTAATTAAGCATCCTTTTCCCTATGCTGATTTTTTTATTTTAGGGTCAATACAATCTTTGGTTCTCAAATTTGTTCTTGTTTTGATTTTGCTCCCTCAAGTTTTATTTCATTTAAAACATTGGTCTCTATGATTTAATAAAAACTTGAACCATTTTTCTCCTTTAGAGACTAAAAGTCTAAAACTATGGTTTGAAACTTGAGAGACCAAATATTATGTTAGCCCTTTATTTTATTAACCATGTCTCAGTATAATTTTATTGAAGGTGTTGTTAGATTTTGCGGAATTCATTCAACAGATTTTGAGATATGTATGGATAAACGTATGTATGTATTAGTCAGATCAGACATTTATAAAGTTTATCAGATTGTGGTGAATAACTTATCAAGTGGGTGGCTTGGTAAGCAAGCTCCCAATCTTATATAAAAGCTAGTTGACTAATTTGAGTAAATTAAAAAAAGTTAGTTATGTTAGTTTTTTTTGTTTTTAATAAGGAGTTATTATTATTATTTTTTTTGATAAAAAAATTCTCAGAAAGGGATTGGGTTCACCCACAATCTAAGGGCAGGGTGAAATCTCCCATCCTCCTAGGTCATACTGATGTTGGGCAGGGCGAGCCTTCTATTACCCTCAAGCGTTTACCTAGGCACCCAGGAGTTAGGATGCCTCCCCTAATGCTTTGACCAACTCTAGGATTGAACCCCCTTGGTAAGAGTGTCTGACTCTTTTGCCAGTTGAGCCAAAGGACGAGTGGTAACAAATATAGGTTGGTTTTCCTAAAATGTTATCTTCTATCATGACTACCTTTAGATAGAAACTCCTTAATGTGTGCAATTAATAGGGATACTTTTGGAAAAAATATAAATTTGGGAGATAAAGTGGATTGGAGTCTTATACTTGAGACCAAATTCAAACCCAACTAACTCTTATATTAAGGAATGGAGGTAGTATAGTTATTTTAACTAATTCATTAGAATCAATAAATAGTGGTTAACTCATTAAGCATGTCTTAAATTGAAATAATTTTGGGAAAATTAGAATGAAGGACTTAGAGGAAAACATATTTATGGAGAAGGACCATAAAAATTGTAATTATTTAGAACGACCAAATATAAAAATATAAAATTAAAAGTACTAAAATGTCTCTAACAAATCTTCTACATTCCTTCTTACATTCTCTTCCCCCTTCTATTTTTAAAACTAATACAAAATTTTAAGTTTCATTAAATTCAACAATGGCTTTCTCAATTTTCACAACTTAATTATATATCTATGAAAACAAAATTACGCATTCTTCAATTGTACGAATTATATACTTTTTAAAATCAACAAAATTTTTAACTAAAAATGGAATTATATAGTTTTAATAAAAGTCAAGGTCTTTTATAATTTATCATATAGGTTAAACCAAGAAAATTTGTATGATTTATTTTTTTTTAAGAAGAAATTTATGTGGGTTAAAAATTCAGGTAATGTTAATAAAATTATAAAAAAAATCTAATTAACCTATTACATCCTAAAAATATGAAATAAGTTTAGTTTTTATTTTTATAAAAAGAGCTTAAAAATTGACATGAACGTTAATAATATAAATCAGGCAACTTGATAATATAAATTGGTGCAAAATAAAAATTAAGAAAAATGTGAGTTTAACAATTGTTAATTAAATAATATATTGTGTAAAAAAAATAGATATGATAATATCATGATGGGCAGTTTTAGTTTTAATTTTAGTTATTTTTTTAATTATGAATACAAGAGAAAATACATGACGATTGATTATGGGCAATTTAGTAATTTTAAATTTATATTATAATGTTAGGTCCTCCTAAGTAATTATAATTTTTATGGTCCTTTATAATAAACATTATTTTCTCTTGGTCCTTTATTGTAGTTTTCCCATTAATTTTTAACTTTTCTATATTGAATGAGGTTTTGAAGGAGAATGAAAAATATAAATAAACAGCCCTATTTAAACATTAATTATAAGTGTAAAATTGAGAAATAAGTATTAATTATTCTCTAAGTAACTTTTACTTTGAACCAAACAATTATTCTAGAAGCGCTTTACGTACATTATGGACTGGAAGGAGTAGGGTGATTATATTTAATTTCTAATAACCTTTCTTACTGCGATATGTTGGTTGATCTGCGCAATGCCATATTTCAAACAAAAGAATCAAAGATCCAAACCATTGCACAGACCAACTTAAAACCTAATTGGCCCAATTCCACATCATAATCCTTTTCCCTTACAACTAACAACTTGCCTAATTCTTCGGATATAAGCAACTAAATGAAAATATTGAATTTTAGTTCATATGTAACAATTTGTTCTTTACAGTTTTCCCTCCATTAAATGCCATCATTTTTTTCAACCACTAAAGTCAAATGGATCTTAAAAAGAATACTTAAATGGTACTGAAAGAATACTTCAGGATACTGAAAAATAATTCATGATCTTAAAAAGTTATTTTAGATCTTGAAAAAATATTGTAAAGTATATTTTTAGTATCAGTTGGTACCTGAAATATTTTTTCAAGATCCTAAAATGATTTTTCAAGAACATGAAGTATATTTTTAGTGCCATTCAATATCTTTTTAGTACCTGCTGGAATATAAAAAGGCACAATGTGAGTGTTTTGCGCCAAAATGGCACTGTTTTAAGCAAAGAAAGGCAGCGGACGCTAGTTCGCAAAGGATGCAAGCCCGCATCCATATTATTGTTCCTTGTACTCTTACATGAATAGTAAAAACCCATGCAATTTACTATAAGGAAAAGATTTTGACCTTTACTTCTATAAGAAAAAGAAAAAGATAATAAATTACCCAATATACATGTGTTGAGAGATGAGTGAATGGTGAAAACGGCAATAAATTTGTACTTTTGTTTAAAGTAAAGGACACCAATTTAAAAGCAGCTCGTCTAGAATATTATGAAAGATAGAGAAAGAGAATGACACTCAGAAATATACAGAGCTTCTTCCTACGAGATAAATTTGATGGAAACTCTCAAATATCATATATTCAATAATGACCAAAAGTACATATGATATATATAGACACATATGTAGATGACAAGATCGCATGAACTCTCTCACTGGGAAATCCTGAATCTATTGTGATTTAGATTTGGAATTACGGTCCTAATTACTTAAAGATACTAAAAGTACATGATGATGATGATGATGATGATATTCGTAGTAATAATAAGATATTATTCTTCACTCCCCCTAAAGTTGGCGCATGTAGATTGACAATGCCCATTTTGCTTCTGAAGTACTCGAATTGAATTTTCCCTAACGCGAGTTGCTCCTTCGTCTAAATCTTTGTAGGTTCTATCCATTGGACCTGTTCTTTTACAAAATAACAATCCATTTCAACAAGCTTCTTTCGTTCATGAAAAACTAGATTCTTAGTGATGTGTAGAGTTTCCAAATTGTCACAATACAGAGTAATTGTCAAACCCCTTTAATATTTCAACATTTATCAGAGAATTAATACACAACTTAGTGGGAAAAACAAAAATAACATATATATACTGATATAAAATACTTGATTACTAGGAATCCCCACAGTGTCTATACATAATATTTACAAATTTCAAAATTCTGCTACAAAGCTGTAGATAACCAACATCCATAACTGAATGGGACCAAAACCCTCACTTGTCGGTATTGACTACCTTGCTATTGGAACCACGTCCGCCGCATTGTTCGCGACCTAAACTAGTGGAAGTTTTTGAGATTCAAATGAATCTCAGAGTAACAGTTAATCTCATATAAAATTCATGCATAGTATATAGTAGTCAACTAATAAACACATTCAATATTCAGAGATAACAAGACAAGCAGCATTGACTGCAAATATAGGACCCAATTGGTCTATTCCCATAGCACTGGGTATTCAACTAGGTATTAGCCCTTCTCATATGAATGCTTAATAGGGTTCGTGACCCAAGGACCCACTAGTCCATTAGACTATCCTGTGTTCACAACACATTTCACATAATGGTCCGCACATGGATATAAAATCATACATAGTATGTGTAACACCCCATTTTTCAAAAGCGGCATTATATATTTTTATCAGAGTAGAGCATCGGAGCAAGTAAGAGAGTAAGTAACTGATAAGTATGTGGCTACAAACTAGTTGCGGTGTATCCGGTTGGATATGATAATAGCGGTACATTTATCCCAATATTTCAAAATAATATACAGCCCAAAATAAAAACTCCGGCCAAGTCTTCACGCGTGCTGCTTACCCTTGTCATCGGCCCTCGGCCCTCTAGACCCTGAAGCTATGGTAAGTGCTGAGGTCCAATACCCATCGGACCTCAGGTAACAGTTAACCTCATGCTCAAGTATAACAATATATGTATGACAGACATTTATAACATTACAGCATTAACCAATACATAGCACATAGCAGATGTAAGGTTACAACAATACATAAGCACACAATAGATGTAATGTCAACAAAACAATAGTACATAGCACACAACACATGTAAAGTCATCCACGTTTGCACTAACCAGTGCCACGACGGCCCCTCGTGTCCTCGGTGCTAGGAAAACTCAACGGCATTATTAAAACTATAACCCGTATAAAGCTGAATGTATAAACAGTGACCTAAGATAGAGTCTTGGCCATGGTGCATGACCCAAGACCAAGTCTTGTCTATGACTCTATAAAATCATCTATCACATATAAGCATACAAGACACATCAGAGTTAAAGTTACAGTACGCGTCCGTATCGTAGTCCGTAGAGCTTAGCGGTACGTTCGTCTGTCGGTATGTCTATTGGATAGCCTATAATAGTATTCACCGCATTATTTCCTTATAAATAATATCCTAAGAGATATTTTAGCCACTATTGACCCTTTTACCCCTGGTGAATTTGTTATTCCATTTATATCCTTTTATTTTCTAAAAACGCTGATTCAGTATTTCTGGGCAGATTTCTTGATAACTTTCAAAAATCATAATTAATTCCACAAAAATGAAAATGAGGTTCCGTAAAATTCCTCAGAAACCTTAGCATGTCTATTTTTGAGAAACAATAATGGTGTTCTTTGGAAACATGTGAAGCATTCCCAGTTTAACGTTTTTCAACCCTTGCCAGGAATTTTTCCAGAAAACGTAGCCTATCTTTAGGAATTTTTAACTCCTTGTACAAAACTCAAAATTCTACACTCTAGGTATATTTGGAAATCCTTAGATGTCTACTCTAACCATGAAAAATTTAAAAATTTTATAAATTTATCTTCTACATAAAATTATGGCCTCAACATTGCTGACTCCAGAAAAACTTCTAACCGTAAATTTTATCAGAATTTCACTACTTTGATCTTCGACTTCCAAGAATTTTGCTCCACCATATTTTCCACCAAATTTTCGAAATAAACTCATTTTTAACCATACAAACATGAAAACAAAACTACTCTTGAAGATTAAAGATCAAAATACAATTTAACTATGAATTTAAAGACTATAGCTCAAGAACTCACCTTGAACTTGCTTCTACTCCTTCAAACTACTCCTCACTCACTCTCTACTCTTTAGAAATCACCTCTTGGAGATGATTTGGTGTGAAGAATGAAGTGAGGGGTGCTCTCTATTTATAGTGAAAATCCATGAACCTCATCCTTTGGATTGTTTTCCTCCATCAATGGTCCATATGGTTTGGTCTTTTTGAAGACACAACTTTGTAGTTCAAAGATTCTCATTGGCTAATTTAATTACAAAGGATTTGGCTTATTTTTCCTTTATTTTCCCTCTTCAATTCGTCCCCCCCCCCTCATCCTCTTCCATCCCCATTAATTCTCTTATCCTCAAGTACCCTATCCTCTTCCAACTTTGTTCCCTCAATTATCCCATGTGTCTGTTATTACAATATAAACAATTATTCTCCTTCTTTCTCAACAAGCAATCGATCCCCTCCCTCTCTTCTTTGGCTTTTCAATTGTGTTTTCTTTGAGTCTCATAAATGAAAACCCAAGCTTCCTATTGGTTCTCTCAAATTCACATGGATTTATCTTATTTGTGTGACTTACTAAGACCATTAGGTTTAGCTTTATTAGATTTAATCTTGGCCTTCCACTTGTGTTAGAAAAATCCTACTTACTATTGAGGATTTTTATCTCAAATCACATGTGCTCTTAATTATATTATTGTTTAATCTTTCCCTCTCTCTCCCATGTGATTTCGTCCCACACTCTTGACTTGGGGGGATGGATGTTTAATCTTAATTATCATCCCTTAGTGTAGTGTTTTAGATGTTATTAGGTATAATTGTCAAAGTGTGATTGGTTCTTAGGTTAATTATGCTCATTAGTAATTCATTTTCATGCTAATCAAGAATTCATATTGGTCCTTGATTTTTAATTAATTTAATACATCCCTAATTGATGCCTTTTAATTTTCCATTTGATTAATTATAAAAATTTAAACAATCATTTTAATTATTGTGAATTTAATTACCCATTAATTGTTGTTAATTTCCTTTAATTTGTTTAAGTATTTTCATAACATTATCTTGCTCTTTTTGATTATTTAAGAACTATAGTTTAATATGATAATTATTTTGTATTTTATGATCCTTAAATGTGGTCTTAAATTTAATCTTTGGTTTATTTAATTCCAAGGAAAAATTGCCTAAAATTTAATTAATAATTTACACAATTTGAGACAACATATTCTCCTTTATTTAATATGTATTATTTATAATAAATAGGAATTTTAGGGTATTACAATATGTGAGAGAAGAACTACTACTTGATGGTCTTTCCAATTTTTGAATTCGTTCCCAGTCCTCTAGTCGTTCCAACAAATGTCGAATCTTATAATTATACATTCACGGACGGGTTATTACTTATCCAAACCCTTCCTAATCTCAAAGTACTAGGGGTTGTTATCTTTAATATTATTGCACTATGCCCAACATGTGGCTAAAGGGCCTACATCAAATCCAAGTGCTTATTTTAACCTTTGGAAGTTAACTTTACTACCAATTGCCCTTACTTTCTCATTTTCGTTCAAAAGTCAAAAGCTAGCAGAGTTTGAAATCAACTTCGAAAATTCTATCATTATGTATAGATATCCAATTACAGTGATTTTAAAGGCTATGTGATCTTTATTAAGTCTATATTTAGGAAAAATGCCTCCCACTATCAAATACACAAACACTATTCCAAAATTATCATTCAATCCTCCTTGGTCTAGAAAATGTTCCATTTTCAATACCAAATTTAAAAAATTCATAACTCATGGTATACTGATCCAAATGACCTATACAACCAATCGAATTAAAACTTGATAAGTCTACTTTCAATATGAAAAAGTATCATAGCCATTAGATATCATTGGGAAAACAAAAACACATCATAAACATACTGCCTTCCAAAAACCCTAATCAACCAACACTAAAGCAAATTTCTATTTCAACTCTAATCCTTCTATAATCAATTGCTCATGTTTATCCTACACAAGTTATCATTTTAAACTCATTGGAAGCATCAAAATGGATCAAATACATTTCCTTCTAACAGCCCAATTCTATCCGAAATTAGGGTTCCAAATAAATAATTCACTAATTCACAATTTATTCACCAAACATGCTAGGTCATATGCTTCCAAATCAGAATATAACCAGATTTATATGAACAAATCATCATGAAACCCCAAGAACCCTACTTGCCTAAAACATTGGTTTTCTCAAAACATTCAAAAATTCAGCAAAACCTCAAGTCAATCAGTTTAAAATGAAGTTTACGCTTACCTTATCATGATTCTGCAATCACTTTGAAAATCCGGTAGCACCTCGTCTAATTAGTTGGCACAAAACATCCCCAATCAGAAGAGTAAGACCATAGGATTGAATGTCTCAATGAGTAGAACAACATTTGTGATGGGTGTTTTTGGATTAGAGGTGGTTAACTAGGAGTTTTTGGCTAGTTTGAGTTTCTATCTCTTTTTTCATTTTTCTTCACCATTTTTGGATATTTTTCAAGCTCTCTCGCTCTCTCTCTTGCTTGGCTGGTCCGAATATGGTTGATGGAAATGAGGATGAAGTGGTGCTAATATTGAATAAATGGGTCCATATTTAATTATTTCACATTCTACCAATTACACTTATCCATTTGTTACTTTGACTTTTCCTTCTTCCTCTTTCTTTTCCCAATTTCTCTCTTCTTTCTTTTTCTCTCCATTTCTTCTTCCTTTTGACTGAACAGAAAGTGACGGACATGAAGGAGAGGTGGTGGTGTCTAATTGATCCATGTTTGACTTCTCCAAATTTCCACCTCCATTTGCCCCTTTATTTCCCTTTATTCTCTTCTCTTTTTCCTCTCTTCTTTTGACCGGAACTTTAAGGGTCTTGGAGATGACTATATGGTATCTAATATTAATCTCCATCTTTCTTGAATGTTTGGCCAAAGTTAGAGTTCAAGAAAGTGACAAAAGATGTTGTGTCAATATATGGTGGTGTCCTGAAGAAGTTACCAAGTTAATTTATTCTTCCCCTCTTTCCTCATGTATGACCAAAATTCACTCTCAAAAAGGGAAGTTAATTTGCTTTTCATTCTCATAATTACTTCTTAGTTTTGAAGAGCAAATCTTGGCCCTTCATTTTGTCTTACAATTTTAACCTCAGGACCAAGTGGCAAGTGTCTCTTTTGCCCTTGATTATGGCAATATTAGGGTAAAGGTGCAAAAATACATATGTGTTTTACCCTGAGGAGCGGCCAGCACCAAATGCTTTTTTAAAGTGCAAAACTACACATGAACTTTCAAAAGTGGGGCAAATATACCATCACAGTTAACTTTTCTTAACAGATGTTAAGTGCCTTACAAAAATACCAAAATGCCCCTCACACCATCTCCCTCTCAACCTTCATCCTCTTCCTTTGCAACTCTCTCTTTTCTATTGAAGAACAAGAACAGTGACCTTCATTCAACCCTCAAGAACACATCATCCATAAACTCAAATCAAAATGCAAAGAGACCCAAAACCATCGGTGGAAGAAGATGGAAATCAATCGATGTTTACACAAACTTGTATAATCAAAGCAAAAATAATATCATATATACACAAATCTCTCCATATCATTTTAAATTCATTCGGTGAAAATTTGATATTTTGAAGAGGGGGATCGAGAAGAAGAAGAATCCAAAAGCTAGACAATTTCATGGAAGAAATCGGAAGGCACGAGAACCGAGAGGAATCAAAGAAATCAAAATAAAAAATAATATCGAATCTTGAACCGAGAGAAAATGGAGAAATCAAAATCGAAGCGAAGTAGACTACATCGGATCGAAGTCAAAAAAAGTTGAGTGCTTGGATCTGAAGTCGACGGTGGCGGCAAGGCTTGATAGAGAGGGGAGCATCTTAGAAGGAGCTCAACTTTTCTTTAATCACCACAATTTCAAATTTAAAAGAGAAAGGGAGCCTCTTGTTCTGGTTCTAGTTTTGATTCTGTTCGCTGGCAAATATGTCCTTCTCGTTGGAGAACTTGGAGGTTTCGACTTGAAGCGAGTCAAGTCGTTGGAGCGGTCTTCCTTCTCTCGGACTTGTAGACTCTTGAGTCGGTACCTCAAGGAAAAGGCAGCTTCAGAGATCTTTGTCTTGGAATGAAATGCAACATCAATCAAACTAGTATGCTTTGATTTTCCAAAGATTTTAAGTTTTTTTCGCTTCGCCTTTTCCTCTTCCTCGAAAATATCGAATGTTGCTTGTTCGTTGTTTGAATCCCCAGAAAAAGAGGATATAGAATTCCTTTTCTCTTTTCTCACAACCATGTCACGTCCCTTTTCTCACGTGATAATTTGGTCAAGGATGAGGCATGGATAATTTCAACTTCCTATCCTTGACCATTACTTTCTCGATTCTTGAGTAGTCTAATAATTGAAATGGAAACTCCTTTCCATCATAGTATGGCCATACATTTCTCAGACTCACTCATCGAGGGGCCCAGTATTATCTCTCTACAAATGTAAGGGACAAATTCTATCTTGACCATTCATATTCCTCTGCATGAAAACCACTGATCCCGATCATAGCCTTTATCATCACCCAGTCAAAGGTGACTTTTGACTAGGTCAAAGATTAGTGACTCATCATGTAGGAATCTATGATAATCTCAGGTCAAAGGGCATTGTGACGTGGTTATACATGAGAAAAGCTTATGACTAAATCCATGCAACTTTCTCATAGTGGGTTGGTCCAACACCTTGTACTCTTACAAGTGCCTATGACTTTGATTCATATCTCCATACCTCATCAAAGTCATACTGGTCTTGTTTCATCTTCGCTCCCGCGTAGATGACTAACCAGGACATTTAGGATAATCGATAAGATATATCCAAGGATACAGTTATCACTATAAACATGCAAATGAAATGATAACAAAATGGAGAATACTTTAAATGACATTAATGTGTAAAGTACAATGACTTGCCCCTAGGGCATAATTTCCAACACCACACATACACTTAAATCAACTGTCATTTGTCGGGTCTCAGTAGGCGTGCCGCAAACTCGAGTAAGCACTGATAAAGTATCTTTAATAAAGAATGTCATGATGGCTAATGTTGACACAACTTTTGTGTGGGCATCTCCCAAACACGCCACCTAGCGTTTAAGTTTATGAAATCCACCAGTCTCCAGCCTAGTCATGAACTTACTTTCTGAACGCCAATCCTTGGACACATATCAACGCAAGACCTAATACATGAGATTAAAGATCAATTGGTCCTTCCATGACCATTAAATTTCAGACAAATGGAATAAAGAAAAGAAGAGAAGAGAATAAAGGAGACTAAAAGGGACAAATGGGGGAATCTTATTGGAGGAATTTGTATGTGATCAAATAAGGATTAGGTGTCCAACTTGACACCATCTCACTTCCGTTTTTGTCCCATTTATTCGGTCAAGTGAGTAGGAAAAAAAGAGAACAGATAAAGTTAGAGAAAAGAAGTGGAATAAAGGGGAAAAAAATAAAGGGGCAAATGGAGCATTCTCATTGGTGGAAATTGGATGAAATTCAACATGGTTTAATTGCACAATTTAACACCACCTCCCCTCCCTTTTTCTCGTCACATTCCAAGTCCCTTTTTCTATCACATTTTGGCCAAGCAAGAGGAAGGAGAGACATAGCTTAATTCATGCCAAAATGGAGGTGAAAATGGTAGAAGGGAGACAAATATAAACTAGCCAAAATCTCCCACCAAGCCACCTCAAATCCAAGAACACTATCCACAAAATTTGTTCTACTCATTGAGAGCTTCAATCCTATGGTCTTAGTTTTTTTTATTGGAGAAGTTTTGTATCAACTAGTTAGACGAGGTGATGCTAGATTTCTGAATCGATTACAAAATCACGATAAGGTAACACTACTACAAAATTCGCTTTTTAGATCAAAGAAAAATTGTTTTTTAGACCGGTTCTGGATTCGGTCTCAATACAGTCAATCTTAAAAGTTTGTTATTTTTTAGACCAGTTGAGCAACCGGTCTTAAAAAATACTTTTTAGATCGAACTTTTAAAATATGAGGTCTTTAAAGTCTGACTTTTAAGACCGGATTTTAAAAAATATGAGGTCTTAAAAGTCTTGCTTTTAAGACCAGATTCTTAAACATCCGGTCTTAAAAGTAAGTTGGCCTAAAAAATCCCCCCTTTCCAGTAAAGCCACAACCACCATCCAAATTGGATAACACAACCCCGTCATTACAGACCTCCTCCTCCGTAAATAGTGGCCATTAACATCGGACAATGGCAATAAATTGCTTATCATTGCCTATAGTTTTCCAATATTCGAAACTAGCAGGCCTCTTGTTATCTATATGGCCCTTTCTATGGCTAAAGAAATACCTCTTTTCTTTGGAATCAAGGACACCTACAGTCACCAAATTCAAAAGACCATTAGGATTCAATTTAGGAAAATGCCCAAACAAGAGAAAGAGTAAATCATTAGGTCTTGGAAAGACATTGTTAATTCTCAAATATTCTGACTTTTGACCCAAAAAATAAAACCGTGAAAACAGATTTGGGGGGAGAATAGTAGCGAGGGTGGTGGCGAATGCATCGATGTTAGCGAACATATTCAATTTAATGATCGAGCGATAGATGGCTTCCGACAAAGCAAAGCTCAATGACGAAGAAAAGACCAAATTGTGGCTTCAATGACATCTTATTTCCTTTGGCTCTAGTCTCATTGACAAGCTCAATGGAAGAGGGAAAATGAAAACAGTAGGTCACTCCAAATCCAGTCATCAGCGCTCACTCTTCCTGCTCCAATAAGATGACCCACAAGTTCTAGTAGACTTACTCTTCCCTTTCTCTCCCTTTCTAACTGATTCTCGTTGCGATGAGGAATTCGCTCATTGCAATTCTGTGGAGATCCGAGACAAAGGAGCGATATATTCCTCAAAACTTGTCGAAACTCTTCCCCGTATTCTTCGCCAGGGTTCTTCTTCAATGGCCAAGCCTTACCTCGGGCATGATGTTCGTGAGGTCACCATGACAGCAAAAGGCAGTACTCGGTGGAGTCAAGAGATATTGGCATGTCCTCTCAATTAGACAAAATTCTAAAGGCAACATAAGAATTGAAATCATATCGAGGGGTGGGTTCACATAGGGACGAAGAAAGTGCCGCAAAATTCAATTTTTGGCTCGATGAAGAGGTTTGAATGAAAATCTTTTAGATTGATTATGATAAAAATGAAGTCTTAAAATTCAATCTTTAGACCGGGTTATTTGTAACAATCGGTCTTAAAAGCAATAGACATTTTATTTTATTTTTTATTTTTAACTTTTAAACCAGTTATTTGTAACAGGATGTCTTAAAAGTAATTGACATTTTATTTTATTTTTTATTTTTAACTTTTTAAACTGGTTATTTGTAACAATAGGTCTTAAAAGTAATAGACATTTTATTTTATTTTTAAGTTTTAACTTTATAGACCGGTTATTTGTAACAATAAGTTTTAAAAGTGATAGACATTTTATTTTATTTATTTTTTACTTTTTAGACATGTTGTTTGTAACAATAGGTCTTCAAAGTAATAGTCATTTTATTTTATTTTTTTTATATTTAACTTTTTAGACCGGTTATTTGTAACAACGGGTCTTAAAAATAATAGACATTTCATTTTATTTTTATTTTTAACTTTTTAGGTCTTTTGTTTGTAACAACGGGTCTTAAAAGTAATGGACATTTCATTTTATTTTTAACTTTTTAGACCTTTTATTTGGGAAACCGATCTAAATAATATCTTTTAGACCTCATATTAAAGGAACTAGTCTAAAAAGGTGTTCATATTTACTGAAGTCATCGGTCATACTTCTTAGACCTAATCCTCTATACCCAGTCTAAATGTGGCAGTCTAAAAACCCTATTTTGTAGTAGTGTAAGCCTAAGCTTTGTTTTGAATCAATTTACTTGAGTTTTTGATGATTTTTTGAATGTTTTAAGGAACCCTAAAATTTCGGCCAGTTGGGGTTCCTAGAGTTTTCATGATGTTGTGTTCATATACATCTGGTTATATGATGATTTGGAAGCATATGAACCCAGTTTAGTGGATAAATTGTGAATTGGTGAATTGTTATTTTGGAATCCGAATTTCGGTAAAAAAACAGGGCATAAATAAGGGCTATGAATTTTCTGATTTTAAGGTCTTTAATGGACTCCTTGGGAAAATTTGTGTAGGATAAAGATGGGAAAGTGATTTTTTAACGATTAGAGTTGAAAATAGAATTTTGTATAGTGTTGTTAGATTAGGGTTCCTACGTGGCAGTCTGTTTGTGACGTATTTTTTACTGACCAAATGAAATCTAATGGCTATGAAACTTTTCAAAATAAAAGTAGACCTTTCAAGATTTAATTTGATAAGTCATATAGGTCAATTGGATCTGTATATTATGAGTTATGAATTTTTGAAGTTAGGTATAGAATCTGGAACTTTTTTAGACCAATGAGAATTGATTGATAATTCTTGAATAGTGCTAATTTATTTGACAGTGGGAGGAATTTTTCCCTAACATTATACTTAACAAAGGTTACATAGCCTTAGGAATCACTACAATTAGACATTTGTACACAAAGTTATGAATTTTCAAAGTTGATTGAAAATTTTCCCAACTTTTGACTTTTGAACGAAAATAAGAAAGTGAAGGTAATTGGTAGTAAAGTTAACTTCCAAGGGTTAAGATAACTTGGAGTTAATGTAGACCTTTTAGCTACATGATGGGTTTAGTGTAATAACATGAAAGATAACCAACCTTAGTATCTTAAGATAATTAAGAGTTTGGATAAGTAATAACTCACGGTTCTTTCACATATTATGTATGCATTTATATGCATGCGTAAACTATTGTGATATATGTGTTGTGAATGTGAGATAGGTAGTAGGGCCTACTAGGCCAATGGATCCTTAGGTGATGAACTCTATTAAGCATTCAAATGAGAAGGTCTGGTGCCCAGTTGGATATCCAACGTTGTGGGAATGGACCGGTTGGGTCCTATATTTGTAGTCAATTCTACATGTCATATTTATCTCTGAAGGTTGAATGTGTTGTGTTATGGTTGACCACAATATTCTGTGTAATATTTTATGTGAGTAATTAACTGTTACTATGGGATTCATTTAAATCCCAGCCCTTTTCACAATTTTTTTTTGAAGTGGTCAGCATGATGACACGGTTCCCAGTGTAACATCTCAATTTTTCTAATAGTAATTAATTGCTATTAGGATATGACACTAGAAAGAAAATTAGTTTTTTGCGACGGAAAAAATCCGTCACAAAAAAGGGTTTTTCGGTCACAAATTTAGTTTGTCACGGATTAGGTTAGTTGCAAAAACCCTCATCGCAATTGCGACGAAAAACCAATTTTCTGTCATAAATTTCAAAATTTGCGACGGATATGGAATCTGTCGCACATCCAAAATTTGCAACGGAAATACACTCCATCACAAAATTGCAGAATTTGCGATGGATTCCAAATCCGTTGCAAATTTCAAAATTTGCAACGGATATAGAATCCATCGCAAATTTCAAAATTTGGAATCCGTCGCAAAATTACGAAATTTATGACGGATTCCATATTCGTCGCAAAATCACGAAATCTGCGACGGATATGGAATCCATCGAAATTTTATCATTTTTTTAAAAAATAATTTTTTAAATTTTTTATTTTAATTTTTTTTTAAAAATTGCATAATAAAATTAAAAAAAGCTATATACCATAAAAATATATATAATAACAATCATAGAGAGTTTACATAGAGA
Organism: Acacia acuminata; assembly: GCA_019022655.1. Classification (NCBI taxonomy): domain Eukaryota; kingdom Viridiplantae; phylum Streptophyta; class Magnoliopsida; order Fabales; family Fabaceae; genus Acacia; species Acacia acuminata. The sequence goes on along the minus strand of JAFJYI010000257.1, from coordinate 65,883 downwards.
AAACAAAATATAAATGATAATGTTGCAAAGAACATGTACTAAAAAGTAGTCTAAGCAATGACATGGTGATCATCATCACCAAGAGCCGACTTCGTACCCTTATTTTTCATTAAGGACATGAGTTGAAGTAGCATCTGCCTTACCATCTTGCATGTCTCTTGGAGCTCATTTGCTATCTACATTTGTATCTGCTTTGTTTGGCTCAGCTCAGCTACTTGCTCCTGTTCATCTCATTTGCAAAAACATTAGGAAATACGTTTATTTTTTGTACTTCATTTAAATGGACCAGAGAATGAAAATGTAACAATCAATATCAAATGTATTACGTTTACCTGTGAAACACCTCCAATGCTGGATGAGGAGTGCTTCATTTGCCTAAGTCGGCTGGCAAAGGCACCGTACCCAAAGATTCTACCTTTGTTGTTAAATCCACCTGCAGCCTTAATGAATAGACTCTCGTTATCGGATTGAGAGGATGCAAGGTCAATCTCACTCGTGAGTCCTGTCTCTGTGTCGACTTCGATAGGTTTCCTACAAGCAAAAAAATACATCACAAATAAGCCATGTGAAATGAAATAAATATGTTGGTGTCTGAAATAAAGAATAAATGCAATAAATGTTTCACCGCTACTTGCTACGTCTTGGCGTTAATCTAGCACCTCTCACTCCCTTCGATCTGGCGGTAATGGGTCCGCTCAAAGGCAATCCAATCAAAATCTTCTGCAGGAACTTCCTCAGACAGTGCATGCAAACATAAATGATTACCGTTAATTAATTGTTTCAAAGTACAAAATATTGAATACTTAAATAGAAAATAACGTGTACTCACAATTTTTCGTTTATGCTCACTCATTGGAATGGAGCCGCTAGCATATGAAGGTCCTTCCATTTTGGCCCTATTTTGCTTATTTTTTGACTTCTATTATTAAATCTCTCATCGGCGGCCCATTTTTGAAGTAATTGGTCTACAATCTCAGGTTGAATCCAATCTTGCTTGCCCCTATGATGAGCACAAATTATGCCATGTTTTCCCTGTGTTAAATGACAGAATTGAATAGTGAATGTGAGCTTAATTGTGTTAAACCAAGGCAAAAAGGCATTAATTCATTATACAGGGAACATGAGGTTGTATTTCACACAAATCCTCAACATGCGCTAGGAAAAGAACAAGTTACAAGGAATTATGAGAAGATCGTGTGTTAAAGCTGATACTATGCTATAGCATCCAGACAGCTTATCGGAATGCAATAGAAGAGATCTTTGAAGCTATAGCAAAGTAAAGGACGCGATGCTATGCGGCATATGTTCTAATATTTTGTCAAGATTGTTTCAGGAAATATTGCAAAGGTCGAGAAAAGATAGGTAGATTGCTGACGTAATGGAATAGAATATGCGGAGGATCGAAACTAAAAGATCCGAAGAATCCACAGGATCAGCAGAATCAATCTACTACGATCAAAAGATACGATGGATCTCGACAGATTAGGAAGGCCCAGCTCGCTGGAACTTATGCCGCAAGAAAGTTTGGTTATATAAGGAAACAGCAAGCCAACCCCAAGAAGAGGTCGAGTCGTTGAGAGTCTAAACTAATTCACATTCGGCCAAACTCGAAAGAAGAGAGAGAGAATTCACGAGGCACAAGAACTCCAAGAGAACCCATCATCCTTCCTTGCAGTAAGATGGAGAGAAGAAGATGTGGAGTGGTGACGTGACAGGGCTTCTTCCACGTCGTCGGAACTTCGTCGAGCTTTCTGTTTTCTTTTATTTTAATCTTTTGATCATGGGTCATTTTGTTGTTATCTGTTTTGTATTTCCCTCGTCAGTCATGAACTGAATTTCCTATGGCTGAACGAGGATGATTCTTTAAGTTTTGAATGAACCCAGTTGCTAGTTCTTAATTCAATAAATTCAATTTGCTTATCAGTGCATTAATTAACTGGCCGATTAGCGGAAGCTAAGGGCTAGATTTGTGGTCTTGGCTTACTGGAAAGGAGTCGGGGTTAGACCTCGAGAAACTTGATGATTGCTAGGCGGTGGTGCAAGGCTTGACCTATTATTGTAGGCTTCAGGAATGGGTCTACCGCTCATAACCACTACACCCTGTTTTGTAATGTTGATCTAACTAGAAAATTGCCATAGGCATATGGAAGGAGTAAAGTTAGCATTAGAAGTATCGGACGCGGAAGCTTTGATAGACTATAGTGGTGGGTTAACTAAATAGCGTTGTAGTTAGTAGCTATGCTGTAGCATTGCGAAAGCTGTGCAGTATAGATGCTATAGCAATGGGTAAAGCAACTGGGGGATTGAGCTGCTTAAGGATGAATGGGTCATAACCAACCGTATATCTCCTTGTCCAGTGGATCTCAACATTTCCATATTTGTCTACTTTTGTCCCACAGGGATTGTTATCAAACCACTCACATTTAAAAGGGTCACCACATTGTCCCACTAGTAATGCAGCTGAATTATGTCAATTAACTTCCCGTAGTAGTCGCCCTTGACCTCGTCAACTTGGCCACCTCGACAACATACACCGTAATTGCAACATAATGTATTTGCATTCGCTTCAGTAGTTGCAAATCGATACCCATTGATTACATATTTTTTGCACTGGGTAACAACTATTGCAGCTCCATAAGATAAACTCTACGCAACTTCATTGGGATTTGATGGATTTTCCATGAAGTAGGATCGGAACCATTGAGGAAAGTTAGAGTTCGTGAATTGATCAACTTCGAAATCCGACATCAAAGGATTTTTCGATCGGACCCAATTAGAGAAGTAACTGTAACAAAAAAAATGAAATTAATACTTTAATACTTACCGTAACAGTAAAAATAAAAGAAATCTTACTTTAAGTACAAGGCAGCCTCTTCACAGTTGTTTAGAATGTACCACTCCGCTACTCGCTTATCACTTCCTTCCAGAGTTGACTTAACATGTTTTCCCATGACTCGGCCTAGAAAATTAAATATTGATATCTGATCACTCGTATCACCGCCATCATCGTTGCGAGGTACCCCTCTCCATCTTGATGTCATTTCTGGACGTTCATTTTGGATTGACAGTTCTGGTTTTTCATTTCAAATTACTCAACTGATTTTTGGTTCTTTATTCCAAACCGTTTCATTGCAATTTTGGGGTCTGTTCATTGTTTTTGGCATTCATCTATGATCACCAAGGTTCTGCATGTAATACCCAAAATTTCTTGTTGGTCTTAAATACAATATTTTGATAAATAGAGTCTATTTAATAGGTGAATATGTGGTCTCAAATTTTGAGACATGTTTATTTTATTTTCTAGGCAATTTTTCCCCTAGAATTAGAATAGCCAATAAGTTAAGAAATTATATTAGGTATCATAAAATACCATAAAATACCACAAATACCATATTAAAACTATGATTCATATGGAAATGAAAATACCTAGACAAATTTAGAAAAAACAATGTCCATTAAATTAACAACTAAACCTTCACTAAATTAAGAAAATTGTCCAAGGTTTCATAATTGATTAAAGAGCCTTAAATACCTATTCTCATAATTTATTGAGAGATTAAACTTTCTAACACCTTATAATTAATAAATAGCTCATGTCTAATTTATAAAAGACCATAAAAAATTACCAAGACACTTGAAATAATTAAGGGCAATTTTTAATAATTAATGAGCAATTAAAACTACCCTAATGGAATATTTAGATAATTATTCAGCAATTAATATTAAAATAGCCATTGATTAAAGGTGTATTAGCCTAATTAAATGTCAAGAGCTAATAAGGGAGTAAGATTTAGCATTAAATGAATTGTTAGCAATCATAAAACACTTCTTGAACCAATAATATAACAATCAAGAGATGATTAAGCTTATAATTAAGTTGTTAATCAAGAATTAATCAAGAGTTGAAAAAGTCAACAATTGCAACAAGATCTAAAGGTCAAGAATTAATTTCATAAAGATTATCTAAAGGCCCTAATTAATTCTTATAAAGCCTAATCCATGTAACTAGGCAAACAACCAATTAGATAACCCCCACATGCAATCAATTAGAGCATAAAAATGCAACTAAAACTGAACAAAGGGGAGGGGGGTCTGTTTTGGCACTTGGGAGAGAGAGCAAGAGTTGCTAAAAATCAAATTGGCCACTTGCATAGAGAGGATAAGGTGGTGAGAGGAAAAATCAAGGAGAAAGTCAAGCCATTAGCCAATGAAGTGATTACACATAAGATGAATAAGATAATCAATGAGATTAATTCAAGATTTAATCAAAGGGAAATCTATACAAAATAAATTGTATCTTGAGATCCACTAACCATCAATCAAAGATAAGAAGTGATTATTAACAAGCAAAATTCAAGCTTCAATTTGACTATAACCAAAGCTATTTTCTCAACTTTTAAGAATTTTCCAATTGAGAAAATGAGAGATTGAGGTCTCTAATTAAAGACAAAAATCTCAAGAGTTCAAAACCAAAAAGAAAATTTGAATCAAACTTCATTAAGGTCCCCAAATGAATTTTTATCTAGTTATTCTATCTAGTGGAATGGAAGAGGTAGGAAATTCTAACTTAAAAAGGAAGTCAAGAAGTTGTCACAATTTAAACTTCATTTGGAATCCACCAATGAAAGCTAGCAAGACAATTACACAAATGCCATAGCCTTTTGCTATAAATAGGGGCTTTGCTCTTCATATTTTCTCACCAATTCACAAAGCTTACAAGCTGAAACATAGAGAGAAAGTGAGAGTGAGAGCCTTGAAGAAAGAAGGAGCAAAGTTCTTGGTAAGTTTTCTAGTTCTAGCTTTAAGTTCTTTAAGTTTTAGTTCTTAAATTCTTAGATAGAAGTAGCTTAGATCTTAAATATGCTAGGATAATTTTATTTAGATGTTTTTATGGTTAAAATTGGCTTTATTTTGAAAAATTGATAAAGAAGAAGTTATAGCAAAGTTTACGGAAGAAAATCAGCAAAGTAACGAAGTTAAGCGAAATTTCATCGGTTTCGGAATTTCTGGAGTCAGCCATGAAAACGCCAGAATTTCATATTGAAACTATGGTCAAAAAATTCTGAGAAAATTCATGGTTAAAACAGACATATAGGGATTTTTAAATATGTCAAGAACATGTCAAAATGATTTCTGTACAGAGAGATAAAAATCCTCAAAGTTAGGCTACGAAATTCTGGAAAAATTCTGGGCAGAGGTTCAAAACTTAAAACCTGGGAGTGATTCACGAAATCTGGGAAAATTTAACTATTTTTACTTGAAAATAGACATCCTAAGGATTCCAAGGAATTTTACAGATCCTCGTTTCGATTTTTGTAGAATTAATTATGATTTTTCAAAGTTAGACAAAATGCTGCCCAGATTTATACCAGCGTTGTTGTACGAATTTTGAGGGAATAAAGTGAAAAATAGAAGTTGTAAGGGCAAAATGGTCATTAGGGGCCAAAATATCTCTTAGGATATTACTTACAAATTAATAAATACGGTATTACCATTATAGGATCAACGCGATCACGTTCGGACGTCAAACGTCACCGACAACGCCGACGAAGGTACGGACGCGTCTTTGTAACACTAACTCTGATGTTTATTGTATGCCTATATGTGATGGTTGTATTCCTGAAATGGGATTCTGTTTTTAAAAGTTATTGACTGTGCACATACAGCTTTATACGGGTTATAGTCATGATAACGCCGTTGAGTTTTCCTAGCGCTGAGGACACGACCGTACATCGTGGCACTGGTGAATAGTGCAGACTGTAATAACATTCATATGCAGGTGTATATGGTGTGTTATTACTTGGTATATGTGAATTTTACTATGATATCATGAATATCTCGTCATACATAATTGTACTTGAACATGAGGTTAACCGTTACCCAGGGTTCAATGTACTTTGAACCTCGCTCTTACCATAGCTTCGGTTCGGAGTGAACAGGAGCGGAGACAAGGGTAAGCGACGAGGCTTAGGACGGACTGGTCGGGCCCCCTTTTGAAATGTATTTTGAATTTAGAACCATTTGAACTATTGTACCGCTGTTAGTAGCAAAACATACGATTGATGTTATCGAGATACATATCTTTTGAAATACTATTTTTACTTCCTGCTCTACTCGATCATGATACTTGTTAAAAAAAAAAAATCGCTTCCGGAATTGGGATGTGACACTGCATTTGTCATTGTCTGACTTCTGAGTTTTGGTCTTTTGTTTTCTGAGTCACGTGGTTCTAGTTTTTGGTGTCAGGTTCAGGAGCTAGCACCATTTGATTTTAATTGTTGGGCAATCATTAACATCAAATTCCTGAATTTTGCATGATCACCACAAGAGCTCATACCGCATAGAAATTCGGTTCAAGGCGATTGAAGATACTCAAAAATAACATGGGGACATTTTACAAACCATCTCAGCTCACTTAGAGACTTTGTGTAGATGACAAAGAAGCGTCGTGGACCAGCAACAATGGTAAGTGCGAACAAGACAACTCACGGGAATGTGGAGAGTGCGACCGAAAGAACCAATTCTTTCTCTATACAAAGTCTACTGCTAATTTGGTTCAGGGAGATTTAATATCAATGCTTTATAGGAAAATCTGTTCTCTTAGCAAAAATGAGAGCAAATGGTGAAGGTGCATTGTAACGAGTCCCACAACCACAATTGATTATAATGCTCTTTAGAAGGCTTTGTCTCCAATACCAGTTTCTTCAATAAGCAGCATACCAGTAGAAGTTTCAAAGTTCCAAGCCTATGCTTTTGTGGCATCATTTTCTTTTATTTTTTTTTTTAGGTTTAGTTTTGTGTTTTTGTTGTCAATCATCCTTGAGGGCAAGTATGTTTTTGGGAAGGGGATATTGATATGTAAGGTGTAGAAAATATTAGTTAGTTAGTATTATTGTTATTATTACTGCTGTTATTTCCGTTGGGTTAGTTAGGGAAGGGGTAGTTAGGTTGTTATATTATGTTGGTAGTACAATTGGCATTCTGTTATTGCTATGGTATAAGTCTAAGGCTATAGCCTATATAAAGGAAGAGCCTAGACTAATGTACTCATGTTGAATATTTGATGTCAAGCTGAATAAAAGGGCACAGTGATGTGATTCTGTGTTTCTCTCCTCTCTTTTTTCCCCAATTCTTCAAAATTTATACAACCTATCTAACCTTGTTCTTCTCGCTTGTTCTTTTCCAACAATAAAACTCATTGAAAAGAAAAATCAGAGTACAATGTCTATAATAGGCAAAAAAACAAAAGCTGACTATGTTAGTTAATCAATACATCATTGAGTAGCAATTTCTTCACCTACTGATATGCCCTAAATGCAATTGGAATTTTCTGTACTCTAGGATGATCTCTGCGTCTTCTAAAAATTGAAACTACTATGTAAAACAAGATTCAATGGGTTAGTGGGGAAAAATCAATGTAAACTTTGCATCGTGAACTTCAAGGAAGATCTCTTAAGAAAACAAACTTCTAATACATCAGCGATCCAAACGGTACACACATTCATGGATGGAATACCACTTGCATAATCATGTGTATTTATTTAATTCATTCTCTACTAGAAATGACATGGAAAAGTAAGCAACTGGGATTTGCTTCACTTTCCTTCCCTCTCATGATATAAAACTAGTGTTATACCTATACCATAATTCATACACAAACTACTATATCGTTATATATTCATATGTGAAAAAACAGAGAAATTTAATATTTTAGAGACGTCAAATAAAGCTTGAAACATTTGTGGCCGGCAGCCCTTCGGCGAGGGTATTTTTACTTTTTTTATTTATTTAAAACTAAGGGCAAAAAGGTAATTTCACCTGAATTTGCATATCGATCATAGGTCCTTGGTATCTCTTAGTCTTTTTACAAATTCGGGGGACTTCTGGGGATTTTGCAAATTCATATGGTATTTATTTGTCATTTTCCCTTTATTCTTCCTTTTTTTAGGAGCATGTGAAGGAACATTTGACATTATATTTGAGATGCGATTTGTTACTAAAAATTCCTCAATTCATGATCTACATTTTAACATATGAGTTATCTATTTTAAAAATATATTTAGATCTGTGTTGAATGTTTTCACAGTTATTATAGTGATTTTTGTTTGTTAACAAGTCTGACAATATTTTTTTAATAATATATTTTGTTTTAATTTGATAAATAAGAACCAATAAAGTTTAAAAAGCACTGAAACAAAATATTCGAGTCTCTTTATCATTTTTTTTTTTTTTTTTGGTTGAAAAACTTATATATAATATAAAACTCTTAATAATTATTTAAAAAAGAGTCGATTTTTTTTTTTTTTTTTTTCTTTGGTAGCATTTATCTAAACATAAATTATTTAGTCTCTAAATAATAAATAAGATGAGAATTTACGTATTTAAATTTGAAAATGATAGCGGCAATGTAGGAGGACATTTGAACTGTAGATAAGTTGGTAGAATATCATTATCAAAATTTGAGTGATTAAGTGAAAGAAGAAGCGAATAATGCCTCAACATACAAAATAAAATGATGACTAAGGCCATAGCAAGTCTCAAAACCATCAATCCTTGTACAAACCAGTGTTCTTCAGTGTGTCAACTTGTGCTTTTACAAATGGGTCCTCTAGTAATTTTATTTTGGATGTTTTTCCAGTTGGCTGAGAAATCTGATTTCCTGAAAACACAGATACACTAACTTAGTCATGTTTGATACATAGAACTGTGAGAATTAATCATTTTTAGTTTCTATTTTTGTTAGTGTAATCATCGACCAAACATTTTCTTTCGCCATCTTTTTAAAACTAGAAGGAAGAATAATCACTGTGTTAGAAACTATTTATGGCATAATTCCAATTCTTTGAAGTTACATTGTTTATTACTACTCCCTCTGGTCCTTAATATAAAACATCCTTAATATAAAACATAATTAGATAATTTGATTAGAATAATGAAATTAGTGAAATTAGTTAATATGACATATAATTCCTAAAATACCCTACCCATGATCCTTAATTTCATCCTCTCTCTCTTTCTTGATTATTGTAGTTGAGGGAGTATCAATAGGAGTAAATTAGGAAACAATGGGAAAATATGAAAAATGTCTTATTTTTGGACCAAAATCGACTTCTCAAATATGCCCTATATCAAGAATCAAGGGAGTAATAGAATAAATGGTAGGATGGGAATTTGGATTCTTCCAATGTATCATGTTTTTTAAGTAAAAAATGATGAAAACAGGATAAAGTTTAATTAATTACAATATTTTCTTTTTTAACTCTAATCCATGATATATTTTTACTTTACTATATTCCCCTCCTCCATCCCTTACTATAAGTTTTAAATTTATAAATGAAAATGTGTCCCAAAATATAAGCTTCATTCTATGTTTGCTTAACTGTATTTGTTGTATATACCCTCTCTCACTTATTTTCTTTACAAATAAAGATATAGTTGGAAAAATATATATATTCATTTGCTTTTAACTAATTTTAAAAGCACACAAGGCTTCTGTGGTATGGATTGTAATAATATATAAAAGACTTACATGTCGAATGGATTCATCATTCTCAGCTCTGCCAACGTTAAGTTCCTTTGCTGCACATAAGTCTCCGGCTTCCCTGTCAGCAATGAAGAAGACAATAAAGACAATATGCTTTTTATGTCTTACGGCTTGATATTTGGGCTTCCAATACATTTCTTAGTATGAAATTAGAATAAGACAATAAGATCAGAACTTCAGTTCACTCATACCTGTGTTGGGCAACATAAACAACCCCATCTGCACCGCACCCAATCTCTTTTCCTTTTTTGTCAAGAGGTTCTTCTTCTTCCCCCTCCTTGTTTTTTTTGTCATCATGTTCTTCTTCCCCTTCATTATTTGTTTTGTCATCATGTTCTTCTTCTTCCCCTTCTTTATTTTTTTTGCCATCATGTTCTTCTTCCCCTTCCTTATTTTTTTTGTCATCATGTTCTTCTTCTTCCTCTTCCTTATTTTTTTTGCCATCGTGTTCTTCTTCTTCCCCTTCCTTATTTTTTTCCTCATCTTCCTCTTCCTCTTCCTCCTTTTCGTTATCATCTTGTTCTTCTTCTTCCTTCTTCTCTTTTTCGTTCATCCAAGCAGTAACTCGTTCAACGATCGCTGTAATACACTCATGTAAATGCATAGTCCTGACCAATTTATGAGTTCACGTTAGTCAAACTGAATTTTTAAATGTTCAAAAAATGAGTGTGCAGCATTAGTTGCAATTCAATATTTCATCGCTGTTTCTCTATTTTCAGAAAAATTAAATAAAAAACCTTTTTTTTATGAGTTGTCAATCAGTATATTTCATGTGTATGCTGATGGAAATTGTAATCAACTCTACTTATTATAATAACAAATAACAAGAAGAGTGAGGAGATATACCTGGGTTGGAAAAGAAAGCAGGGGAGGTCAGCAGCTTGAGACAGGGCACGCCTCCATTCTGCTACCTTCTTGTCTATGAATCCTTTCTCCAGCTTCTTGTGTATGAATCTTTCCTCCAGTCGAGCCAATGCTTTTGCATAGCTTCCTCTCTGATGTCGTACTTCTGAGGGATCCACATCATAAAACACTGGCAATACCAACCGATCTTCTTTCTGGGAGCACGCAAGAATATCTACGAGTTCTTGCAAGCAAACTCTTTTGTTTGCGTAGTTTTCTGAGAAAACGATGATGGCTATTCTTGAGTCACATATAAGATTGAAAAGTATAGCAAGCATTTATTCACCCTTCCTACTAATTCCTTTGTTAAGAAATACACTAAGTCCTTTTTTACACAGAGAGTCACGGAGATGGTGAGTGAAATCAAAGCCAGTATCTTTACTACGATAACTGACGAACACATCGTTAGACCATTTGTAAGAGATAAAACCAGATGGTGCTTCATGTGCCATGATTGATGACGAAGACGCACGGTGCAGGAATGGCAGGGCTTAGAGAGATGTCACAGCACTGCAAAGAAAGAAGCGTTGACTTTCTAATGAACAGGTCTTGAAATCAGAAAGAGAAAAAGAAGATCGGTGTCTTACCGAAGCGCCGGTGATGGCCACACGGACGCCGGCCCCACGCACGAGGAAGCGACTCACAAGCGAAGGAGGTGGTGTGGTCTTGGGTTTCGGTCGAGACTTTTCCAACTGGGGCATTTAAATGTCTGATCCAGGGAAATTTGCCTTTAATTTCTAAAAATAACTTTAAAATTGTTTAGGTCACTTTTTGGAAATTAAACCTCAGTATGATTTTTATAAATCCCTAAATAAGATTACATAACGATTCCTCAATCATCTCTAGGCCTATGACTAATTTTCAAATAATTTCTCTCTTTAAAATCTTACCCAAAATCAGAATTTTGACCAATGATTTATTTTAATTTGGGCAATTCAACTTAACCATTTCTCTAAATATTTTTCCTTCATTAAGCTTTAATTAATTCCTGAAAATCTGAGATATTACATTTTTCAACAAACTTTAGTACTTATTATCGTTTAACGTTTATTCTTGAACTCCAAAAGTCATCATGAAAAAAATCTTGAATCCTTAAAAATATCATATTCCAAATATCATTTATATAGCTCTATTGATTATTCAATAAAGTGATTCAAGTCCCACCATCGTGATTGTTTCTAATGCTTAGCCCTTTTTTCCGAACTATACCTGCAGCAAGGTTCAAATGCTTGCATTCAAATGGAATTGTGCACAAAGACATCAAACTAGGTAACTTCATAGTGGGCATCAGGAGAAAAGCAAATAAAGTATTATTAATTTTTTTTAGTTGGGTTCTTATCTATTAATTCTTCTTCTATGCGTTCTTTGGTAATAGATATAAATTGAATCAATGGTCCATGTTGAAGGTATGAAAATCTTTTTATGATGTGATCCTTCATAAGGGTAAAAAATAAAACAAGAAATCTTTCTCTAATTTTTCATAATCTCCATTTATTAGTTTATTAGTGCAATAATTATATTACTAATTAATAATTATATAAATGTGCGCAAAATCAGGCTTAACGGTAATTCCAAATTTAATTAACAGTTAATTTCATATTAAGAATTTAATCTTCAGGAAAAAAAAGCCATCAACTTTATCAATCAATAATGTGTGCAAAATCATGTTTGATTGATTAAGCAATCAGATATTAAAATCATCAAGATGCTAGCAATAAGTATTCCCTAATAATTTTCTACCGCCTAGGATTTTCAAAATCTCCATTTCTTAGTTTAATAGTGCAATAATTATATTGATGTGTGCAAAATCAGGCTTAAGCGTTGATTCCAAATTTAATTGACATTTAATTTCCAATTATTAATTTGATCTCCAAGAAAAATAAAAAGTCATCAGCTTATCAATCAACAATGTGTGCAAAATCAGGTTTGATTGATTAAGCAATCATATATTAAAATCATCAATCAATCAATTGAATCAGAACACTTTTAGAAATTGCATTTTCAAAATATTTGTTTATATCTTTTTGTACTGCTCACATGCGATTTGCTCCCTCACGATCATATTGAATTGAAGGTCAATGAATAGACCAAAGTATAGCGTGTGTAATTATGTTAATTATTCTCTATAAGTTGTTGAACTTGTCGTGGCAAACAAATCATTTTCGGAAGTAGTTGAGTAAGAACCAAAATTCTTTACAAGTAGAACTTGCTACGTGGCATCTAATTTAATATCAATCAATTTGCAATTTAGTTTATTATTGTTGATGTGTTAAATCCCATTTTTAATGAACACACAATTAAATCTGAACATGTTTTTAAGTCTATAGTGTAATAAGGTTTTGTGGCTTGATATTACTTTTGTTTTTTTTTAATGGTAAAATTGGGGTATTTATAGAAATACTGACATCTCCTTATTTCATGCATGTGCAGAAAGAGAAATCAAATGACAATATCTTAATTTGGGGTGAAGTAATTTATTAAAATATTTGATTATATTATTTTTTAGAAGATTTTCACTTTAGGTGGGAAGTTTACAAAGGTTTTTCCACACAACACACCGGAGTAAATGTGGAAAAGTGGTAGTAACAAAAAATGGTAGTAACAATATCCTATCCCTGAAAACAAACATTTCAAATTTTCAATCGCTTGATTGAAAAAAGTGATATATATATATATATATACTTTTCATTTTGATGATTTGAAATTAAAAACAAATTAAAACAGGATGCTACCCTGATACATAGAGGTCCAGATTCAAAACTCGAATCCTACATACCTCCCCAAGAATCAAACCTACAAATTTTATGAGTATTCAGAACACAATATACATAATTCATCCAAGCATTTACTCACACCCGAATATACCAGTCATGAAAAAAGTGATATGTATATATATGTATATATATATATATATATACATATATATATATATAGGTAATTACTTTTCATTTTGATGATTTGAAATTAAAAACAAAATTAAAACAAGATACTGCCCTGACCAGATATATAAAGTTCCATATTCAAAAATCGACTCCTACATACTCTCCCACAATAAACATAATTCAGAAAATCATCATATACAGATATATCAACACACTTTCACCACTACAACAACAAAACAAAACAAAAAAACAAAAATCAGTTTTTGCGATGGAAAAAATCTGTCACAAAAAAGGGATTTTCCGTCGCAAAATTTGTTTGTGACGGATTTCATCTGTCGCAAAAACCCTTGTCGCAAATGCGACGGAAACTCAAATTTCTGTCGCAAATCCTGAAATTTGCGACGGAAAATTATTTCGTCGCAAATTTTGATATTTCGGACGGAGTTTAAATACGTCGCAAATCCCAAAGGATTATTCGTCAAACCCCAAAGGATTTGCGACGGAATTCAAATCCATCGCAAATCCTTTGGGTTTTGCGACGAAAAAAATAAAATCACGTCGCATGGAATCCAATTCTGTCACAAAACCCAAAGGATTTGCGATGGATTTGAATTCCGTTGTAAATTTTGATTTAAAAAATAATAATTAATTTTTTTAAAAATAATTTTTTAAAAAAATATAAAAAAAATAGTAGTAGGGAGTAACAATAATAATAATAAGGATTCGTATATTTACTTTTTTAAAAAATATAATAATAATATATATATATATATATATATATATATTTACTTTCAAGAGATATAGTTTTTTATATTACAAAAATCAAAATAGGATATTCTAAACCCAATCAACCTAAATTTGAACCCTTGACTCAATTCAAGTCTCTTCGAAAACTTCTAGTAAGAACGTAACAAAATAATCTATGAAAGATTCTCTTAATATAAGTTAATCAAAATGTACTATTTTAAGGAAGAAAAATGCACATGTGGTTTTTTTAATCAAAATATCTTTTTGCAATTTTTTTATATGATAATATATTCAATAGATCAGATCGAAATGCTGCAAATGGGGAAATAAATAAGATCCTTGTTTTCTTCGACATATATTTTTTTTCCTAGATTCACAGTTAACAGAAAAATATCCAATGAAAAAGGTGAATCTCACATACACAAAACAAACAAAGAAACAGGAAAATGAAGAAATCTGGTCTATACATACAGGAAAGATTGTGTGGTAGTAATCTCCCATTGTTAACATGCTGTTCCACGCAACAAGAGATCCCAATCCCAGAATGAAGCAAACTACCAAGGCTTGAAATTTCACCTGTTTTGTTTCAATTCCTTTCCATTCAGATTCAGCAGGGAAACGAAATTTGATTCCTCAATCAAACAAAGTAAAGAAGTACGTGTTGGCGACAGGGGCGTCGGACGGTGACGGGAGGTGAAGGACGAACGGTGAAAAGAAAGAGCCCAAAGGGAGGGACGCACTCGTGAAAATGAAGGAGGAAGAAGAAGTTGGGAAATTTAATATTTGTGCGATGGAATCATTTAAAAAAAAAATATTTTTTTAAAAAAATTTAATAATTGTGCGACGGAATCATTAATAATTAATAATTTTATAAATGTACGCAAAATCATGCTTAAGGGTTAATTCCAAATTTAATTAACAGTTAATTTCACGTTAAGAATTTAATCTTCAAGGGAAAAAAAAGTCATCAACTTTATCAATCAATAATTTTGCGAAATGTGTGCAAAATTATTCAATGTGTGCAAAATCATGTTTGATTGATCAAGCAATCAGATATTAAAATCATCAAGATGCTAGCAATAAGTATTCCCTAATAATTTTCTACCGCCTAGCTAGGATTTTCAAAATCTCCATTTATTAGTTTAATAGTGCAATAATTATATTGACGTGCGCAAAATCAGGCTTAACGGTTGATTCCAAATTTAATTAACATTTAATTTCCAATTATTAATTTGATCTCCTAGAAAAAAGTCATCAACTTTATCAATCAACAATATGCGCAAAATCATGTTTGATTGATTAAGCAATCATATATTAAAATCATCAATCAATTGAACTGATGGAAATTTGCATATTAGAAATTGTGATTAATGATAATGAATGGAATAATAAAAAAATATAAAGAGAGCACTTTTAGAAATTGCATTTTAAAAATATTTTTGGATTGTTTATATCTTTTTGTACTGCTCACATGCGATTTGCCCCCTGACAAACTATGGCCTTTGTTGAGACTGGGATAATAAATCAACAAATAAAAACAAATTTAGTGGGTTATTGGCACGATCATATTGAATTGAAGGTCAAATGGGTCAAGCGTTATTTAGCCCAAAAAAAAAAAAAAAAAAAAAAAAAAGAAAGAAAGAAAGCCTTAAGAATTGAATAGACCAAAATATTGCGTGTGTAATCAGTATTATGGTTTTGCTCTGGCTAATGATTCTTAGCTTTTGTTTTGGGGCTTTGATCTCTTCAAGTTGAGGTAAGTTAACTACAATATCTTTTGTAATCATGTTAATTAATCTCTATAAGTTGTTGAACTTGTCGTGGCAAACAAATCATTTTCGGATGTAATGGAGTAAGAACCAAAATTCATTACAAGTAGAAATTGTTACGTGGCATCTAATTTAATATCAATCAATTTGCAATTTAGGTTATTATTGTTGATGTGTTAAATTCATGGTTGTCAAACTCATGAGTTGACTCTCCGAGTTCTTGTTTTTACGCTTCTAACTTGCAAAAACAAGTCGAGTCGTGGTAAACTTCGTGCTAGTTGTAAACTTAGTTAAACTCACAGTTTATATATCGATTTTACCGTTTTTACGTTTCTAGATTACAAACATGTTAACTTACTCTTAAACTTGTGTTAATTTTTTTATTTGATCATGCTCGGTAGCTTTATATAGAAATTTCTTTCTTAAATATAATAAATGATGAATGTTGATGGATTTAATTTCAACTATTTGGATTTAAAATGTATTTAAATCAAATTATTGTCATTTTTATATTTTAATTATTTAATTATACACTAGTAATACCTATTTAATAATAAAAGTAAACTCTTATGAGTTTACGATATGAGTTTACATCAATGTCACGGGTTTGCTTAAACTCATGAGTTTGACAACCTTGGTTAAATCCCATTTTTCATGAACACACAATTAAATCTTTATCCATGTTTTTCACGGTCCAAGTTCTTTATGTTTATGACTCACAATGAGAGAAGGATCACTTCAACGTGGCCTTTGACTTTTCAGGAATTGTTTGGTGAATATTTCTCCTCCTTTTGAGGATCTGAACATGTTTTTAATCTATGGTGTAATAAGGTTTTGTGGCTTGATATTACTTTTTGTATTTTTTTTTAATGGTAAAATTGGGGTATTTATAGAAATACTGATATATCCTTATTTCATGCATGTGCAGAAAGAGTGTAACATCCCATTTTCAAAAGCAGTATCTTTTTTTTTCATCAGAGTAGAGCATCGGAGCGATTGAATAACTGATATTTATATTCAAAATGCCGTAAGTCTGGCTGATTATAGTAGCGGTACGTTATACCGAGTGTTTTCAAAGTAAATAACAAAATAAGAAAGTCTTCAGCTGAGTCCCTATGCGTGTCGCTTGCCTTTCTCCTCGATCTTCGGTCCTCCTGACCCTGACGCTATGTTAAGAGTGAGGTTCAATGCTCAATGAACCTCAGGTAACGGTTAACCTCATGCTCAAGTAATACGATATGGATGACAGATATTCATGACATTACAAAGAAAGAATCAATACATAAGCACTCGCGAGATGCAAGATTAACATATCAACAAAGTACATAGCACACCGCACATGTAAAGTTACCCACGTTTGCACTAACCGGTGCCACGACGGCCCATCGTGTCCTCGCGCTAGGAAAACTCAACGGCATTACCAAGACCGTAACCCGTATAAATAAAGCTGAATGTATAAACAAAGTGAACTAAGACAGAGTCTTAGACACGGTGCATGACCCAAGACCAAGTCCTGTCCATGACTCTATGAAATAGTCTATCACATATAAGCATACAATAAGCATCGAGTTAGTCTTACGATGCGCGAACGTACCTTTCACCGTGTAACGGCTATCTAGCCCGACCTTTGAACCGACTCCGGACTTCCCGGATATCCTATACATTATCTTTCGGATTATTATATGATATTTTGATAAATATCATATTGCTTAGAATAATATCCTAAGGGTTTAATTTACCTTTCTACCCTTGGTAGATTTATTATTACCATTTTGCCCTTACATTTTATTAAAAACGCTATGCTGAGTTTCTGGGCAGAATTTTCGGTTAACTTCACAAAAACATAATTAAATCTACAAAAATCGAAACGAGGATCCGTAAAATTCCCCGGAATCCTTAATATGTATATTTTTAATAAAAAATACTTTTATATATCCAGAATGTATGAAAAATTCCCAGTTTTCATCTTTCACAAAGTTGCCCAGAATTTCATCCAGAAAAATAGCCTAATTTCAACTGATTGTATTTCTTTGTACAGGAATCAAAACGGTACATATTATATATATTTGGAAAGCCCTACATATATAATTTATTTCTGGAAATTTTCATGATTTATAGGCTTCATTTTCAACATAAAATATTATCATTTCTTTTGCTGTTTGCCCAGAAATTTTACCGAAAATTTCGCGGAATTTTGCTACTTTGATCTTCAACTTCCAAGAATTTTGCTTTATCATATTCTCTATCATATTTTCTAAATAAAGACATATTTAACCATAAAAACATGAAATCAAAACTACTTGGAAGATTTAAAGATCAAACATAAACTAACTATGAATTTAAAACTTAGAACTCAAGAACAAAAAGACTTACCCTTGAAGAACTTCCTCCTCCTTCTTGCTCCCCACTATGATTTTCTCTCTACTCTTGCTTCTCTAAAACTCACCTATTTGGTTGAGTTTGGTGTGAAGAATGAAGTGAACCCAAGCCTCCTATTTATAGGTGGAGATTTAGGACACAAATGGAATTTAATTTGCCCATCTCTCACCCTAGCCATTGGATGCAACTTACTTTACAAGAGTTGATCTCATCCCTTCATGTGATTAGAAAACCCTAACTTAACCAATAAGTTTAGAAAACTTAACCTATAAGTTTTGCTTCATGAAGACTTTGGGGATGACTCATTAGTGATTCTAGTTAGCTCCTAAATGTCCTTTTCTAACTAGATGCAAATTGATTTAGTTACTCTAGAAGCTTTAGTTTACTTTAATGAAATCTATTTTTGGTTGCTTGATCAATCACCAACACTTTTAAATTCTACGTATGTATCTTGATTCGAAGTTGGATATCAAGATTTATAGTCTAATTAGATTTCCCTGGTTGTGCTAAGCTTATTCTTCAACGTTTGCGAAAATAGCCTTTACCAGGCTTACTTTCGAGGTTAAATTATGTGGGTTCAAGATAAGTCCTTATATTTTCTCCAAGGTTCCTACTTCTTCACAACTATTTAAATTTGTATAAATTCTCACTTTATTTTTTGTTTTGAGTTTTTACTGTGTACATCGGATATTTACTTGGATTTCAAACCATTATCCAATTTACTTTAGGATTTCAAACTTTATCAAATTAAGCCTATAATCTCTCTCTTGCTTATCTTCTTCCATCTTATTCCCTCATTAATTCTCCCATGTGCTCCCATGTGTGTGTTGTTTAATTATTAAAACAATAAAACAATAATAAACTCCCTTATCCTAGTGCTAACCGTGGCTTCCCTCCCTTGACCATTTAATTTGCCTTTTAGATGACAAAGTCCAATGGTTCTTGTCTCTCATTGGTTGATTGCCATGTTGACTTTTCAACACAAGCTAACAAAGTTTAATTAATATTCTTCCTTCTTTCATATTCAAGCAAACCGTGCCTCCCTTCATCTTTTGGCCCAATGGAAGTGTGTTTCTATTGTCTCTTAATAGCTAGTATTAAAGCCTCCCATTGGTTCATTCACATTCACATGGATTTAGATTATTTTTTTAATTAACTAGAACCTTTAGATTTAGCTTTATTTGATTAAATCTTGACCTTTTATTTGCTAATCTCTCATTGGCCCAATTAATTTCATGAGGATTAAGAATATTCTCTTGATTTATTATTGGCCAATTCAATTTCACAAGGATTTGGCTTTATGAGGCTTAAACAATTAGCCATTAATTACTTAACTAATCACTTTCTAATTGTTGATAATTTTCTTAATTAGGATTAATCATTTTCTCACAACTATTTCATTGACATTGGTATTTTATGTCCCACATATCATATTAAAAATCACGGGGCAACTTATGCTCCCCAAAATTATATTTAATTTTGCCTAATTATTTTTCAAGGAAATAATCCCAAAAATTCCTAAAATTAGAGACAACATACTTTCTAATTTTCAATAAATATTTTATTGCCTCTTGGGATTTACCATAATATTTTCAGGGCATTTCATGGCCCATAATTGCATTTAGGGATTTTGACACTTTAATCCCTCTAATTTCATTAGAAATTTCCCTAGACAATAGAATAAGTATTCTACAAGGTTTTAAAACCACGTATTCACCTATTTCCAAATAGGTATTATTTGCTAAAATATAGTATTCCATATAGATAATTATCCTAGAATTACATTTCTCCCCTTAATTAAAATTTCGCCCTCGAAATTTGAACATATACACTTTCGAAAGGTTATCTAGACTTCCAATCTATTCCTTCCCTATGCATGCTTACCTAGCACGCATCCCGCTATTCAAAAGGCTCATTTATCTTGTACCCAGGCATAGTACTCAATTACGGGACTCACCGGTCCATTCTCACGGCTTGGTTATGCGGGCCTCATTGCCTGACTTATTTAGCCTCTTGGCTTAACACACATTGGCCCTCCGGCTCAATATACTACCACAGCACTGGAGATTCTAGCCTCACCGCCTAGGAAATCATCCTCAGGCTTTAGGCACCTCATCTATCACCTGGTATAATGAATGTTTGTCAGACTCAAGATGTACTGTAGACATACAAGTTAAAGCCACCATGACAATCCGCATTTACCACAGTGCTAAGTATCACCGGTCTTATGGCCTAAGGACACCGCCCCGTACACAACTTGCACCCCAGGTCTTATTGTCTCGGGCCTCTACCCGTCTATTTCATCCGAGCCTTTCCCATTCAAGCTCTCAGACTACTTTCACCATAGCTGACAACTACTATCTGGCTTAACTGGTTCGATTCTAGACCTTTCTAATAGTTCCCTGTTCCTATGTCGAAATTTCCAACTACACCGCTTTTCAACACAATGGCATCAACAACTATGTCACCATTACTCAAAATTATTTTGTTGTCTTATTTTCAAA
Organism: Acacia acuminata; assembly: GCA_019022655.1. Lineage (NCBI taxonomy): Eukaryota > Viridiplantae > Streptophyta > Magnoliopsida > Fabales > Fabaceae > Acacia > Acacia acuminata. The sequence goes on along the minus strand of JAFJYI010000257.1, from coordinate 45,155 downwards.
TCTTCACACACTGAAAATTTCTTGTGGTCTCAGTACATTTCACAATCCACACTATACAAAAAGTAATAGTGCTATCATATTTTCAAATTTAATCGCTGCCAACACCATTTGTAAAAACACATTCACTGCCGAATTAGTTTCAAAAACTTTTACTATTGGCACATATCTTTGAGGGAAATAATTGATTTTACAAAATCTTCAACAACTCGAGATTTCATGCCACCACTTCAACCACTTGGTACAAATGAGCGACTTATCCCAATCCCCAAATCGGCCTCCGTATTAGCAAGATCATAGTCAAACCATGTGGGAGAATCCTCCGCCCTCCCATAAGAGACCCGGTGTTCACACCGGCACATCAAGTAATGACCCCATCTACCGGAACTCATTGTCCCGGACATAGACAACGAGTCCTATTAGACAAAACATACGCCCTAGGCGAAATGTTATGGATTGGGTGCGTTCACCGTCGGTGCGATTTTCATTCTTTCAAACAAAATCCCTCCAAAAACTCTTTGTTCAAAAAGAACCTTTACCAAAGGCCAACAATTTCAAACATTCTAAAACATCTGGCAAGACCCAACAAAACCGTGTACATCTACAACAGCTTCTGGCCTCCCAGTTTTGTACTGCTTTTACCACAACATAGTTGAAAACTTAGTTTCAAATTCTGGGTTCTAACAAAACCCTTTTTATAAGACAACACCATTTCAAAATAACCATACTATGGTCTCAAATTCTATTGAAAACATTTCATTCGAAAACTCAGTTTCAAAAATGCATAAGTTTGAAAAATCAATTCCGGAAATTTCAAGTATAGTAGGTGTAATGGCAAGTTCAAAAATTTAATTTTTAAACCTTACTCGGGAACCGCATAACCAACCTTAGAAGGTCATCACTAACTAATCACTTTCTAATTGTTGATAATTTTCTTAATTAGGATTAATCATTTTCTCACAACTATTTCATTGACATTGGTATTTTATGTCCCACATATCATATTAAAAATCACGGGGCAACTTATGCTCCCCAAAATTATATTTAATTTTGCCTCATTATTTTTCAAGGGAAATAATCCCAAAAATTCCTAAAATTAGAGACAACATACTTTCTAATTTTCAATAAATATTTTATTGCCTCTTGGGATTTACCATAATATTTTTAGGGCATTTCATGGCCCATAATTGCATTTAGGGATTTTGACACTTTAATCCCTCTAATTTCATTAGAAATTTCCCTAGACAATAGAATAAGTATCCTACAAGGTTTTAAAACCACATATTCACCTATTTCCAAATAGATATTATTTGCTAAAATATAGTATTCCAGATAGATAATTATCCGGGTATTACAAGGAGAAATCAAATGACAATTTTCAGCAACACATCTCTTAATTTGGGGTGAAGTAATTTATTAAAATATTTGATTATATTATTTTTTACAAGATTTTCACTTTAGGTGGGAAGTTTACAAAGGTTTTTCAGTACAACACACCGGAGTAAATGTTTGTTTCTATTTCAAAAGAATTCATGGTTTTCGATGTATTGTGAAAACAAACATTTCAATCGCCTGATTGAAAAAAGTGATATATATATATATATATATACACACATACATACATATATATGGGTTAAATACCAACTTTTCCATAGACGTATTGGTAAGGGGGGCACTCAAGACCCGGAAGTTACTTTGGTATCGCTTTTGCCCCGGAAGTTTAAAAACTTGTAATCTTGCCGATTGGTTGACTTGACCGTTAGATCGCTGCTATTTTTGTAAACTTCTAGGGCAAATTTGCTCCTAAAAAAAAAACTGCCGAGGCACATTTGCTCCTTTTTGTAAACTTCCGGGCTAAAAATGATATCAGAAAAACTTCCGGATGCTGAGTCCCCTTTTACTAATACTTCCGTGGCAAAAATGGTATTTAACCCTATATATATTTATATTTACTCTTCATTTTGATGATTTGAAAATTAAAACAAGATGCGGCCCTGATACATAGAGGTCCAGATTCAAAACTCTGATCCTACATACCTCCCCAAGAATCAAACCTGAAAATTTTATGAGTATTCAAAACACAATATCCATAATTCATCCAAACATTTACACACACCCGAATACACCAGTCATGAAAAAAGTGATATTCCTATATATATATATATATATAGGTAATTACTTTTCATTTTGATGATTTGAAATTACAAACAAAATCAAAATAAGATGCTGCCCTGACGTGATATATAAAGGTCCATATTCAAAAATCGACTCCTACATACTCTCCCACAATAAACATAATTCAGAAAATCATCATATACAGATGTATCAACACACTTTCACCAAAAGTATCTGGGAGAAAAAATTAATGCACACAAAGAACACCCCCAGAAAATCAGAGAATCTCCTGTCACAAAAAAGGACTTTCTGGCTGATGCTGCATTTTAAGTATGTAAAAGGGAAATAAGTCCAGAGATAGCACAATGAAGGAAGGGATTCATTACCCTCAAGTAACTTGCTAGGATTCTAGTTAATAACAATCAGATTACGAGAGAAAGAAGAATTCAACGGCTTTGAAGGATCTTATTTAGAGCAAGTGGAATTTGCATCTCTGCGTAAGCTTTGAAGTAATGACAAATAGAAATATAATGGACTACGTATACGTGTTAAAGCATTTACGTTTTAGTGTAACATATGTAATAAGAGTAGTTGAAGTAATGAATTAATGCTTTGAGCCACATAAATTGTTTACCGAAATTCTTCATTTTGTCATCAATCAAATATTTATAATAATTCGATATTAACACATGATATAATACTTTAATTTAATTCTAAAAATGCACACTTAAAAGGATCCAATTATTTCATTATGAAAATAGCAAAAACAGAATATAATGTCATTAAATATATACAACACATAAAATTTCAGAAAGAAAAACTAACAAAATTAATACGAAAAACAATTAGAATTGTCATTCATTTTTACCATTTGAACTTAAAAATAATTATTTTCATCATAATCCAGATCATCAATGAGCACTCAGTTCAGCTTAAAAAAGGAATCGCATCCTATTCAAAAAAGAAATGGTTACTACCACTGGCGTTAATTAAAAATATTGAAAATAACTCATGGAACAATATTAAAATAACTCATTGATCAGGAGCCATATATATTCCATCTTAAAAAATCTGAATGTGCATTTATACTGATCTCGCCACAAAGTACATAGGTGAATATTTAAAGGAAATTGAGATAAATGTTGGGTAAGAACCTCCTTTTGCTTGTTTGTCTTTAAATGAAACAAAAGGCACTAAGGAACACATGGTAAGGTCTTTTGTAAGTGATAGAAGAAGATAGTGTTCCATGTGGCATGACCGTATCATCATGTTTTTCTTCTTCCTCTTCCTCTTTTTCGTTATCTTCACGTTCTTCATCTTCCTTTTCCTTTTAACTTTTTGTCATCATGTTCTTCTTCTTCCTCCTTCTCTTTTTCATTCATCCAAGCAGTAACTCGTTCAACAATCACTCTAACACCATCACGTATATCCATAGTCCTGATCAATTTATAAACTCACGTTCGGTCAAATTGAACATTTAAATATGTTAATTTTAGGTTTAAAATATGAGTGTATTGTAGCATTATTTGAAATTTTCAATCCTAATTATTTCTTTGTTGTTTCTCTTTTTTTAGGAAAATTAAATTTAAAACATCTTTTTGGATTAGTTGTCAAAGAAATAATCAGCATATTTGTCAAAAATACCACAAAAAAGGAAACAAACCGACTAAGCCTTCATAGAGCATGTGTATGCTTTGTTGTAAGATGGAAATTGTAATCAACTTTACTTATTATAATAATGAAAAGAGTGAGAAGATATACTTGGTTAGGGAATAATAGTCTTGAGACAGAGCCAACCTCCATTTTTCTACCTGGTCCCTCTTGTCTTTGAATCTTTCTTCCAGTCGAGCCCATGCTTCTGAGTGATAGACGAAGATAGTGTTCCATGTGGCATGACTGTATCATCATCTTCTTCCTCCTCCTCCTCTTCCTCTTCCTCTTTTTCGTTATCATCATGTTCTTTCTCCTCTTCCTTTTTTATTGTCATCGTGTTCTTCTTCCTCTTCCTTTTTTTATTGTCATCGTGTTCTTCTTCCTCTTCCTTTTTTTATTGTCATCATGTTCTTCCCCTTCCTGTTTTTTCTTAATCCAAGCAAGAACTTGTTCAACGATTGCTCTAATAAACTCATGTACATCCATAGTCCCGACCAATTTATGAGTTAACATTTAGTCAAACCGAACATTTAAATATGTCAATTTTAGGTTTAAAATGAGTGTGTTGTAGCAATATTTGAAATGCAATCCTAATTATTTCGTTGCTATTTCTCTCTTTCCAGAAAAATTAAATTAAAACCATGTTTTTGGATGAGTTGTCAAAGAATAATCAGCATATTTCTCAAAAATTGAAAACCGACTACGGCTTCATGGAGTGAGGAGATATACCAGGGTTGGAAAAGAAAGCATGAGAGGTCGGCTGACTTGAGACAGAGCCCGCCTTCATTCTCGATACCAATAGTCTTCTCTGTTCTGAACTTCCTTGTAAATCAACTACATAAATAGCTCTCCTACTTCATCCACCGGCATTTTCATTGCTTCCGTGGTACCAATTATTTCGTCCTTCCCTCTATTCTTTCGTAGAAAGCCGCACCATCATATCTTGTAGATATATCTCCATTGGAGAGGGAAAAAGCAAGCCTTGGCGTAAAAATGCTTTACTTCGGCTTGTTGGTCGAAAAATGATATTTCGTGCGAACAAGTGCCGCTTGATGCTCTAAAGGCCCTTTCATCAAAGTCAACCGAGGCAAAGAAAGCCATTGTCGGTGCAGATGGTGTTCCAATTCTCATTGGGGCTATCATTGCTCCTTCTAAAGAGTGTATGCAAGGAAATGGCTAGGATCTGCAGGAGCATGCAATTGGGTCCTTTTTTTGGCAATGGTCCTAATTTGATATTAACACATGATATAATACTTTAAGTTAATTCTAAAAATGAACACTTAAAAGTAAGGGTGAGAAACGGGCGGGCGGGGCTGCCCCGGGGGGTAACCCGTGGCCCACCCGTTTAAATTTCACGGGGATGGGCATAACGGGTATGGGGCATAACGGGGACGGGTTAGACGAGTACACCTAAACGGGTCCACGGAACCCGTTTAGGCGCTGGGCTTTTTTTTTTATTTAAAAAAAACGTTTTTCGCCCAGGTTTATTTTTTTATTCAAACCATAAGTCCATAACAGTTCTTTGGGCCCATTTGCGTTTTTGGACCCGGATTTGTTTTTTTTTTGCCCAAAACCTGAACAAGTGAACAATAACATTATTATAATGGGACTGATCATCAAACATTACTTGAACGTATTTTGTCCTAATTTAATAGTAATGGGGACCAACAATAACATTATCTCGAACGTTTTTTATATTAACCTGAACGGCCGAACGTAGCAACAAATACAATAACATCAAAACTGATCACAAATTGTAATGCGATCGATCATCAAACATCAAAACAATAATATCAAATACCAACAGATTAAACACCCACAATTTAATTAAATACCAACAGATTGACGATAGCAAATTGACATTCGCTAAACTTCAATCATCACAACTTCAAAATTCAAACATAAAAAAGAACAATATTAATAATTGAAGTTCACACTTGATGACTTCAAACATCAAAAATTCATCATCGAACAATAATAATATTCACCGCCGTATTCGCCTCCCGTCACGATCTACCTCTACAAAATGAAAGAAGATAAATCCTAATTAATATGTATTAACTAATACGAAAATGAAATGAAACATTAATAACCAAAAATAAAAAAATGAAAATTAATATACCGATAACCATAGCTTCAGCCTCATCAAAATTATCATAATCAAAGTCATTGCAATTGGGTGGTTTCAAAGATAGCCAATTTTGTGCACATATGAGTGCCTCACCATCTTTGGCATGACCGTATTATCATGTCCTTTTTCTTTCTTTTCCTCTTTTTGGTTATCATCATGTTCCTCTTCCGCCAACGCTTCAGCTTCTCGCTTTTTCAAACGGTGCTCAAGTAATCCTTCAGAGATGGCCGCTTGACCGGTTCTATTTTAAAGTAGTATTTGAGAGAATCTTCACCCTCTTGGCTCAACTCTTCCTCGGTATGTGCATTGCTGCTTTACAACAAAAACATTACATATAAATGAATTTTCTTTATTGATATACTAAATCTGGTCCTTAAAGTAAGATTACTTTGTAATACAATTTGCACTATATAGTGTTCTTATATATTAAAGGGTTAAGGGGCAATTTTACTCCGAACGATTTTCCCTAGGGGGAAATTCACCCTGGAAGTGTTTAAAAGCGAGTAATTTTGCCCTGACCATTTTCCCCGTTAATTTTAATCGGATAGTTTGACCAAATATCTTTTTGGCCGATACCACATGTCATCCGCATAATTTTTATTAAGGTGTAAATTTGCACCGAAAGTTCGTGTCATTTACTTCATCTTTTTTCAAAGATAAATCTAAAACTTCCGGACAAATTTGTAACTTAACAAAAATAAAAAGGATTACATGTAGATTGCCGGCTCAATACATTAAGTCAACTAACGGTCAAAATTAATCAGGATAACGGCCAAGACAAAATTGCTCCTGAAAAACTTCTGGGTCAAACTTCCGTGTCATTTACTTCATCTTATATTTATTGTATTTATTCTCTCTCACTTATTTTCTTTACAAATAAAGACATAGTTCCAAAAATCTATATATTTATTTACTTTTAACTAATTTTAAAAGCACACAAGGCTCCTGTCGTATGGATTGTAATAATATATAAAAGACTTACATGTCGAATGGATTCATCATTCTCAGCTCTACCAACGTTAAGTTCCTTTGCTGCACATAAGTCTCCGGTTTCCCTGTCAGCAATGAAGAACACAATATGCTTTATATGTCTATGAGGAAGTGTTTACGGCTTATTAACCAGGCTTCCAAAACATTTCTTAGTATGAAATTATAACAAGACAATTAGATAAGAACCTTAGTTCACTCATACCTGTGTCGGGCAACATAATAAAACCCATCTGCACCAGACCCAATAAGTTTTTCTTCCTCTTCCTTTTTTTCGTTAATCCAACCAGTAACTAGTCCAATGATCGCACTAATAAACACATGTAAATTCATAGTCCTGACCAATTTATGAGTTCAAGTTTAGTCAAACTGAAAAAGTGTGTTGTGGCATTATTTAAAATTCAGTTCTAATATTTCGTTGCTGTTTCTCTCCTTTCAGGAAAATTAAATTAAAAACATGTTTTGGATGGGCTGGCAAGAAATTATCAGCATATTTCTAAAAAATAAGGCAAAAATGGAAACATACTGACTAAGCCTTCATAATAGAGCATGTGTACGCTGCTGTAAGATGGAAATTGAAATCCACTGTACTTATCATAATAATAATAATAATAATAATAAGAGTGAGGAGATATGCCTGGGTCGGAAAATAAAGCATGAGAGGTCAGCAGCTTGAGACAGAGCCCGCCTCCATTCTGCTACCTGGTCCCTCTTGTCTATAAATCTTTCCTCCAGTCGAGCAAATGCTTTTGCATAGCTTCCTGTTTGGTGTCGTACTTCTGAGGGATCCACGTCATAAAACACCGGACATATCAATCGGTCTTCTTTCGGGAGACCTCAAGAATATGTACGAGTTCTTGCAAACAAACTCTTGAGTTTGCGTAGTTTTCAGAGAAAACGATGATGGCTATTCTTGATTCACGTATAGCATTGAGAAGTATAGCAAGCATTTCTTCACCCTTCCTACTCACTTCATCATTAAGAAATACACGAAGTCCTTTTTCACACAGAGAGTCAAGGAGATAGCGAGTGAAATTAAAGCGAGTATCTAAACCACGAAAACTGATGAACACATCGTTAGACCATTTGTAAGAGATAGAAGCAGATGGTGCTCCATGTGCCATGATTGATGACGAAGACGCACCGTGCTAAGCTCAGAGGACTTGCAGGGCTTAGAGAGAGCTCACAGCACTGCAAAGAAAGAAGCGTTGAGTTGACAGGTCTTGAAATTAGAAAGAGAAAAAGAAGATCGGTGTCTTATGGAATCGCCGGTGATGGCCACATGTATGCCAGTTCCACGTACAAGGAAGCGACTCAGAGGCTGCAGCGCGGTCTAGGGTTTTCGATCGAGACATTTCTGGCAGGGGCATTAAATACTTGATCCAAGGAAATTAGCTTTAATTTCCGGAAATAACTTCAAAATTGTTTGGGCCACTTTTTAGGAAATTAAACCTCACCGTCATTTTTATAAATCCGTAAATAAGATTACATAACGATTCCTCAATCATCTCTAGGCCTTTGACTAATTTTCAAATAATTACTCTCTTTAAAATCTTACCCAAAATCAGAATTATGACCAATAATTTATTTTTGGGCAATTCAACTTAACCATTTCTCTAAATATTTTCCCTTTATTATGCTTTAATTAATTCCTCAAAATCTGGGATATTACATTTTATTTCAACAAACTTTATTACTTATTATCATTTAACGTTTATTCTTGAACTCCAAAAGCCATCATGCAAAAATCTTAAAGTTCAAAAGCCATCCTTAAAAATATTATGTTCCAAAATATCATTTATATAGCTCTATGGATTAAGCCATAAAGTGATTCAAGTCTCATTGTAATTGTTTCTAATCCTTGATACTACCATTAGTGGGAGCCTCTATGTAAAGTTCAAGAACACAAAATTTAGCTATTTTTTTTTCCTAACTATACCTTGCAAGGTTCAATTGTTTGCATTCAAATGGAATTGTGCACAAAGACATCAAACTAGCTAGGTAACTTTGTAGTGGGTATCAGGAGAAAAGCAAATCAATTATTATTAATTTTTTTAAGTGTTTCTTATCTATTAATTCTTCTCCTATGGGTTCTTTGGTGATAGATATCAATTGCATCAATGGTCCATGTTGAAGGTATGAAAATCCTTTTATGATGTGATCCTTCATCAAAGGTAAAAAGTAAAACAAGAAATATTTCTCTAATTCTTCTAGTGATATGGACTTATTGTACTTTCTTCTCTACAGGAGGATTTTCTTGCACACACCATTGCAACAAAGAGAAACTTGTTTGGCAACAATTGGATGTATATGGCTTTTTATGTTACACTATATCTTATTCTGGTCAGTTGTTGCTATGCGGTAATATTTGAAATCTTGTTATTCCTTTATCCATGTGTTGTGCTATGTGTGTGTGGAATAAGATTCTCTGTTCCTCTCGCTGACGAATATCCAAAACAAGGAAGGAAGGATTGGAGGGTATGTCAAACTGTGACATTGATGAAAAGAAAGCTATGTTGACAAACATTGTAATTATATTTTTGGGTTTGGTTGAGATGAAGAATTTACAATAGCTAAAGTATACTTTTAGTCCTTTAAGTTTGCATAAGGTTTGAGTTTAGTCCCTTAAATTTAAAAAGGGTACTTTTAGCTCTTCAATCTTAACACCGCAAGACTACTTAACGGAAAACGCCGACTCGTCACTTAAATCCTAATAAGGCATACTTAAATTTTATAATATAAAAATAATTGTATGAGTAAACTAATCAAAAAGCAACACCTAATTTAATTTTAATTAATCCAATACCCTTTTTCTTTTTGGAAAAGCAAAAAACCGGTTGCTTTCATCTTCCCTATAACACCACCACTCCTCCCTCCCTCCTCTCCACTCACCAGCCACCCTTATCTCCGAAATTCCCAACCACCCCATCCTAAACCCTATCCCAAGGCCTTTTACTAGAGTACTTGAGCCTTGTGAAATCACTATAAAAAAGCTGCTTTTTAGTGGCAATTAACTTGTAGCGGTTACAAAAAAATCACTACAACTATCAAGATTTGTAGCATTTTTTAGGCAAACTGATACAAATTTGCAATAGTATGACTCACGTCAAATGATGCACTCGGTCAATCGTGGTAATTTGCCCATTTATTTCCCAACCTTTTGGATTCCAGATAGTGATAGGATATTGTTACTACCATTTTTTGTTACTACCAATGTTACTACCACTTTTCTACCGTTAGATCAGAATCTCATCTACCTTTATAATTTCTCTCTCCTATTAAGATTCTGATCTAACGGTGGAAAAGTGGTAGTAAGATTGGTAGTAACAAAAAATAGTAGTAACAATATCCTATCCTTTAAGGCATTTTCAATTATAAAATAGACATTAAATCATTCATCATAAATCATAAGACATTTTCCAACATTTTCCAAAATACCAAGAACTCCATTTCCAATATTGCATGGATCTCTAATCATTTTCTACCTCCTAGCAATTTCATAATCTCCATTTATTAGTTTATTAGTGCAATAATTATATTATTAATTAATAATTATATAAATGCATACAAAATCAGGCTTAACGGTTAATTCCAAACTTAATTAACAGTTAATTTCATATTAAGAATCTAATCTTAAGGGGGGAAAAAAGTCATCAACTTTATCAATCAATAATGTGTGCAAAATCATGTTTGATTGATTAAGAAATCAGATATTAAAATAATCAATATGCTAGCAATAAGTATTCCCTAATAATTTTTCTGGAATTTCAAAATCTCCATTTATTAGTTTATTAGTGCAATAATTATATTAATGTGCGCAAAATCAGGCTTAACGGTTGATTCCAAATTTAATTGACATTTAATTTCCAATTATTAATTTGATCTCCAAGGAAAAAAGTCATCAAATTTATCAATCAACAATGTTGCGCAAAATCATGTTTGATTGATTAAGCAATCATATATTAAAATCATCAATCATTTGAATTGATGGAAATTTTCATAGACTCTTAGAAATTGTGTTTAATGATAATTACTGGAATAATGAAAATATGAAGATAACACTTTTAGAAATTGCATTTTCAAAATATTTTTGGATTGTTTATATCTTTTTGTACTGCCTGCTACCTTGAGTGATTTCAAAACTACAATGGCTCCGTTCTCGTCATGACTTCATCCCTTTCGGCTCTCACTGCAACTGAAAAAGCGAAGCAAGAGCAGTGATACACCGACCATGGTGAAGGAATAAAGAAGAACTCTGATAACCAGTGGCCAGTTGTTCGCTTGATTTGCTAATTTGTTTATTATTCTGTGTTAAATCCCATTTTTCATGAAAAGACAATTAAATCTTTATCCATGTTTTTCCATCTATGCATATTTCAATATGAATAATTACCCAATTCTTTTTGTTTATGAATTACAAGGAGAGAAGGATCACTTTAATTTGACCTTGATATTTGAGGAATTGTTTGGTGACTATTGTAACACCCCTACTGTTGTAAATAGTGTAAATTGTAATCGTTGAGAAACTAGTAAAGAATTTTGACTGTAATCGAATTGTTATTAATTGTGTAATATCTTGTAATAAAAATATTAATTGAAAAAGGATGTCTGTATAGTGGGAGACAGGAAAGTGGACCCCGGAAAGGCCCAAAAAGTCACCCACTTTGACCAAAGGAAAAAGAGTCCCTAGCGGGCCTAGGTTTGAAAAGGTGTGGGCCTGTGGGCAAGATACCTGAGGCATAAAGCCGGTATGATGAAGCAAGGGTAAAATGGTCAATTCCTTGATCTTTGGGCATTTAATTTCGTTCTATATGAGAAGGGAGAGAAAAACGATGATTTTACCCATATTCGGTCCAAACACAAGACGCGGACGCGTAAGCGATAAATCGATAAAAAGGGAACCGATAGGGACCAGTTAGGGAATAATTTTGAGCGGAATGAGACAAGTGTGGGGCCACATTGGAAAGAGGGAAGGTGCCACATGAGTATGCCTGGGGAGAGTATTTGACAAAGACAGAGAAAAGCACAAAAAGACACATTTTGGACCCGGTGGGAGCCGATAGAGAGACCCAAGTGGACCCCGAATTTGACCAACAAAGTGGAAGAGTAGAATTAATTAGTGGGGATCAGTTTTTGGGACCCCCCCTATGCGCATATGATCTGCTCAAATTGATAAAAAAAACTGATTTGAACAAGAGTCAAGCTTAGTCAATTAAGTTATTAACATGTGGACCCCAAAAGCCATCTTGAATTGGATAATTCTTGTCAAAATTAAAAGGTGAGATCTGATTATATGGGCATAAAACAGGCCACATATCCCTCCTAGAAGGCTCTCAAATCTGCACATGGGATAAAGACTAAGCAAAGACAATTAGTTACCAATCAAACTAGGAATTTAATTAGTTACATTGGAACTAAATAGCCACTTTTGGGTTATTATTAAAAGGAGCTTGATTTTCCATTTCCTTTCCAAAATTTGTGGTCCAGCTGAAGAAGAAGGAGGGGACCAGAAAGCTTCCATAGCCAAGCTCAAGCTCTCAACCACCTTGTCCACCAATCCAAAGCTCCGAAATAGGTAACTACCGACAACTTGAACCTTTAAAGCTTAAACTTTGGATTTTCGTGCTGCTGGTTGGGCCTTTGTTTTAGGGTCTAATTTTGGAGTTTTTTATGGTCCCAAAGTGTTTAAAATGTGATTTTGTGTAGGGTTAAGCTATGGTTTAAGTTTCCTAACTCAAAAACCCCAAAAACTTAAAGGAGGAGGTTGCTGCCAGTATTCTCGATTCTGGGCAGCGAAGCTTCAAAGATGTTTTCGAATAGTAACGACGTTGGTTTGAGCTGAAATTTTACAGGTGCATATTAGACATCTGGTGCATCATTTTGGTATGTAATTCTATATATTTTTTATGTACTAATTGAGAGATAAAAATTTTCAACGTTAGCTCTGTGCTGCAACAGGCGAAATCAACCCCCCAAGTGTGAAAAGTGATCAACACGCCAACATAAAAGTACTTTCAGGGTCTGAGAATATTTTTCATGAAATATAGACATTGCAGCAGTTAAAATGGAGCTGGAATCATGCACAAATTATTTTGTGGAATTTATTAAAAATCTTACAAGTTTGGCCGTAAACACTTTGGATTTCTGAAAAGTTGGGTTGAGCTCTGGTTTTGATAAGAAAAACGTAGTGGCATTTTTGTAAATACTGAATAAGTGTATTTTAATGATATATAGGTCAAAGGAACCCTTGAAAAGTCAATGGGCCTAGTAGAATATTAAGGACAAGAATTACCACACCAGGTAGTAACCGCTTTACTCGATATCATTGTGTGTTTTGGGCGTATGTTTGTGTTTGCCATGTACATTGTTGCTTTGTATATGTTGTGCCAAATATGCATACAATGTTGTATGTGATTCCTAGCACCGAGGACGTCAATCAAGGCCAGCCTTGATTGGCGGCCGCATGCGGGTTGAGTTTCCAAGGGTTGGCCTAGTGAGGGCGGCTTTACGGGTTGAGAGTCCATTGAGACCGAGGCTTAGCCGTGGTAAGGCAAAAGACGTGGTTCTTGACCGTGATATGTGTTTTACTATTGTATGATCTCGATGCATATATGGTATGTGTTTGACATGTTTCGTATTTTTATCTCGGAATGTTAACTTACATACTCCTTACACATTTAGTATTTGAGTATTGACGGTTACTCCGGGGGCCATTTTCGGACTCAGACGCTTCTACGACTTCTGAGAGAAATGTACCGACCAAATGAGGACCTCTATTGACAGGGTAGGGCCCAGTGTTGCTGTGAAGTGTAGGGGATGCCCTACCGTATTTTGTATTTTACTTTTTGGATGACTGTATTATATTTCTAGGTTTTATTTCGGATTACTGTACCCTTAACCTTCCGGGGACTTATACTATCTGTTGTTTTTACTTTTATCAGTACAGTAGTTAGTCCAAACCGGTCCTGCGCTCTATCACGCTTACTCTGATGCATGCTAAAAGACTTAATAAGTAAAGGAAAGGTAATTAGTAAAAGGAATCCCTCTAACCCGCCACCCGAAGGGGCGAGGCCGGTGGAGGTGTAACAACTATTTCACCTATTTTTGAGGATCTTAACATGTTTTTAACTCTATGGTGTAATAAGGCTTTGTTGCTCTATATTACTTGTGTATTTTTTTCATGGTAAAATAGTGATATCTTCTTTTCTCACGCATATGCAGGAAGAGAAATCTAATGACAATTTTCAGCAACACATCTCTCAATTTTGGGTGATATACTTTATTGAAATATCTGTGTGTATATATATGGGATAAGATATTGTTACTACCATTTTTTGTTACTACCAATGTTACCACCACTTTTCCACTGTCAGATAGAATTTTAATAGGAGAGAGAAATTATAAAGATAGATGAGATTCTGATCTGACGGTGGAAAAGTGGTGGTAACATTGGTAGTAACAAAAAATGGTAGTAACAATATTTTATCCATATATATATATATATAGGATTTTCAGTTTAGGCGGGGAGGTGACAAAGGTTTTTTCCACCTTTCACAATCATTGAATTATATTTATCTCGCACAACACATTAGAGTAAAAGCTTGTTTCTATTACAAAAGAATTCATTATACTCTATCTATTATGAAACAAGCTTTTCAATCCCCTGATTGAAAAAAAAAAAAAAGTAATATACGTATATATATTGATAATTACTTTTAATTTTGATGATTTGAAATTAAAAACAAATTAAAACAGTATGCTGCCCTGATATATAGAGATCGAATCCTACATACTCTCCCCAAACATCAAACTTGAAAATTTTATAAGTAATGAGTGTTCACAACACAATCTGCAATTCATCCAAACATTTACACACACCTAACAAATAAAATCATCATATACAGATGTATCACACACACTTTCACCAAAGTATCTTTGAGAGGAAAAAATTAATGCACACAAGTAACATCTCCAGAAAATCTTGTCACAAAAAGCTCTTTCTGGCTGATGCTGCATTTTAATTACTAAAAGGGAAGTAAGTCCAGAGACAGCACATGAAGGAAGGGAAGAGGGAAAAAGAAAAATGGGGCAATTCATTACCCTCAAGTAACTTGTTAGGATTCTCGTTAATAATCAAAGCAAAAATATAGGGTAGAATAATTAAACGGCTTTGAAGGATCTTAGTTAGAGCAAGTGGAATCTGCATCTCTGCGTAAGCTTTGAAGTAATGAAAATAGAAGTAGTATAATGGACTACGTATACATGTTAAAGCATTTACGTTTGAGTGTAAAATATGTAATAAGAGTAGTTAAAGTAATGAATTCATGCTTTCAGCCACATAAATTGTTTGTCGAAGTTCTTCATTTTGTCATCAATCAAATATTTACAATGAATTGATATAAACACATGATATAACACTCTAAGTTTATTCTAAAAATGCCCACTTAAGGGGATCTAAATTTCATTGTGAAAATAACAAAAACAGAGTATAATTTCATTAAATATATACAACACATAAAACTTCCGAAAGAAAAACTAACACAATTAATACGGAAACCAATTAGAATTGTCATTCATTTTTACCATTTGAACCCAAATAATTATTTTCTTCATAATCCATATCATCAATGGGCACTCAGTTCAGGTTAAAAAAGGAATCGCATCCAGTTCAAAAAGAAATGGTTACAACCACTTAAGTTAGTTAAAATCATACGATTGGTTTGCAATAATTTCCAAAATATAATTGTTTGAATATCTCTAAAGATAATAATTATCATACTTTTTTCTCAACATATAAGCAGTCAATTAAGTTGTTCACATTAATATATAGATCCGGCGAATTTATGAAAAGAAAAAAATAAGGTAAAGAAAAATAGCCAAATTAAAGTAGATTTAAAAAAGAACAATGAGTGAGCCGGAGAGAAACTAGAATTCAAAGCACAACAAAGTGAATAATTTTGTCAAAATCATGTCAATTAATTACCAAAAGATTAATTGATTGAAGAAGTGATTCCAACAATGCAAGTAAATTAACAATATTTCGATGCTATCTCTGAATGCTTTTAGGAACTAGCAAAATATAATACTTGGGAACAAGAGTGTGGACAATAAATACGCGGGGAAGAATTCTATCTCAAATCTGGAATAGTTCGATGAGTGGGATGTAGGATATTTTGCCTAGGAGTTCTTCATCCTTATTGTGGTATTTTTCTTTGAGCAATGGACACTCCAAATGTGAAGCATTGTTAAAGAAGCAGGCAATTTGGCATAATATAGCCTGTCACAGAACTCAATATGAAGTTCCCTCAAACTTGGCACAAGGATCTCTTTTGGAAATACTTGAAAATAATGTATGTGTGTGTGTCAAAAGAAGTCACCTTTAACTTGTCTCTATTTCTCAGTGAGAAATATAAGTTTCCTTCTCTAGAATATATGAGATCATGAGATGTGCATATGTAAATATATATTCAGAATATATAATTGACCTGAAAATGTTGGCTTTAAAAGTTTTGAATGGGAATAGAATATCAGAATCTATGATCGCTTTCCAAGAAGCCACAGGTGTTGAGAATTCCAGCATTATGGCTGATGGCTTGGTACTTGAGTCAAAACCATCTACACCCCAAGGCCAAGTACTACGACCTTTGTTGCAGTAAAATAATATGTATCTTCATGACCATATTCCTGAAGGTCAGAACCATCAACTAGTTGTGAGACCATTGATATTGTTGAAAAGGAAAAGAAAGTTCTTGAACTAAAGCTTGAGGAAGTGAAAGAGATTATCAATAGACTTGATGGTGAGCTGGACCCCCAAAATAATTCTCTAATAAAAAGATTTGACACAAGTTGCCAACTAATTATAGAAAAGCGACAAATATTGTGTTGATCTTTCTGTTCACATGACCTAAACCGGCTATAAGTAAACAATATGCATCAAAAGTGAATTAACATGTTTATATATTTTAATTCAGAGGAAAAGGCTATGCTTTTCTCTATAGAAAGTAATACTTTAATTAATAAAGGATGAAGCAGAAATATGAAAAATTTCTAAACAAGAAAACTGAAAAAATGCAAGAAAATAAAGGAAGAGCCTAGACTAATGTACTCATGTTGAATATTTGATGTCAAGTTGAATAAAAAAGCACAATAATGTGATTCTGTCCAGTGTCTTTCTACTCTCTTCTTTTCTCAATTCTTCTAAATTTCTATAACCTATCATACAAAGTGGTATCGTAGCCGAGTCATCCTCTATTCACTTTTGTTACACTAAAAAATTCTTGCTATTTTCTCGAACCACCATTCTTCTTCAAGGTTCGAGATCTACCGACAAGAAGGAATCAAGAAAATTGAAAAAGACAAATCAATCTAATCAAAAACCCAAGGTCAGTTCTAGGTTCTTCAATGGTTAGCCATTTCCATTGCAAATTTTTAGTTCTCGGTTCAACAGAAATTCAAAGAAAATCAAGAAAAAAATTCAAGACTTTCAGGTCTTGACCAAAAAAAGATTGATTTTGGGCACATCAACAACTCGGCGTCCGATTCTGCATTTCCAATCCACGTCAATGATTCTTGACTGCCACTGCTCTATTTCATCATCGGATTCATGTCAGACCCTGAGTAACATCATTGGATTCTGGGAACTCTCTTTGCGTCGTGGCCTCCTACTGCCGTATGCCGTTCCGATATTGCTTTCTATCTTCGCCGAGTTAAGGCACTGTCGGCAATATTGAATAATTTCAAGACAATCGGTTGGGTTGCATCATTCTCGAACGTGTGAAGACGTCGACCATATTTTGGGATTCTCTACGAGCACGTTTGGTTCATTGGAGGTATAGACGGATGAAGAACAATAATTTATTATAGGAGAAACTGAAATAAAAATACACAACTATATTTCTCTCACACAACTTTTGTCTCACACAAAAACTCTATCTTATATTTTCTCACAAAATAATTCTTTCACTTTTTTCTCTAACAAGTGCTACGGCACTATTCTCTCTCGTCTCTCAATTCTATTCTCTCGGATACACATAAATTTCATTCTAACATCTAAGGTCTATATATAGACTTATTATACCGCCTAATATAAATAAAATACTAATTTCATTACGCCGACATTGACTTCTTCATGGCTTCTAAATTTTCTTGTAGGGTTTCTTCACATCATTTCCTCCTCCTTCATAGCACCTTTGTTGACTTTTCAAAGATACTTCCGGTTCCTATTCCTTCATGACTAAGTTGTAATATATATATTATTATATTCATTTCACATGCTCATGCCTTCTCATCAAAGACCTTCTATAATTCTCTTGCGCCTTCTGTGTTCACGTGATTCAAACCATCAGGATACTTCTTCTTCTTTCGTAGCTTTCTCTTGTAGCTTCTTCTTATTTCAACATCTTTCTTGTTCCTTCTACATAAATCTGGATTGGCAGTGGAACTAGATAAAATTGAGTTTGAATTTCTAACAAACCACAGATTGGCCTTAAAAAACACAAACACCCCAAATGCACTCACTCAATCCACAAACAGAGAGAAAGAGAGCCGGAGAGCCGTTGAGAGAAACAATGTTTCTACCTATACGAAAAGAGGAGGTGAGGGTACAATGAACAATATGAACCAGTTTGGTTCATCCTTGATCTCGAGGCTCTCTCGTTGTATAAGCGAGAATTTTTATGCGCTTTTATGCTATGCTTTCCCGTTTCTGCTTTATTTTAAGCGAGATAAGGAAAGTAAATCGAATTTTCAGGATTTTCTATGATACGCGATACGCTCTTGTCTCCCTCCTACATCACAAAACCGAATAGAAGCCTACTCTTCCTCTCTCTCTCTCTCTCTCTCACTCACGCATATGCGTCAAAGCGAGGGAGGTTTCCGGATAGCATGAGAAATTGAGCGAGAGAGTCGAGAATCTGAAAACGAGGGCGAGATGGAGTGAAAGACGAGGAAGGAGAGTTCAAACGTGGAAGCTAGAAACTAACCGAAGTGAGTCTTCAAGCTTCTCTCCTTCTAGTTCCGTGAGTTTTCCAACGTAAGCTATTGAATATAATGTAGTTAGGATTCCATCCGGATGCTCGCTAAAAGGATATTAAATTCTTGATTGTGAAGCAACATGACCAAGTTAAGATGTGAAGATGGTGCATTGGCACCCACCGGCTCTTTTCTCTGAATTATGATGGTGGTGGAGGTGCCCAGTGAAGAGAAAGATAGAGAACAAAGGGATGGATCTGAGAGCCATGGCAAGACACCCCAACCACTTCAAGAGACGATCGAGGAAAAAAAGAAGAAGAAATGGTGTCAGAGTGCCATGGGAGTTCTGACGGTGTTGTTCGTGTTTGAGAGAGAGAGAGAGGCACAAAACGATTCCATTCGTGTTTCGGGAAAGCCAGTTACTGGTGTGAGTCAAAACGAACCCTCTTCATCGACAATGTGCCTCGAATCGCCCCGGACGCCGTGGTAGAAGAGGCACAAGAATGATGGATGTAACCCTAAGTCGGACTTCTGGGTCAAAGCTGGAGATTCAGTTTGATGAAAAGTTGCGACCTTTCGGTCCTAATAAAAGCAAATATACTAGTTTTGTCGGCTATCTTGCACGCAGCAAGGTTAGCATCTTGACTGATGAGTGGAAAAATGTGGACTTTAGTAAAGTAAAGCAACCTATTTGGGACACTATCCGGCTTACAAACACTGTCCCGACTACGAAGTTGAAAGACAAGACATTGTCTTATTGTGCCGATCGGTGGAGGAAGTTTAAGACCTCTCTTGCTAACAAGTATATTTTTGCCGAGGTTCAAATTCCGACCAAAATCCTTGGGACAAGTACACGATTATTGATGAACAAACTTGGCAACAATTTGTTCAAAAGGACCACTCTGAAGCTCGGTGAGTTTATATTTAGTTTTTTTTTACCATTTTGTTTGCTTATTAACTGTACTTGATATGTGAATGTTATTGTGTTCATCTAATCCCGTTAGTTAAATTGTTTGGTGTGTGAATAGAAGTATACATTTCCCGCCTTTGTCTATGCAAGTCGATATGTAAACCACGAAAAGGTAAAATACTAAGAAGGTAATTAGGGAAATAATAATGGCATAAGAGTCAAGCCATTATTATAGTCTTAGTTCTGTTATAGTAGGTAGTGGTTAGACATTGCTGTTGTTCTGTTACTATCTAATGAGGGCTGCTGATCCCACTGGATGCCTTAAAAAAGATCAAGTTTGTATTATTCTGTAAGCATAATTCTCTTTTGTTTCTTAACCTATCTATCTAGCAGTACAAGACATAGCTCCAATTTCTTCTACAATTCTACATCTTCCTTACATAAAATGTTGAAACTTGATGAAGTGAATTTGACTAGTGTTTGAGGTTCATATCAAGCGAAGTTCTCTAATTTCTCTTAGTGAGATGGCGGAATTCATAATTAATAGTTGTTTTCAATGCCGATTCACGGAAAGAAGGGAACGAGAATAGGAGATAGGGAGAAAGAATGATTGCCCGCATAGGGCTTCTCGCGGGATATGAAAAGGTTGAAGAAGAATTGATGGTGGCCAAGCGGAAGAGATTGGATGATGAAGCGGAAATTGATGGCGGCCAAGCGGAAGAGATTGGATGATGAAGCGTAATCCAATCCTTCGTGGTGTACATGATCCACCACCTCCAATACGTCCGAGGAGTTGTGGTTGCACATTCGGAAAAAGCCAAGCGGCGCTACACGAGTGAACAAACTCGTGTAGTTGCTTCGAAAGAATTGTAAGTATCGTTATTGTTATTTTTTAGTTACTAAACATGTTTCATTACTAAGCTTCTCGTTATCTATATCTTACGGAAGATCTTAAAAGAAAGAAGCGAGAGGGATCTTTTGTGTCGGACGGGAGGAGTGATGTTCGATCGTTGTGACCGGAAAACCGGATCTCGGTGGGCGTGTAAGGGGGATTGGAGGACAGTAGGCTCAAGGAATACTTTGGTAAATCCAAATGACATAGACAAAGTATGGTTACCCGGGAGGAGATGGAACAACGGTGGCCAAATTAAGTGAGGATGCGGCGGCTAAAGAAGCAAGGTATCAATGCGAGATGAGCCGGATGAGGAGGAATTGAATCGGATGAGCCGGATGAGGGAGGAATTGAATCGATGAAGCTGCTTTTGAGCAATCGTCCGAGAGACCAAAGTGTTCCCTTCACACATTCACTTGCACTGCGCATAGCACTAGAGGGAGCTGCATTATTGGATAGTCAGAGCAACCTTGTGACCTATATGTGGAGGATCGTGATCGTCCTACACGATTAGTTGCAAAAGGGACTGTCCACAACTTATTGGGATCAACTGTACACCACCAACAAATGGCTGATGATGAAGTCAGAGTATCAGTTGAAAAGGTGATCATTGATGCAGCTCTTCCTCTCCCAACTGATTAGCTGAAGCTTGTGAGTCATGTTAAGGGAACCTTCATCTCTTGGCCAGTGAAGCTTGTACATGTCTCTACTCCTCCTTAAGCTTCATCCTCCTCCTCAAGTTCCACACCCTCCTCCTCAAGTTCCAACCCTCCTCCTCAAGTTCCACCCCCTCGTCAAGCTCCATCCCTCCTCAAGTTCCACCCCCTCGTCAAGCTCCATCCCCACCTCAAGCTCTATCCCCTGCGCTAAGTTGATCGACACGGATAAAATATCCGATCTGGTGAAGAGTGGATATTTTAAAGATAAATCGTGGCTGTCAATGAAGTATTAGGCGTCTCTCATCCTCTTCCCGTTCAAGTTGACACCGTTGATGTTGAGTCCTTGCGCTTCCTCGACGGAGCTTGCGATGCAATTGTTCAAATTTTTATGAAGTAAGTATCTTAAATCTATGAGTACATAATTTAAATGCATCGTTTAGACACACATACATATATACTAATTCCCGATCGATGTCATTATTGTAGGTTATTGCATCAAGAATTGGTTCAAAAGGGCGGGAGCAACACTTTTGGATTCTTGTGCCCCGCCTATTCAAGTCAAACATCCATGCAGGAGAGACAGGTGTACATATCAAAGAGGTTGTGTGAAGTGAGAAGAAAGGTGTACTTGTTGCCATTCTTCCACAGGTACATATCACAAATCTTGTCTGCAATTCACTTAATTCTGCTACATATATCACTGAGTATACTTTACTGCTGTGAATTTTCAGCCGCCACTGGCAGTTGGTCCTCATGTGCATGGAGGAGCATAAAGTTATCTTCTTATGCTCCACTCACGGAGTTCCATTGCCTTCATTGACGCAGACTATCAACGAGTAAGCATGTCATTTTGATTCTCTTGTCGAAATCTCTCTGTGTGAATTTTCGAACATTATTGATAAATTTGTGATTTTGATGATAGTGCCATGAAGACCTTCCAAACCTAGGTAAAGAAAAGGTGTCGAGCCAAAGACCCCATCTGGGACACACCAGAGGTTGGTACAATATTTGTACACTGGCACACTTCCTTGTGAAGTTGGTCATTAAGCTATATATGCTCTTATATATATTTCTTGTTCTTTTTAGACCGTCGGCAACCACCGGGGTCCAACTTATATGGCCAGTACATCATAAAACACATGTATGATATTATCACGGGAGGAAGGACTAAATTAACTGCAAAGGTAAATGTATTTGATGTTACATATTATGCACGCAATTTAATTCAGTGTGTGGCTTAATGTTACATATGAAATATGCACGCAAGTTAATTCAGTTTCTGTCTTTGATGTTACAGATGTTTGACTGCCCTGATCTCTTTTTTGATGATGAACTGGAGCACATACGCAATTTGTTTTGTGAATATCTGTATGACCTGATCTTAAAGTCAGGACAATAATTAATGTCCTAAATTCATTTGTAAATATATCCCGTACAACAATAATATTCTGTAAATTTGTTTATTTTTCCGAACAATATTCATTTGTAAATATACATAGGCAATGCAAAATTCAATAAATAAATTTGTTTAATTTTTCGAACAATTTTCTTGTGTCCATTTTGGGTTTCTGAATGTATTGGATGGTGGATAAAGCTATTTAGTGCTTGAAATTTGAGAAAGATCTGGACTTTTAGACCGTATATTAATTAAAAGTCTGGTTTTAAAAGTCCGCATAATAAACATCCGGTCCTAAAAGTGTTCGTTTTAAAAAAATATGTCATTTTTAGGACCGTATATTAATTAAAAGTGTGATCTTAAAAGTCCACATAATAAACATCCGGTCCTAAAAGTCTTATGAGACCGTATATTATTTTACTTGTCCGCTCCTAAAAGTCTTTTTATTTTAGAAGTTGGCTTAACCTTTAGGACCATGTAATTGTTAAATGTTCGGTCTTAATAGTCTTCCTTTAAATAGAAATGTTCACTCGCTTTTCAGAAAAATCATTATGGTTCGAGACAACGAGGGTTCGGCGTTCGCTCAAGTTAGGTCCTTCATTGTAGTCGATGTTACCTCTCCTGATCTTGAGCAGCATTATCGGTTTCCCTTTTCTTTGTCTCTTTTCTTTTTGTCGGAAAAAGAAGGAAGATATTGAAATGGTACTTTGTTTCAAATCAGGGGAGGTAAAACTGACGAGAACGACGGTCCAACCTTGAGAAGAATTGTCACTGTGTTTGTTTTTATTCAAATAAGGTAAAAGATGTTTTTTTTTTGTGTATGTTCTTAACTGTATTCTGTGAATTTCTATTGTTGATTTACACGAGGACAATGTTTTGTTTGTTTCCTTTTTGTCGGAAAAAGAAAGACGATAATGAAAAGGACAAGGCGATCGAATATGGAAACCAAAGCTGACAAAAAAAGGTAGTGTTTTTAGGACCCTCGATTTACTAAGTGTGCGGTCCTAAAAACACGCCATTATCCATCTTTCATAGTTGCCTTGTTTATTGCTTTCTAGGTTCGGATAATGGATAAACTAACGAATTAAAGTACTAAACTCGCACGAGAACAAAAAGAGTGCATAATATTTTATATAATAATTTTTATCGCTTCCCTATTACAAAAAAAAAAGCAACAAAAAAACTAAAAAAAAAACTAATCCTCTTCGTAGACGGAGAGAGGGGGAGCCGAGGCATCGGAGTCGGAGTCGGAGTCGTCTTCGGCGGGATCGTACTCCACGTCATTGGCGTGAAGTACCATGTTCAGCTTCTTGTTCACGGTATGAACAAGCTGAACCAATCGGCCCAAGCGTCGATCCATGTGATCGACGCGGCCACCAACGATCACCAACCGCTTCACGGTCCCGGAATTGGAGGAGGAAAGGCGGAGGGGGGCGAGGTTGAAGAGAATGAATTTTAGTACCCGGGTAAATGATGAAAGGTCGGTCTTAAAAGTAATAGAATTGAATATTTTAAAAATAAATAGACTTTTAGGACCGGATATATTATAAAAGGTCGATCTTAAAAGTAATAGAATTGATTTTAAAAATAAATAGACTTTTAGGACCGGACATATTATAAAAGGTCGATCTTAAAATAAAAATTAAATAATAGAATTTTATACCGCGTACCTATAAATCCCGCTCTTAAAAGTTTCTCTCAGTTCTTTATTAACACCTCATACCTCTCTGTCCTTAACTCCTTATTAATTCCTCATCACTACCTCGTAACTCCAAACTACGTACGTGGCTATCGAGAATAGCTCTGCCTTTATTAATTAACTCCTCATACCTCTCTCGCCCCAACCGCTCAAACCATGGTTAGATACAAGAGAACCGCTCATAGGGGTGCTCTTACTCGTGATGCTCGTGCCTTCCGTCGATCGTTATACGGTACGCCTCCTCCATCGAGAGTCCGTCCTATTGCTGCAGAAGAGTCTCGGGTCGTTGGACCCATTGTTATTTCTTCGAATGATGAAGAGGTTCCCGCTCCCCCTCCCCAACCTCTTGGCCCCACCGCGACTACTACTGACCCCTCTCCTCTTTCCTCTAATGAAGCATTGTGTCGATGAGACTAAGACGAAACTTGCCGATCTCCGATGGGAAATTAATGTTGTTCACGCCTTTAATCATCAAGGCTTTGGAGGATAATAAGCTTTAGGATGTTTAGTCGATTCTTGTTTTTGATAATTTTCTCGCTTGTTTTTCTCTCTTAATTTTCTTGTGTACGTGCATATTCTCCGGTTATGTATGGAAGCGGTAAAACTAAGCTTGTGTCTTTCTAATATTCATATTCTCCGAGTTTTCCTTTAATTTATTTTATTAACTCAGTTTACGCGCTTGCCAAATGCAAACCTCTTCTTTTTTTTTGGTTAATTAATAAACAAAATACTTTTAGGACCGTAGTTCTTATAACCGCTGGTCTTAAAATTAAATGAATACTGAAAGTTAGGATCGGAGTATTCTTAACCGCTGGTCTTAAAATTAGTTAGTAAATGTTTGACTTTTAGGACCGGACGCTTTATAAATCTCCGGCCTTAAAATTAAATGAATACTAAAATTTAGGACCGCAATATTGTTAACCTCCGATCTTAAAAATTTATTAATAGAATTATATCTTTAGGGACCGTATACTATATAATTAACCGGTCTTAATAAAATCTAAAATATAAAGACATGTCTATGTCACGGGAAAATTAAATTTCCTCTCGAAACTTCTCTTGTTGCGCGAAAGTGATTACACGGAGTTTCTCCTCCGGTGTGTGTTGCATCGTCGCGCTTGCGTTCCTCTCTCGAGATTAACTCTCTCGGTACCTTAGCTAAACGTCTATAGACCAAGCCGTACGAGGTGTTTCGATTATATAACTTTATTATTTTCCTTCTAATGGTTCTAGGGTTTTCATGGGTTGAACGAAATCGATGAAATGTTATTGTGGGTTTCTCTGTTGTTAATGAATATTGTATTTTGAAGATTATATTTTCACTTTAGACCTACCCAACTAACCAATAAATGTTTTTAGGTTACTCTTGGCCGCCTCGCAACATCAACGTTCGTGGCGGGAGAAGAAAGACTCAACAAACGCATTTGAATTTATATGGTACGGTGAGTCCACAAGACCTTCATGCGATGGATTTAATTTCCTCGTCGTGTATTTATTTTGCTTCTTGGATTCACCGTGATACATTTATTACCAAAAGTGATTCTTCGTTATGCATTTAATGGACAAGTTTCTCCGTAAAACCAAACAAAAAAGACATGCATAACCGACATTGAGCATAAATATGCCATTTGGAGTTGGCTTATTTTATATGCAAGTCTCGCCTTTTTTCAGATTATGTATATGTTAAATCTTTTTGTCTATAGGAATACTACTATGGACCACGGTTGGATAAATGCTTTACGGACGAGTGCGAATATCAGAATGGGGTGAGGGACTTTATTGAATTTGCTAAACAAAATTCTCATGATGATATTGGGAAGTTTTATTGCCCTTGTGTAAAATGTCTGAATGAGAGGCGACTAAGTGAAGTTATACACACACATTCAATTTGTGAAGGATTTTGTAAGACTTATACAAAGATGGGTATGACATTGTGAAAAAATATCAAGTGGGTCTTAACATGGGGAAGTGGCCTTTGATGATATGACACGGATATGGATGATCGCATAGAGGACATTATCCGTGATGTAGGAGAAGATACTTTTCATCAATCACATGCATATGGTAATATGTGCGTGATGCGAGACCCCCTCTATACCGTGGGTGTAAAAAATACCAATTGTTGAACACCGTATTGAAATTGGTAAGCTTGAAGGCACGTCATGGATGGAGCGACAAGAGTTTTTCTGAAATATTAGCACGGATGGCATGAATCCATATGGAAGCCTTAGCAAGCATACATAGTTCATGGCCTGTACTACGATTATTTACAACTTATCTCCAATGTTATGCATGAAACGAAAGTACATCATCTTGTCATGTTGATTTCGGGACCGAAACAACCCGGAAATGACATTGATGTTTACCTTCGACCCTTGATCGAAGACTTGAAGGAGTTATGGGCGGGGAAGGTGTTGATGTTTTTGACTCTTTCAAGAAGGAGGTGTTTAAAATGCGAGCCATGATATTTTGTACTATAAACGACTTCCCGAAAGATATGGGAACTTGTCAGGGTATAGTGTAAAAGGCCATAAAACATGTCCGGTTTGTGAAGAAGGCACACGCTACCATCAACTTCAACATGGAAGAAAGACGGTTTATCTTGGACATAGGAGATTTCTTAGACGGGGCCACCCATATCGTCGATTAAAGAAAGCCTTTTTGGTGGCCAAGAGTATGAAGATGCTCCGGTGGCATTGATGGGGAGCAAGTTTATGAAAAGGTGAAAAATATCAATGTCATCTTCGGTAAGACTTTGCAAAGAGTAGAAAAGAAACAAATATATGGAAAAAGAGATTTGTATTCTTCGATCTTCCATATTGGCGCAATCTTGATGTGAGACACGGTATTGATGTCATGCATGTGGAGAAAAAACGTATGTGATAGTATTGTCGGAACGCTTCTCAACATACAAGGTAGTTCCAAGGATGATGTGAAGGCAAGATTGGATCGATACCAATGGGAATACGCGAAGAGTTACATCCAAGGCCGAGATGGGAAGAGAACTTATTGTCCCATGCTTCTCATACTTTGTCTAAGGATGAGAAACAAAGTTTTTTGTGAGTGTTTACATGGCCAAAAGTTCCCACGGGGTATTCTTCAAATATGAAGAGGCTTGTATCGATGAAGGACTTGAAATTAGTAGGCCAAAAGTCTCATGATTGTCATGTCTTGATGCAACACTACTCTAATAGCTATTCGAGGCATCGCTAAATATGATCTTCGGTCGTTTTGACTAGACTTTGTGTCTTCTTCAATGCACTTTGTAGTAAAGTTTTTGAGATTGAAAAGTTGGATGAATTGGAGAATGAAGGATATCTTATCTTGTACCACCTTGACAAGCTTTTTGTTCCTACATTTTTTGACATCATGGTTCATCTAATTGTTCATCTAGTGAGGGAGATAAAGATGTGCGGCCCTATCCATTTACGGTGGATGTACCCAATTGAAAGATCTATGAAATTCCTAAAAGGGTACGTGAAGAGCATACCGCGAGAAGCATCGATTGTTCGAAATATGTTTCGAAGAAGCCATGGAATTTTGTCAAAATTATTTGGCCAAAGTAAGACATATTGGGCTTCCAAAACGTCAGCATGCTAAAGGGGGTAGACGAGGGGCTTCCGTAAAGAGTGTGGATCCTGATGAATTGTCACAAGTCCACTTATACATCTTGAATAATGTTGATGAAGTTCAAGCCAGCATAGCTAAACATAAAGAAGATGTAAGGAAAGAAAACCATCAAATGACTGAACAAGGGTTGATTAGGGAGCATAACAGAACTTTTGCAAACTGGTTCAAACAAAAGGTCGAAGGAGAGGAATGTGTTTACGATACAATCAAATGGTTAGCGGTGGTCCTAAGGTCGATGTCATAAGTTGGAATTAAGTATGTGATCAATGGTTATACATTTTACACGAAGTCCCTAGATGATAGGAGCACGAGTCAAGAACATTGGTGTTATGTTAGAGGTGAATCTATGCACTTCTCCGGTTTGAAGACATGGTGAATATTATGTTGGGCATGTGTGTTGTATTTGTAACTTATTGTATTTGTAAGTAAGTTATCTTATTGTATGAATTAATTTGGGTGTTGTAGTCATAGAATAAACATTAATTAAGAAGCCAAATAACTCATCGTAAATAATATTTGTATTCTTTTTCCAATTCAATTTATTCAAATAATTGTTCATAGCTTACAGCTTAAAGTATCGACTTTTATGTGCTGGATTGGGTGGTGGATTTGTGTGTAATACAATCGGGAAGAACGAACGAGGGAAAAATTCAGGAAAATTTACACCGCAAATAAATGCGCCGGTCTTAAATGGTGAGTTTTTAAGACCGGATGTATTTATATGTCCGGTCTTAAAGGTCGTAAGCGCCGGTCTTAAAAGTCGTCTTTTAAGACCGGTAAATTTATACATGCGGTCTAAAATAAAATTTTTAAGATCGCATTTATTTATCATCCGGTCTTGAAAGTCAATCTTTTAAGACCACTTATAATTAGTCGGTCTTAGAAGCCGCTAAGTTTAAGACCGTATTTATTTTTGTCCGTCTTAAAAATCTATCTTTTAAGAGCGGCCTAATAATTAGCCGGTCTTAAAAGTTGAGTTTTAGGACCGAACAAAAAGTATTTCGGGTTTATTTTAGTACGACTTTTAAGACCCAATGTTTTAAATGTCCTGGTCTAAAATATTTTCTTTAAGACCGCCGTAGTCCGGTCTTAAATGTAGACTTTTAATACCGGGAACGGAACAAGACCGGTCATGGGTTCGATCTTACGATGCCTCTTTTGTCCTATCTTAAAAGCCTTTTTTGCACTAGTGTCATGGATGGAATACCACTTGCATAATCATGTGTATTTATTTAATTCATTCTCTACCAAAAATGACATGGAAAAGTAATCAAAAGTAAGCAACCGGGATTTGCTTCACTTTCCTTCCCTCTCATGATATAAAACCGAGTGTTATACTTATACCATAATTCATACACAAACTACTATATCGTTATATATTCATCTCGTGAAAAAACAGAGCAATTTAATATTTTAGAGACGTCAAATAAAGCTTGAAACATTTGTGGCCGTGACCCTTCAAATAGGGTATTTTTTATTTATTTATTTAAAACTAAGGGCAAAAAGGTAATTTCACCCAAATTTGCATATCAATCATAGGTCCTTGGTATCTCTCAATCTTTTTACAAATTCGAGGGGACTTCGGGGGATTTTGCAAATTCATATAGTATTTATTTGTCATTTTCCCTTTATTCTTCCTTTTTTAGGAGCATGTGAAGGGACATTTGACATTATATTTGAGATGCGATTTGTTACTAAAAATTCCTAAATTCATGATCTACATTTTAACATATGAGTTATCTATTTTAAAAATATGTTTAGATCTGTGTTGAATGTTTTCACAGTTATTATAGTGATTTTTGTTTGTTAACAAGTCTGAAAATATTTTTTTAATAATATATTTTGTTTTAATTTGATAAATAAGAACCAATAAAGTTTAAAAAGCACTGAAACAAAATATTCAAGTCTCTTTATCATTTTTTTTTTGTTGAAAAACTTATATATAATATAAACCTCTTAATAATTATTTAAAAAAAGAGTCGACTTTTTTTTTTTGCATTTATCTAAACATAAATTATTGAGTCTCTAAATAAATAAGATGAGAATTTACGTATTTAAATTTGAAAATGATAGCGACAATGTAGGAGGACATTTGAACTGTAGATAAGTTGGTAGAATATCATTATCAAATTATACCATGTGACAGGAACAAAAGTTGATAGAGCAGCTGCCACTTAAGTGAAATTTGAAGATAAAGGTTTGATATCCAAAATTCTTGAGAGTGATTAAGTGAAAGAAGAAGCGAATAATGCCTCTACATACAAAATAAAATGATGACTAAGGCCATAGCATGTCTCAAAACCATCAATCTTTGTACAAACCAGTGTTCTTCAGTGTGTCAACTTGTGCCTTTACAAATGGGTCCTCTAGTAATTTTATTTTGGATGTTTTCCAGTTGGCTGAGAAATCTGATTTCCTGAAAACACAGATACACTAACTTAGTCATGTTTGATACAAAGAACTGTGAGAATTAATCATTTTTAGTTTCTATTTTTGTTAGTGTAATCATCAACCAAACATTTTCTTTCGCCATCTTTTTAAAACTAAAGGAAGAATAATCACTGTGTTAGAAACTATTTATGGCATAATTCCAATCCTTTGAAGTTACATTGTTTATTACTATTCCCTCCGGTCCTTGATATAAAATATAATTAGATAATTTGATTAGAATAAGGAAATTAGTGAAATTAGTTAATATGACATATAATTCCTAAAATACCCTACCCATGATCCTTAATTTCATCCTTCTCTCTCTTTCTTGATTATTGTAGTTGAGGGAGTATCAATAGGAGTAAATTAGGAAACAATTGAAAAATATGAAAAATGTCTCATTTTTGGACCAAAATTGACTTCTCAAATAGCACCAATATCAAGAATCAGAGGGAGTAATAGAATAAATGGTAGGATGGGAATTTGGATTCTTCCAATGTATCATGTTTTTTAAGTAAAAAATGATGAAAACAGGATAAAGTTTAATTAATTACAATATTTTCTTTTTTAACTCTAATCCATGATATATTTTTACTTTACTATATTCCCCTCCTCCATCCCTTACTATAAGTTTTAAATTTATAAATGAAAATGTGTCCCAAATCTATGTTTGCTTAACTGTATTTATTGTATATATTCTCTCTCACTTATTTTCTTTACAAATAAAGATATAGTTGGAAAAAAATATTTATTTGCTTTTAACTAATTTTAAAAGCACACAAGGCTTCTGTGGTATGGATGGTAATAATATATAAAAGACTTACATGTCGAATGGATTCATCATTCTCAGCTCTGCCAACGTTAAGTTCCTTTGCTGCACATAAGTCTCCGGCTTCCCTGTCAGCAATGAAGAAGACAATAAAGACAATATGCTTTTTATGTCTTACGGCTTGATATTTGGGCTTCCAACACATTTCTTAGTATGAAATTAGAATAAGACAATAAGATCAGAACTTCAGTTCACTCATACCTGTGTTGGGCAACATAAACAACCCCATCTGCACCACACCCGATCTTTTCCTTTTTTGTCAACAGGTTCTTCTTCTTCCCCCTCCTGGTTTTTTTTGTCATCATGTTCTTCTTCCCCTTCATTATTTGTTTTGTCATCATGTTCTTCTTCTTTCCCTTCCTTATTTTTTTTGTCATCATCTTCTTCTTCTTCCCCTTCCTTTTTTTTTTTTTTTGCCATCGTGTTCTTTTTCTTCCCCTTCCTTATTTTTTTTCCTCATCTTCTTCCCCTTCCTTATTTTTTTTGCCATCGTGTTCTTTTTCTTCCCCTTCCTTATTTTTTTCCTCATCTTCCTCTTCTTCTTCCTTATTTTTTTTGCCATCTTGTTCTTCTTCTTCCCCTTCCTTATTTTTTTCCTCTTCTTCCTCCTTTTCGTTATCATCTTGTTCTTCTTCTTCCTTCTTCTCTTTTTCATTCATCCAAGCAGTAACTCGTTCAACAATCGCTGTAATACACCCATGTAAATGCATAGTCCTGACCAATTTATGAGTTCACGTTAGTCAAACTGAATTTTTAAATGTTCAAAAAATGAGTGTGTAGCATTAGTTGAAATTCAATATTTCGTCGTTGTTTCTCTATTTTCAGAAAAATTAAATAAAAAACCTTTTTTTATGAGTTGTCAATCAGTATATTTCATGTGTATGCTGATGGAAATTGTAATCAACTCTACTTATTATAATAACAAATAACAGGAAGAGTGAGGAGATATACCTGGGTTGGAAAAGAAAGCAGGGGAGGTCAGCAGCTTGAGACAGGGCACGCCTCCATTCTGCTACCTTCTTGTCTATGAATCCTTTCTCCAGCTTCTTGTGTATGAATCTTTCCTCCAGTCGAGCCAATGCTTTTGCATAGCTTCCTCTCTGATGTCGTACTTTTGAGGGATCCACATCATAAAACACTGGCAATACCAACCGATCTTCTTTCTGGGAGCACTCAAGAATATGTACGAGTTCTTGCAAGCAAACTCTTTTGTTTGCGTAGTTTTCTGAGAAAACGATGATGGCTATTCTTGAGTCACATATAAGATTGAAAAGTATAGCAAGCATTTATTCACCCTTCCTACTAATTCCTTTGTTAAGAAATACACTAAGTCCTTTTTTACACAGAGAGTCACGGAGATGGTGAGTGAAATCAAAGCCAGTATCTTTACTACGATAACTGACGAACACATCGTTAGACCATTTGTAAGAGATAAAACCAGATGGTGCTTCATGTGCCATGATTGATGACGAAGACGCACGGTGCAGGAATGGCAGGGCTTAGAGAGATGTCACAGCACTGCAAAGAAAGAAGCGTTGACTTTCTAACGAACAGGTCTTGAAATCAGAAAGAGAAAAAGAAGATCGGTGTCTATACGGAAGCGCCGGTGATGGCCACACGGACGCCGGCCCCACGCACGAGGAAGCGACTCACAAGCGAAGGAGGTGGTGTGGTCTTGGGTTTTGATCGAGACTTTTCCAACTGGGGCATTTAAATGTCTGATCCAGGGAAATTCGCCTTTAATTTCTAAAAATAACTTTAAAATTGTTTAGGTCACTTTTTGGAAATTAAACCTCAGTATGATTTTTATAAATCCCTAAATAAGATTACGTAACGATTCCTCAATCATCTCTAGGCCTATGACTAATTTTCAAATAATTTCTCTCTTTAAAATCTTACCCAAAATCAGAATTTTGACCAATGATTTATTTTAATTTGGGCAATTCAATTAACCATTTCTCTAAATATTTTTCCTTCATTATGCTTTAATTAATTCCTGAAAATCTGGGATATTACATTTTTCAACAACCTTTAGTACTTATTATCATTTAACGTTTATTCTTGAACTCCAAAAGCCATCATGAAAAAATCTTGAATCCTTAAAAATATCATATTCCAAATATCATTTATATAGCTCTATTGATTATTCCATAAAGTGATTCAAGTCTCATCATCGTGATTGTTTCTAATCCTTGATACTCCCATTAGTGGGGGCCTCCATATAAAGTTCAAGAACACAAAACTTAGCCCTTTTTCCGAACTATGGGTTCTTATCTATTAATTCTTCTTCTATGGGTTCTTTGGTAATAGATATAAATTGAATCAATGGTCCATGTTGAAGGTATGAAAATCTTTTTATGATGTGATCCTTCATAAGGGTAAAAAATAAAACAAGAAATCTTTCTCTAATTTTTCATAATCTTCATTTATTAGTTTCTTAGTGCAATAATTATATTACTAATTAATAATTATATAAATGTGCGCAAAATCAGGCTTAACGGGTAATTCCAAATTTAATTAACAGTTAATTTCATATTAAGAATTTAATCTTCAAGAAAAAAAAAGTCATCAACTTTATCAATCAATAATGTGTGCAAAATCATGTTTGATTGATTAAGCAATCAGATATTAAAATCATCAAGATGCTAGCAATAAGTATTCCCTAATAATTTTCTACCGCCTAGGATTTTCAAAATCTCCATTTCTTAGTTTAATAGTGCAATAATTATATTAATAATTATATTGATGTGTGCAAAATCAGGCTTAAGCGTTGATTCCAAATTTAATTGACATTTAATTTCCAATTATTAATTTGATCTCCAAGAAAAATAAAAAGTCATCAGCTTATCAATCAACAATGTGCGCAAAATCATGTTTGATTGATTAAGCAATCATATATTAAAATCATCAATCAATTGAATTGATGGAAATTTGCATAGACTCTTAGAAATTGTGATTAATGATAATTAATGGAATAATGAAAATATGAAGAGAACACTTTTAGAAATTGCATTTTCAAAATATTTTTGGATTGTTTATATCTTTTTGTACTGCTCACATGCGATTTGCTCCCTCACGATCATATTGAATTGAAGGTCAATGAATAGACCAAAGTATTGCGTGTGTAATTATGTTAATTATTCTCTATAAGTTGTTGAACTTGTCGTGGCAAACAAATCATTTTCGGAAGTAGTTGAGTAAGAACCAAAATTCTTTACAAGTAGAACTTGTTACGTGGCATCTAATTTAATATCAATCAATTTGCAATTTAGTTTAGGGATAGGATATTGTCACTACCATTTTTTGTCACTACCAAAGTCACTACCACTTTTTTCACCGTTGGATCAGAATCTCATCTACTTTTATTATTTCTCTCTCCTATTGAGATTCTGATCTAATGATGAAAAAGTGGTAGTGACTTTGGTAGTGACAAAAAATGGTAGTGACAATATCCTATCCCTTTAGTTTATTATTGTTGATGTGTTAAATCCCATTTTTAATGAACACACAATTAAATCTGAACATGTTTTTAAGTCTATAGTGTAATAAGGTTTTGTGGCTTGATATTACTTTTGTTTTTTTTTTTTTAATGGTAAAATTGGGGTATTTATAGAAATACTGACATCTCCTTATTTCATGCATGTGCAGAAAGAGAAATCAAATGACAATCTCTTAATTTGGGGTGAAGTAATTTATTAAAATATTTGATTATATTATTTTTTAGAAGATTTTCACTTTAGGTGGGAAGTTTACAAAGGTTTTTCCACACAACACACTGGAGTAAATGCTTGTTTCTATTTCAAAAGAATTCATGGTTCTCTATCTATTATTCAACAAACATTTCAAATTTTCAATCGCCTGATTGAAAAATATGATATACATATATATATATATATAAGAGATATATATACTTTTCATTTTGATGATTTGAAATTAAAAACAAATTAAAATAGGGGTAAAGGAGCAAAAATACACATATGCTTTACCCCTAGGAGCACCCAGCACCATGTGCTTTTTTTAGGAGCAAAACTACACATGAGCTTTTAAAACTGGAGCAATAATACACATTCTGTTTAACTGACGTTAAGTGCGTTGTAAAACTACCAAAATGCCCCTAAATCCCTCTCCCTCTCAACCTTCATCCTCTGCAACTACCTTCTTCTTGCAGATAAATCAAACAGACTTACCTTCTTCTTGCGGATAAATCAAAACTCAACGAACACATCATCCATAAACTCAAATCAAAATGCGAGAGAGACAAATCAAACCCAAAACCATCGATGGAAGAAGACGAGATGTTTACATAAACTTGATAGTCAAAACAAAAATAATCTTCTGCTGCAATTTTAGGATCATTTCTGTCTTGCTATTTTGTTTCTCTTCCGATCCCGAAGGTAGCATCAAGACGCTTCAATTCAGCGAGAGATATATTCAATTCTCTTGCGCACATTAGCATTGGCCTCAGCTAGGTCCTGTTTAACAAGTATTGAACCAATCAACTTGTAAATATTTGGACCTTCTTTCAACAAATCCAAACGGGGAAACTTCAAACATGAATATATCGAATCGAAATCAAAGGCACCAAAACCCGAAAAATCAAAGAAATTGAAATCGGAACCACAAAGATCAAAGAACCCGGAACATATATATATATATATATATATATTAGAATCGAAATCGGAACCACAAAGATCGAAGAAATCAAAATTGAAAAAAAAAATCTGAATCTTGAAACAAGAATCCAGAAACTTCTATATATCAAAATCGAAATCGGAACCAGAGAAATCGAAGAAATCGAAACAAGAACCCGAAAAACTACAAAGTTCAAACATATATATATCGAATCGAAATCGGAAGAAATCGAAGGCACCAACCGAGATCGTCGCACAAAAAACGCGTCACATCGAAACCGTGAAGGTCGATCTCCAAAGAGTAGCATGAAAATGAGTTCACAAAAAAATCGCCATCTCCTAGACCGAGATTGTCGCACCAAACAGAGATTGTCACGCCGGAAGCAAGTCGATTCCAAGAACCGGGTTTTCTTCTTCAAGCACGGTAGAAGTTGATACCATAGATCGGGGGCAACTTAGGAAATTTAAAAAAATTAAGTTTTTTTTATTTTTTTTAAATGGTATGGGGCCCACCTAACATTAACGGCGGTTAAAGGATTTTAACGGCATGTGTATTATTGCTCCGTTTTAAAAGCTTATGTGTAGTTTTGCTCCAAAAAAAGCATATGGTCTTTGGGCGCTCTCGGGAGTAAAGCACATGTGTATTTTTGCTCAATTACCCTTAAAACAGGATGCTACCCCGATACAAAGAGGTCAGATTCAAAACTCGGATCCTACATACCTCCCCAAGAATCAAACCTACAGATTTTATGAGTATTCAGAACACAATATACATAATTCATCCAAGCATTTACTCACACCCGAATATACCAGTCATGAAAAAAGTGATATTCCTATATATATAGGTAATTACTTTTCATTTTGATGATTTGAAATTAAAAACAAAATTAAAACAAGATACTGCCCTGACCTGATATATAAAGTTCCATATTCAAAAATTGACTCCTACATACTCTCCCACAATAAACATAATTCAGAAAATCATCATATACAGATATATCAACACACTTCCACCACTACAACAACAACAACAACAAAAAACAGTTTTTGCGATGGAAAAAATCCGTCGCAAAAAGGGATTTTCCATCGCAAAATTCGTTTGTGACGGATTTCGTCTCGTCGCAAAAAAACCCTTGTAGCAATTGCGACGGAAACTCAAATTTCTGTCGCAAATCCTGAAATTTGTGACGGAAAATTATTTCCATCTCAAATTTTGAGATTTGAGACGGAATTTAAATACGTCGCAAATCCCAAAGGATTACGTCGCAAACCCCAAAGGATTTGCGACGGAATTCAAATCCGTCGCAAATCCTTTGGGTTTTGCGACGAAAATAAAATACATGTCGCATGGAATCCAATACGTCACAAAATCCAAAGGATTTGCGACGGATTTAATTCCGTCGTAAATTTTGATTTTAAAAAAAAATTAAAAAAAAAATTAAAAAAATAGTAGTAGGGGAGTAACAATAATAATAATAAGGATTCGTATATTTACTTTTTTTCAAAAATATAATATATATATATATATATATATGTGTGTGTGTGTGTGTGTATTTACTTTCAAGAGATATAGTTTTTTATATTACAAAATTCAAAATAGGATATTCTAAACCCAGTCAACCTAAATTTGAACCCTTGACTCAATTCAAGTCTCTTCCGAATACTTCTAGTAAGAACGTAACAAAATAATCTATGAAAGATTCTCTTAATATAAGTTAATCAAAATGTACTATATTTTAAGGAAGAAAAATGCACATGTGGTTTTTTTAATCAAAATATCTTTTTGCAATTTTTTTATATGATAATATATTCAATAGATCAGATCGAAATGCTGCAAATGGGGAAATAAATAAGATCCTTGTTTTCTTCGTCATATATTTTTTTTCCTAGATTCACAGTTAACAAAAAAATATCCAATAAAAAAGGTGAATCTCACATACACAAAACAAACAAAGAAACAGGAAAATGAATAAATCTGGTTTATACATGCAGGAAAGATTGTGTGGTAGTAATCTCCCATTGTTAACATGCTGTTCCACGCAACAAGAGATCCCAATCCCAGAATGAAGCAAACTACCAAGGCTTGAAATTTCACCTGTTTTGTTTCAATTCCTTTCCATTCAGATTCAGCAGGGAAAGGAAATTTGATTCCTCAATCAAACAAAGTAAAGAAGTACGTGTTGGCGACAGGGCGCGCGGGAGGTGAAGGACGAACGGTGAAAAGAAAGAGCGCAGAGGGAGGGACGCACTCGTGAAAATGAAGGAGGAAGAAGAAGTTGGGAAATTTAATAATTGTGCGACGGAATCATTAAAAAAATTATTTTTAAATTATTTTTTTAAAAAAAAAATTAATAATTGTGCGACGGAATCATTAATAATTAATAATTATATAAATGTGAGCAAAATCATGCTTAAGGGTTAATTCCAAATTTAATTAACAGTTAATTTCACGTTAAGAATTTAATCTTCAAGGGAAAAAAAAGTCATCAACTTTATCAATCAATAATTTTGCGAAATGTGTGCAAAATTATTCAATGTGTGCAAAATCATGTTTGATTGATCAAGCAATCAGATGTTAAAATCATCAAGATGCTAGCAATAAGTATTCCCTAATAATTTTCTACCGCCTAGCTAGGATTTTCAAAATCTCCATTTATTAGTTTAATAGTGCAATAATTATATTGACGTGCGCAAAATCAGGCTTAACGGTTGATTCCAAATTTAATTAACATTTAATTTCCAATTATTAATTTGATCTCCAAGAAAAAAGTCATCAACTTTATCAATCAACAATTTGCGCAAAATCATGTTTGATTGATTAAGCAATCATATATTAAAATCATCAATCAATTGAACTGATGGAAATTTGCATATTAGAAATTGTGATTAATGATAATGAATGGAATAATAAAAAATATAAAGAGAGCACTTTTAGAAATTGCATTTTCAAAATATTTTTGGATTGTTTATATCTTTTTGTACTGCCCACGTGCGATTTGCCCCCTGACAAACTATGGCCTTTGTTGAGACTGGGATAATAAATCAACAAATAAAAAAAATTTAGTGGGTTATTGGCACGATCATATTGAATTGAAGGTCAAATGGGTCAAGCGTTATTTAGCCAAAAATAAAAATAAAAAAAGAAAGCCTTAAGAATTGAATAGACCAAAATATTGCGTGTGTAATCAGTATTATGGTTTTGCTCTGGCTAATGATTCTTAGCTTTTGTTTTGGGGCTTTGATCTCTTCAAGTTGAGGTAAGTTAACTACAATATCTTTTGTAATCATGTTAATTATTCTCTATAAGTTGTTGAACTTGTCGTGGCAAACAAATCATTTTCGGATGTAGTCGAGTAAGAACCAAAATTCTTTACAAGTAGAAATTGTTACGTGGCATCTAATTTAATATCAATAAATTTGCAATTTAGGTTATTATTGTTGATGTGTTAAATCCATGGTTGTCAAACTCGCGAGTTGACTCTCCGAGTTTACCGTTTTTACGCTTCTAGCTTGCAAAAACAAGTCGAGTCAGTGGTAAACTCGTGCTAGTTGTAAACTTAGTTAAACTCACAGTTTATATACCGATTTTACCGTTTTTACGTTTCTAGATTACAAACATGTTAACTTACTCTTAAACTCGTGTTAATTTTTTTTATTTGATCATGCTCAATAGCTTTATATAGAAATTTCTTTCTTAAATATAATAAATAATGAATGTTGATGGATTTAATTTCAACTATTTGGATTTAAAATGTATTTAAATCAAATTATTGTCATTTTTATATTTTAATTATTTAATTATACACTAGTAATATCTATTTAATAATAAAAGTAAACTCTTACGAGTTTACGATATGAGTTTACATCACTGTCACGAGTTTACTTAAACTCGCGAGTTTGACAACCTTGGTTAAATCCCATTTTTCATGAACACACAATTAAATCTTTATCCATGTTTTTCACGGTCCAAGTTCTTTATGTTTATGACTCACAATGAGAGAAGGATCACTTCAACTTGGCCTTTGACTCTTCAGGAATTGTTTGGTGAATATTTCTCCTCTTTTTGAGGATCTGAACATGTTTTTAAGTCTATGGTGTTATAAGGTTTTGTGGCTTGATATTACTTTTTGTATTTTTTTAATGGTAAAATTGGGGTATTTATAGAAATACTGATATATCCTTATTTCATGCATGTGCAGAAAGAGAAATCAAATGACAATTTTCAGCAACACATCTCTTAATTTGGGGTGAAGTAATTTATTAAAATATTTGATTATATTATGTTTTACAAGATTTTCACTTTAGGTGGGAAGTTTACAAAGGTTTTTCAGCACAACACACCGGAGTAAATGTTTGTTTCTATTTCAAAAGAATTCATGGTTTTCGATGTATTATGAAAACAAACATTTCAATCGCGTGATTGAAAAAAGTGATATATATATATATATATATATATACATACATACATATATATGGGTTAAATACCAACTTTTCCATAGAAGTATTGGTAAGGGGGCACTCGGACCCGGAAGTTACTTTGGTATCATTTTTGCCCCGGAAGTTTAAAAACTTGTAATCTTGCCGATTGGTTGACTTGACCGTTAGATCGCTGCTATTTTTGTAAACTTCTAGGGCAAATTTGCTCCTAAAAAAAACTGCCAAGGCACATTTGCTCCTTTTTGTAAACTTAGGGCTAAAAAT
Source organism: Acacia acuminata (assembly GCA_019022655.1). Classification (NCBI taxonomy): domain Eukaryota; kingdom Viridiplantae; phylum Streptophyta; class Magnoliopsida; order Fabales; family Fabaceae; genus Acacia; species Acacia acuminata. The sequence continues at coordinate 4,525 of JAFJYI010000257.1, read as the reverse complement.
GATATCGAGAAAAACTTTCGGATCTTTGAGTCCCCTTTACTAATACTTTCCGGTAAAAATGGTATTTAACCCTATATATATTTATATTTACTTTTCATTTTGATGATTTGAAATTTAAAACAAATTAAAACAAGATGCGGCCCTGATACATAGAGGTCCAGATTCAAAACTCTGATCCTACATACCTCCCCAAGAATCAAACCTGGAAATTTTATGAGTATTCAAAACACAATATCCATAATTCATCCAAACATTTACACACACCCGAATATACCAGTCATGAAAAAAGTGATATTCCTATATATATATAGGTAATTACTTTTCATTTTGATGATTTGAAATTAAAAACAAAATCAAAATAAGATGCTGCCCTGACGTGATATATAAAGGTCCATATTCAAAAATCGACTCCTACATACTCTCCCACAATAAACATAATTCAGAAAATCATCATATACAGATGTATCAACACACTTTCACCAAAAGTATCTGGGAGAAAAAAATTAATGCACACAAAGAACACCCCCAGAAAATCAGAGAATCTCCTGTCACAAAAAAGGACTTTCTGGCTGATGCTGCATTTTAAGTATGTAAAAGGGAAATAAGTCCAGAGATAGCACAATGAAGGAAGGGATTCATTACCCTCAAGTAACTTGCTAGGATTCTAGTTAATAACAATCAGATTACGAGAGAAAGAAGAATTCAACGGCTTTGAAGGATCTTATTTAGAGCAAGTGGAATTTGCATCTCTGCATAAGCTTTGAAGTAATGACAAATAGAAATATAATGGACTACGTATACGTGTTAAAGGATTTACGTTTTAGTGTAACATATGTAATAAGAGTAGTTGAAGTAATGAATTAATGCTTTGAGCCGCATAAATTGTTTACCGAAATTCTTCATTTTGTCATCAATCAAATATTTATAATAATTCGATATTAACACATGATATAATACTTTAATTTAATTCTAAAAATGCACACTTAAAAGGATCCAATTATTTCATTATGAAAATAGCAAAAACAGAATATAATGTCATTAAATATATACAACACAAAAAATTTCAGAAAGAAAAACTAACAAAATTAATACGAAAAACAATTAGAATTGTCATTCATTTTTAGCATTTGAACTTAAAAATAATTATTTTCATCATAATCCAGATCATCAGTGAGCACTCAGTTCTGCTTAAAAAAGGAATCGCATCCTATTCAAAAAAGAAATGGTTCCTACCACTGGTGTTAATTAAAAATATTGAAAATAACTCATGGAACAATATTAAAATAACTCATTGATCAGGAGCCATATATATTCCATCTTAAAAAATCTGAATGTGCATTTATACTGATCCGCCACAAAGTACATAGGTGAATATTTAAAGCAAATTGAGATAAATGTTGGGTAAGAACCTCCTTTTGCTTGTTTGTCTTTAAATGAAACAAAAGGCACTAAGGAACACATGGTAAGGTCTTTTGTAAGTGATAGAAGAAGATAGTGTTCCATGTGGCATGACTGTATCATCATGTTTTTCTTCTTCCTCTTCCTCTTTTCGTTATCTTCAAGTTCTTCTTCTTCCTTTTCCTTTTACTTTTTTGTCATCATGTTCTTCTTCTTCCTCCTTCTCTTTTTCATTCATCCAAGCAGTAACTTCGTTCAACAATCACTCTAACACCATCACGTATATCCATGGTCCTTGATCAATTTATAAACTCACGTTCGGTCAAATTGAACATTTAAATATGTCAATTTTAGGTTTAAAATATGAGTGTATTGTAGCATTATTTGAAATTTTCAATCCTAATTATTTCTTTGTTGTTTCTCTTTTTTAGGAAAATTAAATTTAAAACATCTTTTTGGATTAGTTGTCAAAGAAATAATCAGCATATTTGTCAAAAATACCACAAAAAAGGAAACAAACTGACTAAGCCTTCATAGAGCATGTGTATGCTGTTGTAAGATGGAAATTGTAATCAACTTTACTTATTATAATAATTAAAAGAGTGAGAAGATATACTTGGTTAGGGAATAATGGTCTTGAGACAAAGCCAGGCCTCCCATTTTTCTACCTCGGTCCTCTTGTCTTTGAATCTTTCTTCCAGTTGAGCCCATGCTTTCCGAGTGATAGACGAAGATAGTGTTCCATGTGGCATGACCGTATCATCATCATCTTCTTCCTCCTCCTCTTCCTCTTCCTCTTTTTCGTTATCATCATGTTCTTTTTCCTCTTCCTTTTTTTTATTGTCATTGTGTTCTTCCTCTTCCTTTTTTTTTATTTGTCATCATGTTCTTCTTCCTCTTCCTTTTTTTATTGTCATCATGTTCTTCCCCTTCCTGTTTTTTCTTAATCCAAGCAGTAACTTGTTCAACGATTGCTCTAATAAACTCATGTACATCCATAGTCCCGACCAATTTATGAGTTAACATTTAGTCAAACTTGAACATTTAAATATGTCAATTTTAGGTTTAAAATGAGTGTGTTGTAGCAATATTTGAAATGCAATCCTAATTATTTCGTTGTTGTTTCTCTCTTTCCAGAAAAATTAAATTAAAACCATGTTTTTGGATGAGTTGTCAAAGAATAATCAGCATATTTCTCAAAAATTAAAAAGCGACTACGGCTTCATGGAGTGAGGAGATATACCTCGGTCGGAAAAGAAAGCATGAGAGGTCGAGCAGCTTGAAACAGCCCGCCTTCATTCTAACGCTACCAATAGTCTTCTCTTACGAACTTCCTTGTAAATCAACTACATAAATAGCTCTCCCTACTTCATCCACCGGCATTTTCATTGCTTCCCTGGTACCAATTATTTCTGTCTTTCCCTCTATTCTTTCAGAGAAAAGCTGCACCATCATATCTTGTAGATATATCTCCATTGGAGAGGGAAAAAGCAGTAGCCTTGGCGGAAAAAATGCTTTACTTCGGCTTGTTGGTCGGAAAAATGATATTTACTGTGCGAACAGTGCCGCTGATGCTCTAAAGGCCCTTTCATCAAAGTCAATCGAGGCAAAGAAAGCCATTGTCGGTGCAGATGGTGTTCCAATTCTCATTGGGGCTATCGTTGCTCCTTCTAAAGAGTGTATGCAAGGAAATGGCTAGGATCTGCAGGATAATGCAACTCAAGCTTTGGCAAATATCTGTCGTGGCAAATATCGAAATGACTTCCCCAGGATATTTGCCACGACGGATATTTGCCAAAGCTTGAGTTGCATGCTCCTACAGATCCTAGCATTTCCTTGCATACACTCTTTAGAAGGAGCAACGATAGCCCCAATGAGAATTGGAACACCATCTGCCCTGACAATGGCTTTCTTTGCCTCCTTGACTTTGATGAAAGGGCCTTTAGAGCATCAGCAACACTTGTTCGCACAGAAATATCATTTTCTGACCAACAAGCCGAAGTAAAGCATTTTTCTGCCAAGGCTACTGTTTTCAGCGATTTATAGCGTTTTCTAGAAATTGTGCGCTGGTCAGCCACAGTAATTTACCCGTTTATTTCCCAACCTATTGGATTTAAGATGAGGAAATAAAGTAAATTCAAGTTGAAAATAGAAATTAAATCATTAATCATAAATCCTAATTATGTCGTAGACATTTTCCAAAAATACCAAGATCTCCATTTCCAATTATCGCAAGGATCTTTGATCATTTTCTACCGCCTAGGAATTTCATAATCTCCATTTATTAATTTATTAGTGCAATAATTATATTATTAATTAATAATTATATAAATGTGCGCAAAATCAGGCTGAATGGTTAATTCCAAATTTAATTAACAGTTAATTTCATATTAAGAATTTAATCTTGAAAGAAAAAAAAAAGTCATCAGCTTTATCAATCAATAATGTGTGCAAAATCATGATTGGTTGATTAAGCAATCAGATATTAAAATCATCAATATGCTAGCAATAAGTATTCCCTAATAATTTTCTACTGCCTAGGAATTTCAAAATCTCCATTTATTAGTTTATTAGTGCAATAATTTAATGTGCGCAAAATCAGCCTTAACGGTTGGTTCCAAATTTAATTAACATTTAATTTCATATTATTAATTTAATCTTCAAGAAAAAAATTTATCAACTTTATCAACCATTAATGTGGAAAAAATCATGTTTGATTGGTTAAGCAATCATATTATTAAAATCATCAATCAATTTTTTTGCCCAAAAAAAATCATCAATCAATTGAATTGATGGAGATTTGCATAGACTCTTATAAATTGTGATTAATGATAATTAATGGAATGATGAAAACATGAAGAGAACACTTTTAAAAAATTGCATTTTCAAAATATTTTTTGGATTGTTTATATCTTTTTGTATTGCTTGCTACCTCGAGTGATTTCAAAATCTACAATATCTCCATTCTCTTCATGACTTCATCTCTTTCGGCTCTCTCTCACTGCAACTGAATGAGCGAAGCAAGAGCAGTGATACACCGACCATGGTGAAGGAATAAAAGAACCCAAAGAACACCTCCAGAAAATCAGAGAATCTCGTGTCACAAAAAAGGACTTTTTGGCTGATG